>CM059306.1:12077500-12242500 GCA_030340665.1 Neosalanx taihuensis
GGCTGCTTTATTAGGGCTACCTCAAAGCCAGCGCAAAGTACGAGGCCCATATTTATTAGGCCGCACTTTAGGCGCTTGTCATGTGTGCGTGTCAAGGTTGCACAGCGCCGTTTGAACGGAAGACCGATATAGCGACGCGAAAATGCACTCGTTTAGTGTTCAGTGAAACAGCTGGAAATTGAGCGTATAAAGAGTCTTTTTACTGTAGATTCCTGAGTGTGACTCGTTACTGTAGACACGTTCTGAAGGAGCAGGCGTCACTCAGCAGCCTGGACAGATGGGATTTATTTCCCGTAATCAAGAGGACAGAGCGCTGCTTGTTTGGACCCTGGCGCTTGCCGTCCACCTCTGCACCAATAGGAAAGGGGTTCTCATTAGAAGTGTTTGTTAACGAAGATCATTTATTAAGGACTCTCTTGGGTGGTTATGTAAAACATTGGCATGTTTAATTTCGCAGTGAAAGCTAACAAATCGACTTTGCTGTGTTTATTTCTGCTTGAGGCAACAAGACATCCTGTGGCAGCCATGATGAAAGGACAGACACTCTCCATGCTTCACCTCAACAATAGAACCCTAATGGACGACCTCTAACATCGATACAAAGAAACGATCTAGATGAAAAATTTTGAAAAACGATCTTTTTGAAGAGATTTCTGAGTTGACCCTTACTGGAGGGAGTGAAGTCATGAGTCATGTTATTTTTTAACACTGTATTTAATATTATGATGGAAATACATTCAGATCCACCTCAGCTTAGCAACATGTAATCATCTGGTATTGTTCCACACTGTGGAAGCACATGGAGCAAAAATCCTTCTTTAATATTCCTACATGTTGAAAGGACCAGAAGTTTTTTTTCTCTTCTCATCCTTTCTTACCTTTCTTTTCTTTTTGTTTGTTCCTCCCTCGCTTCCCTCTTCTTCTCCCCATCCTCCCTCTCCTCCACCTCTCCCTCGTTCATTTTGGGATTCTGTCTGCTTGTGTTTGATGCAGACTGAGATTTCCTCTCTATATGTGTGTGGTTGCGGTCGTGGTTACCATGACGATGCCAGCCGTGGTCATGTGACAGACATCATCTAAGGACGTGGGTTCGGATGATTCCAGATTCGAGGTTTTTAATGCTCATTAAGACTCCTGGCTCCTCCCACAGCTGCTGGAAGCTGCTGGTGTGTCCGTCTCTGTGTTCTAGAAGACACCGTGTCTCTGTGTTCTAGAAGACACCATGTCTCTTTGTTCTAGAAGACACCATGTCTCTGTGTTCTAGAAGACACCATGTCTCTGTGTTCTAGAAGACACCGTGTCTCTGTGTTCTAGAAGACACCGTGTCTCTGTGTTCTAGAAGACACCATGTCTCTGTGTTCTAGAAGACACCATGTCTCTGTGTTCTAGAAGACACCATGTCTCTGTGTTCTAGAAGACACCGTGTCTCTGTGTTCTAGAAGACACCGTGTCTCTGTGTTCTAGAAGACACCATGTCTCTCTGGGGATTCGTTTTTGATACTTTACCTGGCGGTTAAAAAGATGAGCTAGTTCCCTTTATTTAAACATCTGTACGAGCGTCTGATGTTTGGAAGTTTCTCTGCAGCTGTGTTGAACGTCTGTATTAGTATGTGTGCTGAGTAGAGCTGCTTCTGGAGAGTCTGGGAGACACAGGGTTTAGAAACTGTCCAGACGCTGCTAAACATGCAGAAACACAGGCTTAAAAGACTGGCTACTGGTGTTTATGTAAGACCGCTTAAATAAATAACTTATTACACATTCTGTCCCATTTGTCACAGAGAAACTCAGAGTTGGGCACTGACTCCATAGCTTAGCTCTGAAGGTGTGTTTCACTGTGTTATACAAACCCCACTTCCCTCTCTGTTAGATGTTAATACCTCAAGATAGGTCTAAGTGCTGTGGAAATCCCTGGAACATGTCTACAACTTACACTGCATACCTTCCAGATGGATATTAAACAGTTTATGTATATGGTTATTGTATGTGAATCTCAACCTTGTTTTAAGCTGCCATTAAAGAACAGTTTTAATGTTAATGGCTTATGTTGTTGTCATCGGTACAGCACAGTTGCCTTCAAAACATCATAAACAGGCTTTTTCCAGCCATGCACATGTGTAAATGTCCTCATGGCGTTCTCAGCAGGATTGCTTATCCAAATTACTAGTAGCTCTATTGCCTTAATAAATCTATGGCTTCTCTCGGTTTTATGAACAGCAACTATAATACGCCCCAAGACCCAATTTTCTCCTCTTGGCTTTAAGTAAAAGTAGCTCCACAAGCTCTTTTAATTAAGAATAAATAATTTGCCGATGGCTGCTTTCACCGTCGACGAGTAACGGCTGGAAAAATGACTGATTCTGTTGCCAGTCTGTTGGGTGAGTGGTGCTGAGATCCATAAAAACACAACAACAAAAAAGCCTAGATTTGTCTTCAGGTTCTAAAATGTGATTAATGAAACCTCAGAATAACGTCTGTTCCTCAGCCGAGCCCAGACTGTTTCCAGCGGCCCTGAGAGACAGGAGGAGAGCTGTCTGCTGGACTCAGAGACAGGGGGAGAGCTGTCTGCTGGACTGAGACAGGAGGAGAGCTGTCTGCTGGACTGAGAGACAGGAGGAGAGCTGTCTGCCGGACTCAGAGACAGGAGGAGAGCTGTCTGCTGGACTGAGAGACAGGAAGAGAGCTGTCTGCTGGACTCAGAGACAGGAGGAGAGCTGTCTGCTGGACTCAGAGACAGGAGGAGAGCTGTCTGCTGGACTCAGAGACAGGAGGAGAGCGAAAGTCTGCACCAAACTAGAACTTTGCCTTTCCCACTAATCACAGGCTTCTAAACCGAAGCTTGATAGCTGAATTATTTATCAAAAGGCTGAATCAACATGTGCAGGAGTGTAAACAGTAATGATATCATCTCCTCTTTGCTGCAGAGATGATTAATTTTCTTCCTCTGAACTATTTTAACTTAGTTCTGCTTGCAGCTCTCATAATATGTCTGTGTTACTATATTATTGATGATTCTATTGATGAATGAGTAAACAATTTAAAATAATTTCACACGATCTAGAGTTTACCTGTGAAACTAAATTAATGTGTGGTTGTGACCCAGGATATGAAAGTAGAGGTCAAGTAGAGGCAGTAGACTCCATCACCGACCTGGAGACCTTGGATCTGACCTAACCTCACACACTTACAGGTCACAGGTCACATCAGACAGTACAGAGAACAAGAAAACAGTGGAAGACTTAATTTAGACAAACACTGCTTTTCTAGCTGTGGAACGATAAGTTAAGAAAGAATAGAAGTGTTTTTAAAAATTACTTGAACTCCTGACTTCTGCACAGTAAGGTTGTAATTATGTTTCTGTTAACTGTTTTCATGAAGACTACAGTAAACCCCAGAAGGATTAGAGCTCACTGCAGTAATTCTACACTAACCTCACCACTTCACACCAACCAAAGCATTTATTATCAAGTGATGATTGAAAATCCAAAAAACGAATGTTTAATTAAAACAATGTACAACAAGCTGAACATTTATAAAACATAAGATTCTACTAAAAGCCCCCCCCCCCACCCCCCTTCTCTCTGTGACTACTGTTGATTAATACACACCAAGTGTGGCAGACCAGGCTTCACTGGATTTATTTGTCACAGAAGTCTAATAAACACATTATTGAGAGGCCAGAGATGAGAAATGGGAAATGGTTGGTTTGTTTTGGCTGAGAGGCCTGTTCTCCAGTCTGCTGCTGAAGGAGACCCTCTCCTTTACTACCTGTGGCTCTCACTGTGAGAGAGGGAAAAATTGGCTTTGTGTAATAACCGTACGATGAAGAGAAAAAAAAAGAAAAGAAAGAAATGTTGGCAGTCGTTTTTGTGTAGAACATTAAAAAGAGAGAGGGGGGGGAGAGAGAGAGAGCAAAGTTTCTAACCGCAAACTCATAAACCACACTGTATTTAGACTGGCTCGCACCCATTACTGCTTCACTGGAGCTTTCTCAGTCCATCTCAGGAAATATGTTCCAGCGTCTCAGCTAAACAGGGGAGAAGGCGTGGCCTGCTCAGGGATGGAGGGATGGAGGAGGAGGAGGAGGAGAAGGAGGAGGAGGAAGAGGAGAAGGAGGAGGAGGAGGAGGAGGAGGAGGAGGAGGAGGAGGAGGAGGAGGAGGAGGAGGAGGAGGAGGAGGAGAAGGAGAAGGAGGAGGAGGAGGAGGAGGAGGAAGAGGAGAAGGAGGAGGAGGAGGAGGAGGAGGAGGAGGAGGAGGAGGAGGAGGAGGAGGGGGTTGGACAAACCCGCCAGGTGGCGTTGCCATGACATTCCATCAGGCGACAGCAGAGAGACTCAGCAGCATCTGAATACGAGTGGGAGAGTCCTGAGCATCTCTTCTGTCTATCAGCACAAAACTAAATGTATAGAGTGTCAAATGTGACCTGTCTGTGTGTGTGTGTGTGTGTGTGTGTGTGTGTGTGTGTGTGTGTGTGTGTGTGTGTGTGTGTGTGTGTGTGTGTGTGTGTGTGTGTGTGTTGGAGAGGGGGGGGATGAGATTGACTGAAATAAGGAAGTGCTGTATTATGTTCTTGAGGGCTAACCCTCCAGTTCTATGCGTCTCTCTTGAATTTCTAAAAGTAACAGCGGCTGAAGCTGAACGATGCTTGTTTCTAGGTTCTGAACATTTGAATGAGATGAATGATGTTGCTGTGTGTGTGTATGTGTGTGTGTATGTGTGTGTGTGTGTGGGGGGGGGGGTATGAATTTCTGTATGGAGCCCAAGTGTTCAAAGCGCCAGTCAGTTGTGGCTTTCATTCTTTGTAAAGAGAATGAAAGATTTTGGGGAGGGTTACGGTTGGGGTATTGTCAAATCTGTGCAGCATATTTTAAATCTAATTTTGACACAAGCCTAGCATGTGTTTATATCAGTTCCACTTTGCATCAATCACTCAATTATTATTCATGATATGTAAATAGGCTACAGTCTTACTCAGATTTCCTGTAAATGTTTTTCATCACAACGTCCATGTTTTAATCCTCTATGAGGTTGAATGTGTCAAATTGAGTTAGGATTATTATTGCTATTGAAAACAGCGCCCTCGTCATTCCTCACCTCACTGTTGGAAACTGGAACATCACAAATCAAACTGGGTCTTTGGTTTGGCAAGTCTTAGCAACTGTTGCTATGTGTAACATTGTTGAACTCCACCTCGCGCTCTCTCTACTTCAAACGGGAATGACTAACCCATCACGAGACGCGCTGAAAGCTCTCGTTAAGGCGCTCGCGGGCCAGGGGACGCTCCGCGCGACCCTCTCCTGGACGCGTGCTCATTACTTTATAATGTATTCACGCTTTACTCTCCCTGGATTCGCCTCGTTATAGGATGAAGCCACTAGCGGTTACGTTGCATAGTTACAAGCGACACAAAATGTGCTCTTAATTTTATTACCTAAAAGCAGGCAGTCTGTACAGCTCAGGCAAGCTCTGCTGTTAGTATACAGGATGTACACACCACAGTAAAGATACTACTGCTGTTCAGAAGCTGCTATCATTATATGTGTTTACAATCATGGAAACTGAATAGGACCTAGGCTGGAAATACGTGTGAGTGTTTGTGTGCGTGTGTGTTTGTGTGCGTGTGTGTGTAGGTTACGCGCTAGCGTCGACAGAGTGCTCCTGGGTTGTGTGAAATGCATGCGCCTATCATAGCAGCGT
The DNA here is from genome assembly GCA_030340665.1 of Neosalanx taihuensis. Lineage (NCBI taxonomy): Eukaryota > Metazoa > Chordata > Actinopteri > Osmeriformes > Salangidae > Neosalanx > Neosalanx taihuensis. Next base: position 12,083,196 of record CM059306.1, read on the forward strand.
CGTGTTTACCTCAGCAGGAAGCAAACACAAAGTCACGAGGAGAACCTGGCAAACGCGAGACACACAAAAATGAGCAAAATACATACATTAAGACTGCCGCTTTCCCGCCGCACACGCCAGCGAGACGGAGGAGGACAGAAAAAAACTCATTTCAATATAAATGGAGGAGACTGGCAGGGAGAGAGTCTTTATATCAGCTTTGAACATCACTTTTTGCTCGCCCGCGAGCTCCCCAGACTAGTTTTGCCGGGAAGTCAGGATGTCAATGTTAATTTTCTCCCCGTTGCTAAGGAGACACTCTCCAAGAGGGCCGTGATTTCCTCCCCCTCGGTCACCGTGCGCTCAGTCAAAGACTCTTTCTGTTCCTCCATATTCTCAGTGCTGTGGAAAGCAGACCGTGTTGTGCAATCAGACATATAGACGGACATCTCTAATCAGAGAGCTCGCTGGGTTCAGACACCCAACAACCAGCCGCCATATTGATTTTAAATGGTAAAAATGTCTCCCTGGCGAGTGATTCAGTGGAGTTTCTCTTCAGAGAGCCTTCTCTCTGTGATTGTCATGCCAGTGTGTGGATGGTTGAGTGAGGCATTAGATATTCATCATACATAAACCTGCATAAGCGAAGCTAAAGGCAGGAGTCGTTTTAAGTTATTGGTATCAAAGCGGTGCCGTGCACGACACCTATGCGTGCATCAAGAGGGAAATTATAAAGCCGAAGACAAGTTGTCAGGAAACCAAAGTAAACATGAAACATTTTAGGCTGTCAGTTCCCAGCAGAGCTGGAAATCAGTGACACAAATAGCTGTTATGCGCTGCCTTCCCATGATGCCTCTCACCAGCCTTACAGCTCCGGTCCCCACAGCAGAGGAGCTCAGGTGCACTCGGTCCTGTTCTAGTTAAGAGACTCATCGTTTCAGCAGAACAGGAAGGTTTATACACTTTAAAATAGCCTAAACCTTAACGAACAATTCATGAACATAATTAAAGAATTGATAAATTATCGGGGAATAATGTAGGCTACCGTGTATAGATGTAGATATACTGTATATACAGGATTCAGGTGTCTGAGAGGTAAGGGAGTCAGGCTGGTAATCAGAAGGTCCCTGGTTCGAACCCTGGCTGTGCCAACATGACGTTGTGTCCTTGGGCAAAACACTTCACCCTACTTGCTTCAGGTGAACGTGCCTATAAAGGCTGTAAGTTGTAAATAGATGATGTAGTGTGACGGATGCACACATTTCCATGGCTCAGCCTCATACTGAACAAGAATGAGGGCTGGAGTCATCTAACTTCACACTTAAAACCAGATATTGTCTGTGTACTATTTCATTCCTTATATATGATTGTTTTGTGGTTATTCATCAGTGGTATAGAGAATAACAGGTCATATGGAGTGTCTCACATCACAGGGCTTGTTCAACATGCAGTGGTTAGAAATCTTGGAGGGATTCTCAGTTCCAACAAAACACATTTTATTGTTGTTAGTTCCAGACCTGCAACCCTGAAGGATTATGACTACACACACCCAAAGGAAAGAGACTTCACAATATCATTACTTGACATTTCATTTAATTTTATTTGTTTTGGGGGAAACACATGGAAGAACACATTTACACTCAGTGGTATATTGTGGGGTTAAATTATTGTACATTTTGTTCATATGTCATGTGAATTGATTGTAAAGAAGGTGAAAACGACATGAGGACACCTCAAATGTGTCTGACTGCAAAGACACAAGCAGAGGAGCTAAAGTGAGGAAAGATCAAAATGACAGATTTTAGCGTCGAATCCTTTTAGCAGACCACTGACACATGAATGAGGGGCGAGAGAGAGGAGGAGAGAGGAGGGAAAGGGAGAACAAAAAAAAAGAACAAGAAGTAGACAACCAATTTGGGAGTAATGCAACTAAAAACAGACAAGTGTAATTTCATCCATCTGGGGCCGATGTGTAAAAGCTCTGAACATTCCCCATGATTCTCCCTGATTGATCTTCCCCTGGACTGAAACACCTATTATTAGCTACGAGCCTAATAGCACCAGGATGGCTCCCCACTCCGCCAGGGGCCAATTCTCCGGTCATCTCCCCCTCACTCATGCAGCTGTGGAAACTGGGAGATGGGGGGAGGAGGCCGAATGGGTGAGGAGAGAGAGAGACAAGAGAGAGAGGGGGCGTGTGTAGGTGGGAGGAGGTGGGGGGTTGGGGGTGGTCTGAGAGAGAGACAAGGGGGGAGGGTAGTGTGTGGGGAGGTGATGGGTTGACGGGGTGAGGAAGAGATGGTGCTGGGGGCGTGTGTGAAGGTGGGTGGGGGGGGTGAGGAGGAGATTATGGGTAAGGAGAGGAGAAGAAGGGATGAAAAGAGAGTTGGTGTTTAGAATGAAAGATTGGAGTCTGGTGGATGAACAGATGAACAGGGAGGGAGAGAAGAAGGGAGGATGAGGTGAGAAGGACTGAGAGAAAGAGGCAGATATGGGAGGAGGTTGTCAGGTGGGGATGAGTGCTAGTAGCAAAGCAGAAATATGGAGGGAGGGAAGGGGGAGGGAGGGGGGGAGAGAGGGAGGGGGGGAGCAGATTGAAGGAAAATAGGAAGACAACAGTTAATTAACCGATAAAACATTGTCAGAAGTTTCTTTCTTGATTCAAAATGTAAACAATAAACAGAAACAGTTTCAGCACCTTTAAAGTGTTTATTGAAAAAACAGCTTTTGCTACTGGCTAATTGATTGTTTAGTAAATGGATGACTGAAAATGTGAATTTGTACATAAACATGAGGATTCAGTCCAAACCACAGTCATTCAGCAGGGACAGTCAGACAGATGGTGTTGTGATGACAGTGTCACACCATTACTGGAAGTACAATCAACACCTTAACCATAACACAACCACCAAACTAGTTTACAACCTCTGGCTCATTTCAAACCCCACTTGTTTTGTATTGAGACGCAGAACGTCAAAAAAAACTATGTTTTATTAACGTGATGTTGGGCAACACATGATGGAAGAAACATGGTCCATTTTGTCGCGTGTAAAAATATGTTTGCCTTTCCTTAAATATGGTAAAACTCTTGTAAAATCTGTGGAGTTGAAGTGTATTATACTTGCCTCCCTTCACACACACATCATGAGAAGTCCACTGAATTAACCAGCTTCTTTCTACCAGAAACTCCACACTGCTGTTCTCCACAATGGGTCCAGTCAGAATTGTTTCTAACATTGAGAAGTTACTACAAGGAGGCTGAATAACAAATGTGTCTTGCTGACTTCTGGGTAATTGTAGCGATGGTTTAAGGTTGTATAGGTTCCATTGTTAATCACCCTTTCAGTCTATTTGATTGACTGAAACCTTTTCTGGATGTGATGCATTTGCAAGGTCAATGATAAAAATGATTGCTTACATTCATGTCTGCATATAGGTCGACTACCAAGTCTACAATGTTTCACTGGAAGCTACATTTTGCACCTATTGACTGTAACAGCCAGGCCACTTAAGAGGGGCATCATTAACCAAGAGATGATACTGTTCCGGTACAAGTGATTTATCTGGAGTGACTTTGAAATGTGTTCTGATATCTTATTTATCTCACAGTGAAATCCTGTTAAAGGTCAGTTTTATGTTATGTTGATTCGTTTTGATTATGTAACTTATCTATGTATTGAGCTCTAATAAATGTCTGAACTGTTGTGGTTATTTCATCCTTCTGTTTCATCAAATACACATATTTAAACGGTTGATTTTGGTTTGCTGTAATAATGTAAAAAATGTAATAATGTAAAATATATGTACATCCTTAAGATTCAATAAATAAATAAAAGCTTTTCTTGCTCAAATTTTTCTAGTGTTTCTATCAATTTAAACCATTATTTCTTGTTGATATAGGTAGATTAATAAACTTGTCTTTGATTAGGTGCGCACAAACATTTACCAGCTATGAGAGAATGTGCTTGTTTTGAAATGCAGTTTCAGGGTAGGTGTGTTTCTGGATGTTAGACAATAGTAGAGAAATATCATCCTCCAAACTCCAGCACTCCTGTTTTCCTGAGCCCAGCTCTATGAATGAAGCAGAGCTGTCCATCAAGAAGCATTTGACCAGGTGTGACTTCTCTCTCTTACCCTTTCTTCCACTTGGGTACACTTTGTGCTCTAGAATTTCATCCTCTTTGTGTTTAAGAAGGTGTTGTGTGTGAAGCACTTCCTCCTGGTGCTGAGGCGCTGTTCAGACTGAAGCCAGCACCTTGTTTCATGGATCAGAGGTTCACAGCGAGCATACCTGGGAACTCTCATTCTGGTTAAACTGTTGTTGTTTGGGGGTCAACAGGAACAGCTTTCTACTGTTTTCTGACGTCTTAATTAGACGTCAAATCGACTAATAAAGTCTTATTCACATATACGTTCATGGATGTGGGACTTTCCCCCCCGAATCTTATATTTTTTTCATTTGGAACTTGTATGACAAAGTAGCGCGTTCCAAACGGGATGTCTCGTGCTCCCTCCTGTCATTAAGTCACCGCACGAGCCTGCTGGGCCTCTCTAGAGGTGCTGGAGCTGCACCGTGTTCTACACACCTTTTGTCTAAACCACGGACAGGTCAAAACATCTTCAAATATCTGGGAATCTCTCCTTAATATACATAGGATATCAGTTACCAAAAATCTAAAGCAGGATGATCATAATTGATAAAAAACAATTCAATTAAAAAGCTCAACCAAAATACAATGTTTCATCCTGTCATTATTCCAGTCTTCATAATAATCGTTTTTGCTCGTTTTTGTTTTGTTTGCTTGTTTGTTTGTTAGTTTTTTTTTAAGCAGTAGAACTGGATACAGTTCACCGAGGTGGTGTTAAACTCAGACTTTATCACAGATTAAGATGTGCTGACCTCATTCCAGCTCATGACCCCAATTTAGAATCCCTTAAATGCCCTGTTCCACACCAAATCCACCACTGTGTAGTCATCATAAATATGCCTACATGATCATTCAGAGTGTTTTGAACATTATAGCCTTTTATAGCCTGACCCGTACAGACACAGCATGTTAGAGACACAGCATGTTAGAGACACAGCATGTTAGAGACACAGCATGATAGAGACAGATCCACCTGCTCTTCATATCCTGCTGGAAGCTGCTGGATCTCTCCACACACCAATATGCAGATTTAGGATTTGTATTACCAGATCAAAGACGAGCCCAGAGTGTGTTTGTGGATTAAAGGCTGTAGTTGAAAGAAGACCTGCATTATTCTACGGTACAACAGTGAACCTGCTCTACTACCAGACGGGTTCTGGTGAGTTGTGCGTGTTGCACTGTAGTTTAATCACAAATATAAACACTGTTTATTCCACCTAATAAGAGGATACTGTAATAACAGTTCTTAATTATAACCATTCTTATAGCTTTATAATAATAATAATATAATTCTAGCATCTATTATTATTTAATGCTGAGGCCTGTACCCTTTCTACTGATAATAATATAATTACAGTAATAGCCTGCTAAGAATAACATTAATCCTCATTCTCATAATTGGCATAACAAACGTTAATCACTGGAAATAATGTTGCAGGTCATTTGTCTGTTTTTATTTTAGAAAAAGCTAAAACATCTTTGCCTTTCACACAGTGGTTGTAGCTAATTCTGGCATATTTACATGTACATGTGGATTAATATGCACTGTCCCTGACATAAATGAAATAAAATTAAAATAAATAAAATCAAGCAGACTTATTTCAGCTCGTTTGACCATTTCAGCCTAAACAAGCTTCAAGCTGAACTGACTCACAATCTCACTTTACACTCGTGGTTGCAATTTATGTCAGTCAAGAGAGTGAATATTTGAACATAACCGGTATTTTCTTAGTAGTAGAAAGTCTCCTTGATTTAAATAAAAAAACGTTTGCATTTCCGAGATAACAACTTAACCTACTCACATAAAAAATATAAGTTATCATCGTGAGGAACCATATGGACTATAGGAAGAGATGAAACATATAGAGAACATAAAGTACTATCGAAAATATGACAAAAAATACCACTATGATCAACAGATGGATACACTCTTCAATTATATTTCAGGAGGTTTGAAAATGAATTATTGCCTTTGAATAAGTGCATGATAGGAGGATGTGAAGTGCTGAACGACTGGTCTGTGACTGCAAACGAAAAATTACACGACAAAAAAAAGACTCAAGGCAAGAAAAAGGCCATCTTTGTTCTTATATTTGTTTGCCCCTCATTGTTTACCACTGGGTTTCTTTTTTCTCTTTTTTTCATTTTACTAATTCATTTCAATGGCTTTCAAACTGGAAAATGGAAATGTTGCTCTTGCCCTCTATTTCAGCAGCAGAGTCCTGGCAACAGAGCAATCTTCTATCATCAGAGATAAACTGCATCGAACAGGACATTCTGATAAAAAACACCATGATTGCTGCCTTCCTGTCTGTCATCTGCAGAATCCCTCCTTCGAGCCTGTCAGGCCTCATAATGTCCGTATTAAACCTCTGAGAGAGTCTTATTCCACAGCAGAGATAAAAGGTGTTTTAGCAGCTTTTCAGGGCTTTAATTTGGATTAATTGCCCAGTAGCTATAGATACATATCCCTTTCTCTATTAACAAGCCCAGAGCTGAATCACCAGTGTTTCTAAAATAAACATGTTATTGTCTTCTTCTCAGACCAGCACTGAATGGCCAAAATAAACGGCCAAAATCCATTAAATAACGAATGTTGACCCTCTTATTTTGCTTCTTATGGTTTAACATGACCTATATAGTCACCCTGCGGACACCAGAAGCAGGGAAATATTCAGCTATCTTGACCCTAATGAATGGAATATGATATTAGATTTAAATAAAAGTGTGATATGTGATGTCTTGTTTTTTCGGCGTCCAGTGGAACTCGCTTTTGTTAAATGTGTTTAAAAACGCAGTTGTTTCTATTTCAATCATTAGAGGTCAGTTAAGGCCCAGACTAATTAGCTAACATATATATATATACACACATATAGGCCTACATATTTACATATAGAGCCTACAAATAGGCCCATATACAGGCTATGTGTGTGTTTTCAGCATTTATTTCACCAGGTGAACACATTTATTACATACTGCTTAGGGTGTGGCCTAATAGAATATTGCTGGGTAAGGCCATTTAATCATTGTAAATGGATCAGAGCCATTCTTCTGATCAGTAAGCCCTCGCTCCCAGTATAAAGCCTGGTTCATCTCCTGCTCTTAAACAACATGGACACACCTCAGTACCTGCATGCATGAGTAGCACACCCATCTGTCTGGTGAAGCACGCGGGACACTAAGGATGCTGCTTCTCGTCTGATGACCCATGTTAGAATACACCGACAGCTGCGCGTGCTATCCAGCTGCTTCTCTCTCTCCACACCGCGCGCTCTCCGCAGCGATGGAAACCCGCCTGAGTGTCTGCGAGCAGCGCAGTGGGTTTGTACTGGAAGAGACACTTCACTCCTCTACTGGACTGAAGCCTCGACAGTCCCCGAAGCTTCTGGAAGCAGAATGCCACGAGCAGGGAGGTGGCGTCCCATGCAAGCCGCCATGTCAGCAGCTGTTAGAGCCGCGGACCGCAGAGTCTCAGCCACTCTGGAAGAAATACCACGTTTTTTTTTGCGCAAAGTCGATGCGCGCGCGCGCTCGCAAATAAAATGATTAACACATGTTGGATGAAACAGACTCATTCAATCAGACGCAAGCTCGCGCAAACACGCACGCACGCGCTCCTATAGAGAGAATCATGCACACAGACAATTCGATGATTGAAGTATCCTGATATTAATACGCATTAAAAAAGCGTTGTGTTTGGCTATGGGCCCAACTTCATTCAACAGTTTGGGTCGAAAAGGTACATATCCAGTACCAGTATACAGGCCTACCTAGTCTAACCAGACTATAGTGTTCATAGCTGCTGTGGTTTGATACTGAGTGATTTTAAAGAGTCATTAATCACCGCAGAATAAAGACCACTTCTGAAAATCATCAGAATTGATTGAGCTGAAGGTCAACCGCCCATTTAGGACGGAATCTTTTTTTCACAGCTGGACATGCTTTTAAATTATTTTGATAAGACTGTTTCTCATGAATGTATGGTCAATAATAAACGAATAACACAACAATATAAAGGAAATAAAACAAATAATAAACAATAAAACCTAACAATGAGATTACAACGCCATGAATAAATAATAGGCTTAATCTTAATATCCTAACTGAGAATATTTAAAAAATATACTTGCTTGCTGATATTCAGTATGTACGTGGCCATACTATTCTGAGTATACAATTACAATTATATTCTGTTGTAATAACTGTTTTTTGCACTTCTGGTTGGATGCTAACTGTATTTCGTTACCCTGTACTTGTACCTGTGTAATGGCATTAAAGTTGAATCTAATCTAATCTAATATAGATAAATACCAGGCAGGCTTCAAGATCAATGAATGCTCTTTACATTAAAACCTACTCATCCCTTTAATCAATTAAATAGGTTATATTTCAAATAGGCCATAAACTGTCTATATGAGTATATCTCTTACTTAGCAGGGTCTCCCTTCAAGCAAAATGTCGCCTGCTTTTTACTACTTCAGTTTAATCCTGTTTAACGAAGACACTTTGCACACACAGTCTGTCTGGCTGATGGTAATATTAGTCATATTAATAATATCATCAAACTGTCCAGAGTGTTCTAGAGGTGATCGATCTGTCCTGACTCATCATGCATAATATAGAGACGCAGAGCAACAACACCGAGGACCATTCAAAGCCGATTAGAGAGAGCCTGGGGTCTGGTTTCTATCCAGACTGTCCCAGTTCAACACGGATTGATATGGTTCCACCACTCTGGGCGCACGAGCTAGAAGAACTCATGTAGAACCATGACATTACAGAGTCGCAGAGGGTTGTCAGTCCAGACTATATGACCATCTAGGTGATAATATAAATAAGCACCATACGATTTCCACCAGATGACCTGGGGTTTTTAAGGGACTTACCTCTTTCTGTCCATTGCAAATAATCTTGAAATTCTGACTTTTACCGTTTAGTTATGCACTAGAAGTTTAAACTATGTTTGATTCATAAAGCCAATATTTCCAGATCTGTGCTTCTCGTTGGGTTCACTGCTGTAAAATGATTAAACCAGCTGGGTATGGGCACTTTTAAATCCCGCAAAGTAAATAACAACCCAGGGAAATAATAGCAAGGTACCAAGTTCTTGTTCTAGAAAAGGAGAAAATTGAAACTAAACGCAGCATTTAGACAACCATTTTTGATAAGAGGATAATTGAGGCGACAGTGGCGTGTAATTAGAGGATAATTTATGCTATATCCACTTTATTCCACCTCCCCAAAATAAATCCAGGACATAATCATTACAGGCGAATTGTTCTTAATTTTATAGCTGCAATTTGAATAAAGTGTGCTGGTTAATCAAAGTGGTTTTGGTTGCAACTGATTGCAAGCATAATTACTTTTCATCACCATTTTTTCACTAAAACATGCCACACTGGAAATGCGTGCATATATTCTAAAAAATGTATGTATGTATTTATATTTTCTTCGTATAGCCTAAATTGGGCAACGTTTAATTCATATTTTTGCAATAATCGTTTAGATTGGAGTGCACGGAATGTAGGCTACAAATCCACAAACAGCATGATTAACATATTCAAGATGTTATCAAGCATCTTATTTGAACAGAGATAAATGATCCTGTCACTTAAACACAACATCTATCTGCAATACAAGCTATTGTCCAACACGAGCCTTGTTATTTGACGCGTCACATGTAATTTAGTGTTGTCTAAAATCTGTACATGAGCCTGCAGTACAAAGGGGGGAGATTAGATGAGCACTAAGTAGATATAAGAGAGGATGATCAATTATGTGTCGTCATTAGTGTTTAAAGCCTATGCACTATATGTGTATTGTGGGCTAATTGCCTAAATAACAAACTTGACAAGACGCTTCCAAAAGGCTGTATTTTACAATATTAGGTAGTTTTATGCTCGTATGCAGCAGCATTAGCAGACTGCTCCTGCACTAGGAGCTAAGAGCTGGTTAGGCGGGTTAACTCACAGGACTGATGACGTCAGGGTGGACTGACCAATCAGAAGGCGCTGCCCTTTGGAGACAAACCATTTTACTGTCTGCAGCAAGTCTGGAAGCAACGACTCAATTTTAACAGAATCCACCTTAAAATCTCTGCCTTAACGTTTACCTGCACCTTCCACCACCTTGAGTAAGAATATCAGGAGGAGAAAGTGGGAATAGGGTGTTGATAGGGACAATATCTTTTCTCTGAGGACAGAGAGACAACAGCACAGCGAGATAAGCCATTTGGACTTGAGAGAGGGGGTGAGTAAGGGGGAGAGAGGGGGTGAGTGCTCTCCACGCAGAACATTTGATGATGACCATGACTGCGATGGCTGACGGTCTGGATCCTCAAGACTCGTCCAAGTCTGCTTTCATGGAGTTTGGTCAGCAGTCTCACTCCCAGCAGAGCTCCCCGTCCATGGCCTCCAGCCACTACCCGCTGCACTGCCTCCATTCCGGGTCACACTCTCACCATCAGCACGATACCTCTCCGTACCCCGGCACGAACTCTTACAGCAGGTCTCCTTACTCCTACCACCCTCACCACAGTCCTTACCTGCCGTCTTACCACAGCAACACCGGGGGGCAAACTAGAATAGACAGCACAGGTAAGAGCCTTTTATCCCCGTTAACGATAGAGAATATATCGATTTCATCCGGTGTCTTTTAGTAAACCGGACGTCATGCTGTATATACGTCTTTTGAACGTCACATTGTTCTTTATGCTATTTTCTCTGTTTCGATGCTGTATAATCGCCGTGGTTTGCACCGTTCAATCGCACGTTTGCACGGTTTTCCCGTTTGAAACGGTTTTGCACGTTCAAACGCAAGTTTGCACGATTCCATCGCACGGGTTTCACGGTTTGCAGCTCCTCTTTATACACTCCGTAAGATGACAGCCCGTTAACCCTCCAGCATTTTGAATTAGGGAGGCTACTCTCTCTGAAAGTTGCAATTAGTATTTAATTGACATGTCATTACATGTAGGATCCTAAATATGACAGGATTCAATTATGATGAGGCTCGAGCCCGAACGAAGCTGACTTGACGTGTGATCAAGTCTGAGCACAAAATACATTTACTATCATTTTACTTCATCGACATTTTTCTAATTTTATGTCTTTCTCGAACATTTAGGATCTCCGTTTAGTGTTTTTTTCTTTATTCAAGAGAAAGTGAGAGACACATGAATATTTTGGCACGGTTCCACATCTTAACGTTATAATTCTTCTTTGTTGCAGAGCAGCAGAAGACGACAGTGATTGAAAATGGAGAAATTCGTTTCAATGGAAAAGGAAAGAAAATTCGGAAACCTCGGACGATTTATTCCAGTTTGCAGCTTCAAGCTTTAAATCACCGGTTTCAGCAGACTCAGTATCTGGCTTTACCTGAGAGAGCGGAGCTGGCAGCTTCTCTGGGCCTCACACAGACTCAGGTAACACACAATATCCCTTTAGTTTGAAGGGCTCACCTTTATTCTCATTCATAGTATTGTAATAAATAATAAATTAATTTAATTTAATGTATTTATTAGCCTACAACATTTAAGTTGTTTATTCAGTAGTAACATAACGTTGGCTTATAGGCACATTTACTCAATCATTTACTGAATACATGTGGTTGCTTTTTGTGGTCTGGGTTTAGCACTATATATATATATGAGTTGTTAATGCTCAATCGGTTTAATTTAAAATGTTCAAGAACAAAATATCCTTCAGTAAATATGGACAAAATTAAATATTTTTTTAAGGTAAATGCTCATACTTGATTATCTAAGACTTGTTTAAGTTCTAGATAGATTTTTTGTTGTTGTCTAAAATATATATTTCTCTGCATGCAGGTAAAGATCTGGTTCCAAAATAAGAGGTCAAAGTTCAAGAAGCTGTTGAAGCAAGGCGGTAATCCGCACGAGAGTGACCCTATGCCAGGTTCCATCGCCCTCTCTCCACGCTCTCCAGCCATTCCACCCATATGGGATGTGTCGGCGTCCAGCAAAGGAGTAAATATGCCTGCTAACAGCTACATGCCCGGGTATTCCCACTGGTACTCCTCCCCACATCAGGAGTCCATGCAGAGATAGACTGACGAGGAGGCTGGAGGCTGGTGACGGGGAGGCTGGAGGCCTGAGGCCGGACTGGAGGAGCGCCGAGGCTGAATCGTTTCACCTGCTCAATTGATTTCCGTCAGCCTCGAAACTAGATCCTGTCTCGCTCGAGGACAGACCCCTGTGCGCGTGAAGGATAACGGAGAACAAGACTCTCTAATGTGGCACGCGGCATAGGGACACATCGTGTTATCTTACCTATGGCTGCTCAGTGGGATTGACTTTGTTATGCTTTCATTCATCTGACTGTCAATATACCAGATCTGTGGATCTGAGCGAGGACTGCACCCTTCACGCGCTGACAGGGTGGAACCCTGATGTACTGATGGAACTCTTTACTGCTCCTTCAATGGTTATTTCTCAAACATGCAAAACAAAGCAATTTGTCTGTCTGTATATATATTCTGCGACTTCAGTTGTACATACACTTTTTATGTTTTGTCAAATTGAGTAAACCATGACTCAAATGCTGTCTCCTGTTCTATACTGAAATATTTTATCTGTTTATCTCAAAGAAATGGACCCTCTCCACAGACATCGAAGTCATTTTTCTAAAGAGTAGAAAATGATCCACACAGTAACCTAAGTTGCTTTTTATTCTAAATCACGCAAACAGCCAATCCTTTAATATATTAATGATATAGGAAATAACTTACCTACCCTGATCCGTGCTATATTTACCGAGCGAAAAACGGCCTCCAAGTCCATCTCATCTTGTCATTTTCTGCCTCAATTATTAGACGTATTGACAGAATGTTAGTCCTCCTCTGTCAGTCCTGCAGGAGCTCCACAGGATCGATCCTGAACAAAGCCAGCAGCTGCACTTCTCTTCAATATGAAGGAGATATTTGGGACAATTTATGGGTTTTTATCCAAGTGAGGGTTTTTTCTATTCTCATAAATGCAGGCATAATTAGGGTAATTTTTGATGTAGCCCGCTGATTACAGCGTTTTTACCGTCAAAGATAATTACCTGTAATTTTCTACCACTTTTAATAGGAAAAGGCATCTTTATTTGGATTTGAGGGAGAACAGACGGAACAAAAGACAAAATTATTCTGTTATTCATATACAAATTGCCGAGAGGAGAGAAAGGTTGGGACATTATCTGAAATTACTGCGTTGAAAAGGAGAATGAGAGATCCTCTGACAGCTGGCAGACCATATCCAGACTAACCTGGTCTGGGGACTAACCTGGTCTGGGGACTAACCTGGTCTGGGGTCTAACCTGGTCTGGGGACTAACCTGGTCTGGGGGCCCAGATCACATTAGGGACACATTCAAGTTTAAGATTTGTTACCTTTAAAATATGATGTTCACTGTGAATCTAAAAACGCACTGACAACGCTTAAATCACCGTCAGGCACATTAAACAGCGTGATTTTAAAATATTATCAACATGGTTATAGAATGCATTGTGTCCAGGCTACAAGTCGAAGAAGACATTTGTTTACAAATAAGAGACAAGATCTTAGAAAATGAGGTTGGATACTTGAGATACTCGGAGGCCCATTTGTTAAGGAAGAGCTTACACAAGTCAGACAACAGAAATAAGAGGAGGGAATATCAACAAATGTGAAAATGAGGAGAAGAGCCCATGGATCACAGTAAAGAGAGGGAGGGGGGTAAAGAGAGAGAGGGAGAGAGAGAAGTAGAAGAAAAGAGAGAGAGGTGGGAGATGTCAACACTATGGTCTGTGTGGTCTTTAGCCAACATTGATTGATGCAGTATGTTAGGAGCCTTCCTCTCTCTCCCAGCCTGACGAGGAAGGATGAGACCTGCGGCTTTCTTATCACGACTGATGTAGATTACTGATCAGAGATACACCTAGATACACCTAGATACACCCAGATACACCTAGATACATCCAGATACATCCAGATACACTGTCCCAGATACAATCTATTCAACCTGAATATATTTCCCAGTAAAAGCCTCAACATACATGCAAAGCATTTGACTATAAAATCCCTGTGATCCATCTGTCAAGGCCTCGCTGGATGTGGAGCCTTTTTACAGTCAGATAACATCACACTCGTTCAGTAACACAGTCCTCTATGGCGATACATCCACAAACGACTGAAACTATTGGGGTATCTGATCGTTTGAAAGAGAGTAGTCTTACCTTAATGCGTCTGTAGATCTGCAGTGGTCATGCCTGTTCATCCCATATCCAGCAGACACTGAGACAGTGCACCATGTTCCTGCTCCTGGTTGAATAAGCAGATCCAGGTGTGAGAGTGTTTGCACACCCTGGTACCTCTTATATTGCCTGCAAAATTAGCTGTTATTACTGTCACTGTTTAGTGATGGTGAGCTGGAAAAAACCCTCTGCAATCAAGAACCAAGCGCATCTTTGCAAATTATAGATAATTGTCAATGTCCAGATTATGATAATGGCGGCCTAATCCTGGAGAATAATTATTGTTGAGTGTTACAGTTGAAGCTGTCCAGTAAAACTAACTGTCATTATTTAGACTCGATTTGCAAAGGGAACTCGCTGAGTGGAAAATGTTCTGTTAGAATTTAACTGGGCTCTCGATATAATAGCATGGTGTGTGTCTGTGTGTGCATGTGTGTTTGTATGTGTGAGTGTGTGTGTGTGTGTGTGGGGGGGGGGGGGTGTTGGGAGAGGGATGATGGGGTGGGATAACAGTAATATGAAAATCAAACCTAAATTTCTGGAGTAGCTGTCAGAGTAATTGGAGCACGTGCACTGCAGAAATTAGACTGAGAGAAAATGTACCACCATGTTTTGGATTAGTGTTCAACAAACCATTTAATAAAGTATTCTGTTCATTGATTTCAGATGAACATTTCCTAAGTGCCTGCGTGTTTGTTAAAGCTACATTCAGACCAACATGTCCCCATGGCACCAGGTCACCAGGTCACAGGGGGCTGGATGGCAGTAGGGTGTGTTTGCACGTGCATCAAGCAACGTTTGTGGCTGTAATAGATAGATAATAGATAACAGAATAGAGCATGAAGACGTGGTATGAATACCATGCTTGTTTTCTGTAGTCTATATGCTATAAAAACTTAAAGTACATTTACGTTATTATATTTGTCATAATAAATTGTTTGTTTAGTGGTTTCTCAGCGTTAACCAGGGACTACTGGCTGCTAATCATATGTTGAAAACGTTGAGGATTTGATTTTCCCCGGCAGGCCTGCTGGAGGTGGGCTGTGGTGGGGAGAGGCAGGCCTGCTGGAGGTGGGCTGTGGTGGGGAGAGGCAGGCCTGCTGGAGGTGGGCTGTGGTGGGGAGAGGCAGGCCTGCTGGAGGTGGGCTGTGGTGGGGAGAGGCAGAGCTCTGGAGCCGGTCTTCCCCCACAGGAATGCGGATTGTCTCAGATCTCCTTCCCCTTCGCCTCCTCTCTGCCATTCAAACAGCTAATTGTAGGGGACACAAAGAGTGACTGCAGACTGTCTGACAGACCAGCGCATAGTGTTTGGGGGAGGTTGGATGCATGCAAATGTTGCATGCAATGCATGGATGGCCCTGTTGGATGCATGCAATGCATGCAAATGCAGAGAAAAAACAAGGTTAAAATGCAGGCCTGTACTCTGTTAGACTTCAGCTTACACAGAGAAAAGAAGCAAAAATGCAATAACAATTATAGGATTGATTGTTTTTGTGAAATTATGTCTATTCATATTTAGTAGAATTTTCATCCATGAGAATATGAGATCATTTTTGTGAAAAGCATTCAAATGTGATTTTTTATTTAGTTACAGTAAAAAATATGTTCTATATTTCAGTATAGAGTGGTAATACTTCACATGCAACTTCACGTGCAACCGTGTGTTTTAGAAAATCACAGAATTAATCAAAACGTTTGGCTCTTTAGGCTACATGATCCAATAAATAAAGGCAAATCTTTTGTTTAACTTATATCTGTCCATTTGATAAACATCACCATATCTCCGTGTTTTTAAGACAGTCGGCCTCATCAGGTGTTCCTGTCTAATTCCAGGCTGCAGGCGAATTGAAGAAAACTGCTAATATGCATCAGAAACAAGTTCGGGATATTTCAGGGAGATAATATAAACGAACATGGTGTCTCTAAAGGTTTGAAGGTATCGGTCTATAATGACGAAGGTCTGGAGCAGATCCAGTGTTTCATTGAAAGAGTCCATTTAAAACGTTTAATAGTCTTCCAAAATGCAATAAATTACATGCACACATTTACACATTATACACGTTTTTTTTCTATGACTGTCATCAATTACATTGCATATTCCTCTGAAATTTAAACACGAGTCCCATACAATATATTTTTCTTAGTTTAACTGCAGGTTTCAATATAAAGTCCCTGCTCCCAGAGCCAGTGAGTGCTGTAACGAGGTGGGGGTCTGAAGGTTCATGGAGCCAGCTGTGGAGGAATACCAAGAAGAGGAGTTTTCCAGAAAGCTTGAGGCTCCTGTGTTGCTGTTGTGTGGCTGGTGTGTGTGTGTCTGGTGTGTGTGCGGCCTGGCCGGGCCCTGGGGGTCCCACACCGCGGGGGACTGAGGGGAGTTGCAGGCCATGGGGTCACTGGAACTCGGGCTGTGTTCAGGTGGGAGCTCGCCATTCTTCATGATCTTCTTCAGTTTCGACCTTTTGTTTTGGAACCAGATTTTAACCTGGAATGGATGACACAAAGTACATGGGTTTGAATTCAGTTAAAATAACTAAAAGACAACAGAACAATATAGACAGGCCTGTACTATGTTTTGTTTGTTGTCAAACCAATTGATTCTCATTTAGAAACCTCACCAAAATATAATACAGTTGCTTATAGTCATATGATAATTGAACATGGAACATTGTAGATGTTGATTATATAACTCGTATCAGAAACTCAGAGCTTCTTATTATATTATTATATATATTACTATTATATTAATATTATTATGATTATATTATTAATATTATTATTATTATTATATTATTATTATATTATTTACCTGTGTCTGTGTGAGCCCTAAAGAGGCCGCGAGCTCAGCTCTCTCTGGGAGCGCGAGGTACTGAGTGTTCTGGAACCTTCTCTGCAGAGCAGCCAGCTGGAAGCTGGAGTAGATGGTTCTGGGTTTACGGACCTTCTTAGGTTTTCCATTCACCATCCTCACTTCTGGCTCGGCCTCTTCCTTTTCTGGGAAATTATAAGAAATGAACGCATAAACAAATGGAAAAAAATAGGCTGTGGGCTTTTCTTTCTCTTCTTAATTGTTGAGAGGTTTTCTGTATTAGATTAGATTAGATATACTTTATTAATCCCACAACGGGGAAATTTACTTGCTACAGCAACAGAATAAAAGTAGAAAAGGCAAAAACAAATACAGATAATAAACAGAATAAATTAAAATACAATAAAAATAAATACATTACACTGTAGTCTATCTTTTTATTATTTTATATTTATTATCCCTTTGTGTGGGGTTATGATTAAGATTCTGCCTTAAGAATTAGCAAAATAACATTAGTTGGCTCAACATTTCACAAGGCATATTATGTCTACAGCTGCAGCATTGTACGGACATCACATTTTCTAAATTGTTTCTCTGAAAAAATACAATTAGGCTACATGAAGACATTTTAACTTAAAATTATACAATGTAACTTTCGCAAGAAAACAACTGCAACAGTAATCATACATATTGTCAAACAATACATTTAAAAAGTGCTCTAAAAAAGGCCTTACCTTGCGGACTTGCTTGTGGCTGGACTCTGCTGTAGGTTCCTGCATACTGCTGATAAGCAGAGCTGGTGTAGGAGCTGTAGTCTGGGTAGGATTTAGCAGGGTAAGTTCCTGCAGACCCGTTCACACCGTGGTACTGGTACTGATAAGCATTCAGAGGTTTTCCATAAGAAGTTGAATTAGGTGAACAGTACCCGTGAGGAGCTCCTCCAGCGGGGCTGTAATAACCTGAATCCGTGGCTGTGGACTCTGGCAGGGTGGGAGACTCCTGAGACGGGTGGTGCATGGTGGAGATCTGGAAAGGGTTCTGGAAGTCTGTGGTTTTAATACTCTGAATCCTCCTGTCGAATACTCCAGTCATACTTCGTATCAAAGCTTCGAGGTAAAGTAGTCTGTCTGAAAAGATCTGGAGGACTAAGCTACCATGGTGTGTTCTCACGCTGACAGACTCAGTGGAACACTACAGCCCCTCAGCACAGACCTGGTTAAATCACAAACTGCGCTCGTGCGCACTGCAGGGAGGACAAGGCGCGCGCAGACAGCTACACCCCAGCTCGCGCAGACAGCTACAACCCAGCTCGCGCAGACAGCTACACCCCAGCTCGCGCGGTCAGTTTGCCACAGGGGATATTTGAAGCTTTACTTTGTTGTGTTTTTACTATCAATCAAAACAGTCAATTAACACGGTTGTCATGTCATCGATTGACAATTTAACGGTTAAAATTACAGTCACTAAAGGATCAAATATATGACCTCACAGGCTTTTGGAATAGCACCTTGTAAAATATATTATAATATTTTACAACTACTAGGCTAATATCCAGGCTTTTCAAATGAAAACAAACCATTTAAAGAAAGATATAGTCT
The DNA here is from genome assembly GCA_030340665.1 of Neosalanx taihuensis. NCBI lineage: Eukaryota > Metazoa > Chordata > Actinopteri > Osmeriformes > Salangidae > Neosalanx > Neosalanx taihuensis. The sequence continues at coordinate 12,101,962 of CM059306.1, forward strand.
TACACATCGATTAGCAGGTATAGCCTATTTTACAACGAATTATAGCCTATAGTCTAGAATAATAAAATATGGCATTGTGTAAGAATACTAAAATCTTTAAAGAATATTTAAATGTCACGTTCCTCTTTAAAGGTAAATTAGATTGTTCACAGCACAATACCACCCAATGATGCTATTGCAATACGCTTCTCTGTCGCCTTCAAAGGCCTTTGAAAGTATCCTATTGAATATGTAGGCCTATTTATACAGGCCCTTGATGTATTTACAATCTTACAACTAAAAATATAATTATTTTACGAGAAATTTTGTTGATCAACAGACATTTGACAAGGAACTAAATTTAGCCAAGATTAAGCGTACACTAAATATGTCGCCGGCTCTCATTTGTACTATTGTTATTATATTGGCCTGTTTATAACAACAGCAGGAAATCCTAGACAAATTCACGACATTTGTACATTTTCGGTGAAGTCGAGTGAGAGCGCGCGCACATGGGGTCTGGTCTGTTAAGGACAGCAGTATCTGCACGAGGACAAGCAGTCTTTTAGGATGGTCAAATGGTGCCGCCTAGTGGTTTTAACTGGGAACTGTCAAAATATCAAAATTCATCACTCACCTGCTATCAACGAATCAATGCTGCTGTTATTTACATTTATTTGAGCTGTTATCTTACATTTATGGTTTCATGCTCACGTGCAACTACACCAACGTAACAAATAAAAACACATCAAACAACGTTCAGCAATAATAAAACAACAACTTATTAACTTTTTGCACAACAAAAATTTATTTCGTCACGGAAAAATACATCTATCGTTTCCACTCATCAACGCCATCGGGTGGGCGTTTTGCGTACATAAAGCCTACACATGAAAGAAAGATTATAACGAAACTGAACTCCAGTTCTAAAATTAATATAGCCTACCTGCTAATATTCTATGTAATAGATACAAATGCAATACTTTACATTAAAATGGTAAAACTTGTGAATTCAGAAAGTGTCTCTCAAAGTAGTTACTCATGTCTGAGTAAACTCATATTGATTATTGTTGTCTGGAGCATCATATAGGCCATGTATTGCATGTATGAAACTAAATTAAGAGATTCCAAAAAATAACGACAAAAAATATTCTTGCAGGATAATCTCAGATAGTGAGAGTATAAATAACTTAATATAAAAACTTGCAATGAAAAAAGTATTTCGCACAAATGCAACAAAACAAAAGTCATATAAAGACAAACGTTATTATTCGTCTTGACTTCAGACCAGCAAACCTAAAATGCTGGAAATCAAGATTGACCCAATTACATCTGGACCAAGTGAGCGTGAGAGACCGGAGGACAATATTTCTGCTCACCAGGTCGACTAAATGTATTGGTTACATACGACCCTAATGACAAATGATTTAAATAAGAATGTGTTTACTTTAACTATATCTAGGCGTACATCTATTATTGCCCCTTACAACGACTTATGTTCCAAAATCTTCAAATTCCTCTTGTCCTGGAAGTAATTCCTTTCTATATCTTATACTTCCGGTATCTTTTACGTTTTTAATAAACAATTAACACTTATCAACACTGTTTACCAGTCATTTTTTCCCGCCAGATGTTTCCATGTTGTTTTCCTATTGAATTGTAGCAACACGTAAAAAAACACATCTGACTTGTTGAATTTAAGTTTTTTACTCGCTGTATTTCGAATGAATCATTTGGAAGAGCGCGAGGATATGAGCGTGGCCGTGCGTGACGTCACCCAGTCCTGGGTAATCCAGCAGCTCTAGCCTGTGTGTTGAAGAGCGCGAGGATATGAGCGTGGCCGTGCGTGACGTCACACTAGGTTATCCAGCAGCTCGAGCAGCTCGGGTCCGTTGGGGGGATGAAGCCGTGTTGAGGATCAAACTGTCCCTGGATCTTCTCTTTTAACTACAGGGAAAGAAACAAAACTACTTTTTGAACTGAGCCACTTTTACTGTTTTGACATAGTAAAATACAGTTCCCAACTACGTATGTCTTTTGGAGCCGTTTGAAAGGATTAAAGTGGAGTACCGGACTAGCCGAAAAAGGACAAAATGTATTCCACTCCTGGTGGTAAGTTGTGTACTGCTAGCTAAGCTACATAGCATAGCATGCTAGCTACTAACAATGGTGCCGATATCTCACATTCTAGACAGTTATTATGTGTCCTAATAACTTCACTTTACTACAGGTTATAAATGGACATGTTGTTCTCAACAACATATGTTACCATTACAAAGCGTGTTGGATAGTAAAGACACAGTTCGGTGATAACTACTAGTTGGGTTTGTTAGCTAAGCTAACCTGTTATACTGTTAGCTAAGCTAACCTGTTTACTGCTAACAAGCTAACCTGTTATACTGCTAGCCTAGCTAAGATGTTGTGACCTAGCTAACAGCTAACAGCTCAGAGTGGGTAGTGAGGTGGTCTAGTCACTGATTAACCAGCCTAGTACCTACAGAACAATGTGGGATGGTTTATTAGTTTATAGTTGTTTTTTTACGGAGGTTATTGTCATTGTTCGCCTTAGAACCGACTAGGTTTAGTGCTGAACAAAGTTAGCCAGTTAGCTTCGTGTTTCAGGGTTCTGTATTAGCTCAGTAGTTAGCATCATCATGTTAGCATCATGCTACCTTGTTAGTAATCCTTAATCACCGTTGTAGATAGAAACTTTAGAGTTATACAGTTTTAGATGTAATTAACCACAAACTTTAGGATCGATTGATGAACATGGAGGAAACTGATCAATCAATTTAGGTGTGATGACCGTTCAGAGAAGAACTTTCTAAACCTTGGTGTTGGTTTAAACTACTGACTGTTGAAGATTAATTGTATAACGATCCTGCTAATGTTGACTAATTTGTTCATGCCTGGCAGGATGACCCATTTCCAATTATAATTACAAGAACAAACGATTAGCCGCCATGTTTCTTGTCATGACACTTAAATAATCTTCCCTGACTCAACTGTTTCATCTAGTCTCTAGTTGTTTTCTGTTCAGAATAGGTCAGATAGGTTCTATATTATTTCAGTTATCGTTATTGTACCTTGGCATCATTTAATCAGTATTTACAGTAGTGTAAAGCAGACATACACCTGTTACTTGGCTTTGTTATCTCATCGTTCCCTTGATACAGAAAGTTGGTTTAGCAGCTACACGGGTGGGAACTCTTAGGAGGGGTTGGGTTGCCAAACTGCTAGTGTGAGCTTATTGATAAGAGTTTAGAAAAATCGCCCTAGAAGTAAATGATCGTGTTTGAAGAGTGATAAGTCTGTTTAGGAGTATGTAGTAAACATTAGCACCTAAAACAGCCTCACCACTGTTTAGGCTGGGACTTTCACTGGTTGCCTCTTGACCAATCAAAACAGCAAGAACATACACATTAATTATGGAAATATGAGTCAGTACTCTTCACAAAGTCTCATTTGCATCACATATATACTTATGATTCAGAACGAAACATGTCTAATAACATGGTGGTTGTGTTTGTATTACTGTGTGAAACATTCCAGTGTCTTAACAGTGAAATCATTTGGTTTTATGTTTTTTTTTCTTCTTCTTCTCAGCTGCGGAGATACTTGAAGGACCTCATTCCTCTGGGTCAATGGGCTCTGGTAAGAACAGCTGACTGCTAATGAACCCACATTCTAACCAGTTAGTAAGCACCACTTAGCTACAGCTGATCTCCAAGGAACCCACTTCATAACCAGGTAGTAGTATCTAGAAGGCTCCTGTCGCCTGTGTTTATTAGAACATCACCCTCAGCTTTGAAAAGGCTTTAGTAGAAGTAGCATGACATCTGTCACACACACACACACACACACACACACACACACAAACACACACACACAAGTTCATTTTAAATGTCTAAGGTCTTTCAGCTTGTAGACTCAGTCATCTTGATTATCCCTTAACTCTCTATGTTCACCACTTAAAGAGAATTTAAGAGAATCGCATCCCTTATTATGGTGCACTGTGACAGGTCTGTCTGCTAAGACCAGTTTGTGAGGGAGGTTAGTGGGAAGCTGAGAGCTGCAGGTCACAGATAAGGTCTTAAAGAGAACCTACCCCAGCCTTATACGTTCAGCTGCTGTGTGACTGAGCTCACCTCTCACACCTCCAACCATGGGCTAGGAAACAGAAGGCTTTATCTAACTGAAGCCTCGATGGGAGTGTTGTCAGGAGGTTTTAAGCAAAGAGACTGGCTAACTTCATCTGTGTGATCAACACTACCAGTCTAAAACATTTTCCCGTTAATTTAAATGGGAGGATGTGTCCAAACTTCTGACTGGTAGCGTAGAATTGTAGTGTAGTGTGTTGAATTCACTCAGAGCTAGCTTTTCGATGGCGTAGCTGGATAAAGCTGTGTTTGTAAAGGCGGTAGGTGTGTTAGCAGTCAGAGGACCTGAATTTTAACCCCTGTGTAGGGAAGCGACACTCTGTACCTGTGACCCCTCTGCAGTGGTTAATGTGTCTGTGTGTTTTCTACCCCGGACCCCTCTGATCCAGACCCTCCGTCTCCCCCCGTGCCCGAGTATGTGTTCAAACCGCCCTCGCGCCCTGACTTTGGCACCATGGGAAGAACCATCAAGCTGCAGGCCAACTTCTTTGAGATGGAGATACCCAAGCTGGAGGTGTATCACTACGACATCGACATCAAGCCGGAGAAATGCCCCCGGAGGGTGAACCGGTACGCCCTGTCCCGCCCCCGCCCCGCAGACACACCACAGACACCAGATAGACATTTTCCTCCAATAAAGAGCTTTTCCCGTAAATTCTTCTTAAATCCAGTGTTGTAATAGTTGTCCTGTTTCCTTCTTGGTTATTTGCAGTGAAATCGTTGAGCACATGGTACAGCACTTTAAAACGCAGATCTTTGGGGATCGAAAGCCGGTGTACGATGGCAGGAAGAACCTGTACACTGCCATGCCTTTACCTATCGGCAGAGAGAAGGTGCCCACACCCAGCACCACCACAATGCAGTGACACGTTTTTAGACAGGATATTTAAAGAATGCTAAGCTGAGCTGTTGCATCAATGTGACGTGCGTTTGTGTCCTCCTCCCACCAGGTGGAGCTGGAGGTAACCATCCCAGGTGAGGGGAAGGACCGCAGCTTCAAGGTGGCCATCAAGTGGGTGTCGTGTGTCAGCCTGCAGGCTCTGCACGAGGCGCTGTCCGGACGCCTGCCTAACATCCCCTTCGAGACCATCCAGGCTCTGGATGTGGTCATGAGGCATTTGCCCTCTATGAGGTGAACTGTCCTTCCAAAACACCAGCAAGGGTTGTAATGAGAGGGAGAGGAGGGGGGGGGAGAGGAAGGGTTATTGTGAGAAACAGGGAGAAGTCCTATAGAGATACTCACCTTGCCAACCCTCCTGGCTCTCTCTCCACCCCCCACCCCCTCCTTGCCCCCTCTCTACCCTCCAGGTACACCCCTGTTGGTCGCTCCTTCTTTACCCCCTCGGAGGGCTGCTCTAACCCCCTGGGAGGGGGCCGTGAGGTCTGGTTCGGCTTCCACCAGTCAGTCAGACCATCTCTCTGGAAGATGATGCTGAACATCGACGGTAGGTCTCACTCTGTGTGTGTGTGTGTGTGATGCTCATTATTCTGTGTGTGTGAGTGAGATCCTCATCACTGTGTTGTTCCAGTGTCTGCCACGGCGTTCTACAAAGCCCAGCCTGTTATTGAGTTCATGTGTGAGGTGCTGGATTTCAAAAGCATCGAGGAGCAGCAGAAGCCCTTGACCGACTCTCAGAGAGTGAAATTCACCAAGGAAATCAAAGGTAAGACGACAGACAAACAAACCAAGAAATCAGAGTGTATGGGGTCTTCACTGCGGATGGAGGAGCTAATTCCCCTCTGAGTGTGTCTGGGCTCAGTAACAGAAGGTGTTGGGTCTTGATCATCCTGCTGTGGGTTCTGTCTCCTAGGCCTGAAGGTGGAGATCACTCACTGTGGTCAGATGAAGAGGAAGTACAGAGTTTGTAATGTGACCAGACGCCCGGCCAGCCACCAGACGTAAGAACACCTGGTCGACATTGTGGGATTGAAATACATCAAGAAGAAAAGGAAATAATACCAAATCTGCTGTGCTGACCCCCTGCTGTGCTGACCCCCTGCTGTGCTCTACCCTGCTGTGCTGACCCCCTGCTGTGCTGACCCCCTGCTGTTCTGACCCCCTGCTGTGCTCCCCCATGCTGTGCTGACCCCCTGCTGTGCTCTACCCTGCTGTGCTGACCCCCTGCTGTGCTGACCCCCTGCTGTGCTGACCCCCTGCTGTGCTGACCCCCTGCTGTCCTCCCCCAGGTTCCCCCTCCAGCAGGAGAACGGTCAGACCATCGAATGCACCGTCGCTCAGTACTTCAAGGACAAGTACAAGCTGATCCTGCGCTACCCCCACCTGCCCTGTCTGCAGGTGGGCCAGGAGCAGAAACACACCTACCTGCCCCTGGAGGTGAGTCACCAGGCCTGCACACACACACACGTACCTGTCTCTGCAGGTGAGGTCCCAGCCCGCTCACTAACACAGCTCTGCTGCTTCTCAGATTAGACATAAATCATTAACGATGTTCGCAGTAAGAAAGCGGAACAGTTGCTTCACCTTTGAACAAGTCCAGTTCACTCCCGTCCATCAGGGCAGGATAGAGCTGCTGCAGTAACGAGCTGCTGCAGTAACGAGCCGCCGCAGTAACGAGCTGCTGCAGTAACGAGCTGCTGCGGTAACAAGCCGCTGCAGTAACGAGCCGCCGCAGTAACGAGCCGCTGCAGTAACGAGCCGCCGCAGTAACGAGCTGCCGCAGTAACGAGCTGCTGCAGTAACTAGCTGCTGCAGTAACGAGCTGCTGCAGTAACGAGCCGCCGCAGTAACGAGCTGCTGCAGTAACAAGCTGCTGCAGTAACGACCTGCTGCAGTAACGAGCTGCTGCAGTAACGAGCTGCTGCAGTAATGAGCTGCTGCAGTAACGACCTGCTGCAGTAACGAGCTGCTGCAGTAACGAGCTGCTGCCTTAACGACCTGCTGCAGTAACGAGCTGCTGCAGTAACGAGCCGCCGCAGTAACGAGCCGCTGCAGTAACGAGCCGCTGCAGTAACGAGCCGCTGCAGTAACGAGCCGCAGCAGTAACGTGCTTCATCCTTCCAGGTGTGTAACATTGTAGCTGGCCAGCGCTGCATCAAGAAGCTGACAGATAACCAGACGTCCACCATGATCAGAGCCACAGCCAGATCAGCTCCAGACCGGCAGGACGAGATCAGCAAACTGGTAAGAGGAGGGGACAGAGACCACCAGGGCTCAAAACAGAAACCAGATTCATGTCTGAATAACATAAGCTGTTATCTGAAGTTTGTATCCATAGCGACGTCCAGAGGAAGGATTTGAACCTGTGATGTCGTGATCCAGCCGTCCTCAAAGTAACTCCGCCCATCTGGGTTGTGATGCTGGTTTTGTTTCCTAGATGAGAAGTGCGAACTTTAACAGCGACCCGTACGTACGTGAGTTTGGAGTGATGGTGAGGGACGAGATGACGGAAGTGAACGGACGAGTTCTTCAAGCTCCTTCTATCCTCTACGGGGGCAGGGTAGGTGGAACATGTTCTCTGCTAGAACACTCTCATACTACACAGCAGGGTAGGTGGAACATGTTCTCTGCTAGAACACTACTGTACAACAACTATGGACCAGTTGTCCTGATAATCTTCCTGTTCTGTTCAGCTTGTTTCTCTGTACTGCTTCTGAAGATGCAGTCTTCATCAGGCTAACAGAAGCTCTGGCTTTGATGTTGACCTGTCCTTGTTTTGTGTTTGCTAGAATAAAGCGATAGCCACCCCCATCCAGGGGGTGTGGGACATGAGGAACAAGCAGTTCCACACCGGCATCGAGATCAAGGTCTGGGCCATCGCCTGCTTCGCTCCCCAGAGGCAGTGCACCGAACTCCTGTTAAAGTACGTTGGGAACAATCGCAACCATTACACCTGGGAGAAGGGAACACGGTAGCCTAAGACACAGTAGACTCTAGAGTGCAGTAGAGTATAGTACAGTATTGTGCAGTAGACATCTCTTAAGGTACTCAAAGTACTCATCAATGATGCTAACTGAAAAACCTTGTTTCCCCCTCTCTCTGACTGCCCTCTCTCTCCAGAGCGTTCACTGACCAGCTACGTAAAATCTCTCGTGATGCTGGGATGCCCATCCAGGGCCAGCCCTGCTTCTGTAAGTACGCCCAGGGGGCCGACAGCGTGGAGCCCATGTTCAAGCACCTGAAGTACACCTACCAGGGCCTCCAGCTGGTGGTGGTCATCCTGCCTGGAAAGACCCCCGTCTACGGTAGGAATCGCACAGACTACAGACCTGTCTGTAACAAGCTAAGGACTACAGGCAGAGAAATAACCATCCTAATTCCTCCTCAAATTCATCTGTCACGTTATTCTAAATGTTTCTGTTAAGAGTCCAGGTCTTGTCTGTGTGTGTGCTGACCTTGGTTCCTGTGTTTTCTGTAGCGGAGGTGAAGCGTGTGGGAGACACAGTCCTGGGCATGGCCACCCAGTGTGTCCAGGTGAAGAACGTCCAGAAGACCACCCCCCAGACCCTCTCCAACCTCTGCCTGAAGATCAACGTCAAGCTGGGGGGAGTTAATAACATCCTGCTCCCTCAGGGCAGGTTGGTACCAGAGATGCAGTGTCAGTACTGGGGTTAGGTTAGAGCAGTAAACAGGTCTTTAGTGTTGTTTCTGTGGGAGCTCCTCCATCTCCTGGTCTCCTTGTTCTTCCAGACCTCTGGTGTTCCAGCAGCCTGTCATCTTCCTGGGAGCTGACGTCACTCACCCTCCTGCAGGAGACGGGAAGAAGCCCTCCATCGCTGCTGTGAGTCCCTCCATACTGAACACCTCCATACTGAACACCTCCATACTGAACACCTCCATACTGAACACCTCCACACTGAACACCTCCATACTGAACACCTCCATACTGAACACCTCCATACTGAACACTTCCATACTGAACACCTCCACACTGAACACCTCCACACTGAACACCTCCATACTGAACACCTCCACACTGAACACCTCCACACTGAACACCTCCATACTGAACACTTCCATACTGAACACCTCCACACTGAACACCTCCACACTGAACACCTCCATACTGAACACTTCCATACTGAACACCTCCACACTGAACACCTCCACACTGAACACCTCCATACTGAACACTTCCATACTGAACACCTCCACACTGAACACCTCCACACTGAACACCTCCATACTGAACACTTCCATACTGAACACCTCCACACTGAACACCTCCATACTGAACACTTCCATACTGAACACCTCCACACTGAACACCTCCACACTGAACACCTCCATACTGAACACTTCCATACTGAACACCTCCATACTGAACACTTCCATACTGAACACTTCCATACTGAACACTTCCATACTGAACACCTCCATACTGAACACCTCCATACTGAACACCTCCACACTGAACACCTCCACACTGAACACCTCCATACTGAACACTTCCATACTGAACACCTCCATACTGAACACTTCCATACTGAACACTTCCATACTGAACACTTTCATACTGAACACCTCAATACTGAACACTTCCACACTGAACATCTCCATACTGAACACCTCCACACTGAACACTTTCATACTGAACATCTCCATACTGAACACTTCCACACTGAACACCTCCACACTGAACACCTCCACACTGAACACTTCCACACTGAACACCTCCGCACTGAACACCTCCACACTGAACACCTCCACACTGAACACCTCCATACTGAACACCTCCATACTGAACACTTCCACACTGAACACCTCCACACTGAACACCTCCATACTGAACACCTCCATACTGAACACCTCCACACTGAACACCTCCACACTGAACACCTCCATACTGAACACCTCCACACTGAACACCTCCATACTGACTACACTTGAAGAGTTTGGTTCCAAAACGCTATAAACGCCACTTTTGAAAAAAATGAGTTTCCACCTAAATCAATATTGTATTTCGTCGGTATTGAAAAGTCCATATTCGATTTTACGCAAAACGCGATATCGGCCGTGTTATTCTACCTAGTTTTCTCCCTTTCTTTCCAAACCGCGACAAACGCCAGTCTCCCTTCTCTGCAGAATGCGATACATCCGCTCAACCAATCACAGTGCACCATTCCACGCGCACCATTCCATGTAAACAGTAGACGCGTCTTACTGAATGCAGCTGGCATCCTAGTGCTCTTCATCTTATTGATAAAACAGACAATAAACAAACAATACAACATGAATCAATTTGACGGTATGGATGAACCTGTGATGGTTTCTGCGGTGGGGAAAAAACGGAAGCCATCAAAATCGAATCATCAACGTGAAAAAAATAAGAAAATGAGGCACTCGGGAGGAGGAAAAATGCCGGCAGTTACTTGTTCTCACAAGAAGGCCACTAACTTCTGTCACGCAGACACATTGACCCCAGGGGATCTATGGTCTTTTTACTCAGCATCTACAAAATCTGGATTTGAATTGTTTATGTTATTATAACCTCAATATGCTATGTGAATGATTGAAACAGAAAAATTGTGGTTTTCATCTTTGTACTTTCTTGGTAAAGAAAACACATTTTAACTCAAATTGATCAAAATGGATTTATAGCGTTTTGGAACCAAACTCTTCACATCTTCCACCACTTCATGTTCAGTCTAGGCTGTACCAGTGCCTGGACCCTAAAGCTGTCATCTCTCCCTCCCTTCCTCCAGGTGGTAGGCAGTATGGACGCCCACCCCAGCAGGTACTGTGCTACAGTCCGGGTCCAGCAGCACCGGCAGGATATCATCCAGGATCTGGCCACCATGGTGAGAGAGCTGCTGATCCAGTTCTACAAGTCGACCCGCTTCAAACCCACCAGGATCATCTACTACAGGGACGGAATCTCAGAGGGCCAGTTTAACCAGGTGAGACACATGAAGAGGCTGATACTACAGAGACCTGGCTATAAGCCTTTCAGTGAAGACTCTAATCCAGGGGTTGGCAATCCTGGTCCTCGAGGGCCGCTGTCCTGAAGGTTCTAGATGTTTCCCTGCTCCAGCACACCTGATGAAAATGAACAGGTTGTTATCAAGCTCTGTGGAAGCCTGATAATGACCCTTCATTAGAATCAGGTGTGCTGGAGCAGGGAAACATCCAGAACCTTCAGGACAGCGGCCCTCGAGGACCAGGATTGCCCACCCCTGCTCTAATCTATAGATGGGTTTTAGGGGAAGGTTAGACTTTGAAAATGCATCATGGTTCTGTTGAATATTTCTTGTCCTTCCAAACACTAGTGTAGGAGATGCTTCTTTTTAAACTTTTGTTTTGTGGTCTGCACAGGTGCTGCAGCACGAACTGCTGGCCATCCGAGAGGCCTGCATCAAGCTGGAGAAGGACTACCAGCCTGGGATCACATTCGTAGTGGTGCAGAAGAGACACCACACCAGGCTGTTCTGCATGGACCGCAACGAGAGGGTCAGTACAGCCAGGGCCAGCAGCCAAGACCAGGAGCCAGGCCACAGCCAGGACCAGCAGGGGAATATGGCTCAGTCTCAGGCAGTTAGATAAAGAATGTTCAGTCCGTTTTGTCCTTTTATCGGCTTTTATAAATTATACCGATAGTTTGGGAAATGTATACCAACCGGCCGATGATACTGGCCCTCTGACGATATTCAGATTGCTGATAATATAGGCCTGCTGATAATATAGGCCTGCTGATAATATAGGCCTGCTGATAATATAGGCCTGCTGATAATATAGGCCTGCTGATAATATAGGCCTGCTGATAATATAGGCCTGCTGATAATATAGGCCTGCTGCTGATAATATAGGCCTGCTGCTGATAATATAGGCCTGCTGCTGATAATATAGGCCTGCTGATAATATAGGCCTGCTGCTGATAATATAGGCCTGCTGCTGATAATATAGGCCCGCTGATATTATAGGCCTGCTGCTGATAATATAGGCCCGCTGATAGTATAGGCCTGCTGATAGTATAGGCCCGCTGATAATATAGGCCTGCTGATAATATAGGCCTGCTGATAATATAGGCCTGCTGATAATATAGGCCTGCTGATAATATAGGCCTGCTGATAATATAGGCCTGCTGATAATATAGGCCCGCTGACAATATAGGCCCGCTGATAGTATAGGCCCGCTGACAATATAGGCCTGCTGATAATATAGGCCTGCTGATAGTATAGGCCTGCTGATAATATAGGCCTGCTGCTGATAATATAGGCCTGCTGCTGATAATATAGGCCTGCTGCTGATAATATAGGCCCACTGATAGTATAGGCCCGCTGATAATATAGGCCTGCTGATAGTATCAGTTCTTCTCTGCTGTAGTATATCTTAGTCAGGTGGAGTTGTAGCTCTGTCAGGTAGCTAAGTAGCTTCATGTAGGATGAACATGTTCCACACACAACAGTGGGATGTGGGACAGGAAGTGACATGTGGGACAGGAAGTAGGCATGTTTTGTAGCTGGTGGTGTTTCTGGGCTGGTGTCAGTACAAGAGGGGTGGTGACCGAAAGATTAATGGTGCAAGTCAGGGGTGTCCAATCCTGGTCCTCGAGGGTCCTGAAGGTTTTAGATGTTTCCCTGCTCCAGCACACCTCCTCAGAGCTTGATAACGACCCTTCATTAGAATCAGGTGTGCTGGAGCAGGGAAACATCTAAAACCTTCAGGACAGTGTGGCCCTCGAGGACCAGGATTGGACACCTCTGGTGTAAGTGAAGGTCATGACTCACCCATTAAACCAGTGGTGTCAAACTCGTGCCATTGCGGGCCAAGAGGGTGCAGGTTTTCGTGTTAACCAAGTCATTACACCAGCTGGTTTCAATAACGAGTTTCTCCACTTGGTGAAATCAAACTTGTTATTGAAATCAGCTGGTGTAGTGACTTGGTTAACACGCCTGTGCATTAAACTCTGGTGCTGGTCTGGTGTCTGTGCAGGCAGGCAGCTCGTCAGGAACATGGCTGGAGTTCATAGAAGAGTCCGTCTCTAAACCCTCCCTCTCCACATGAACACTTGTTTGATAGTTCCATCTGTCATTGTTGCAGGTGGGGAAGAGTGGAAATATCCCAGCAGGCACCACGGTGGACACCAAGATCACCCATCCCTCTGAGTTTGACTTCTATCTCTGCAGCCATGCAGGCATCCAGGTGAGATCCTGCAGAATGGGAGTGATCTCCCTGGATGGTCAGTGTCCTTCCAGAGCCCCAGGCTGTCTTCAGGGTAATAACAGTGTTCTCCCTCCCCCCGGGTCATGCTGCTCCCCAGGGCACCAGCAGACCCTCCCACTACCACGTCCTCTGGGACGACAACCACTTCACCTCTGATGAGCTGCAGGTGCTCACCTACCAGCTGTGCCACACCTATGTCCGCTGCACGCGCTCAGTGTCCATCCCTGCCCCAGCCTACTACGCTCACCTGGTGGCCTTCCGTGCACGCTACCACCTGGTGGACAAGGAGCACGACAGGTGAGTCCCCCCCCCCCCCCCCTCCATGTCCTTATATTATCATCCTGGTGGATTGGAGGGCTGTGGAGATGATCAGTGGTTAGAGAATGTGCAATCAAATCAATTCAACAAAAGTACTAATAGACCTCCTCTCCTTCATCTTCTCTCCCCTCTCTCCTCCTCCCTCTCTCTCTCTCTCTCCTTGTTTCCTCCCTTTCATCCATTCTCTCCTCTCCCCCCTCTGTCCTCCTGCAGTGCGGAGGGAAGTCACACATCAGGGCAGAGTAACGGGCGTGACCAGCAGGCTCTGGCCAAGGCAGTCCAGATCCACCAGGACACCCTGAGGACCATGTACTTCGCCTGAGCGGCCCCTCCCCTGACCGGGGCCTGGTCTTCCAGCCCTCCCCCCTCTTTGTGCCGGAGGGGGACGGCTCTGTGGGTTTGTGCCACTTCACCCTCACCCACCTGGAAGGGGCCCGCACCCCCTCTCACTCAAAGAAAATAGTGTCATACAGAAAGAAAGAAAAAAATCATGATTTCCATAATTGTATTTAAAGGATTCACATGTTAACCCTGGTATCCATCACCCCCCCCCCAGCCCTCTGGATCATTAGGCTGTAAAATGTAAAAGCTCAGTTGGGTTTGGGGGCAGGGGGGCATCTTATTTTACATGTTTGTAAATTTGTGTGTATTTGTATATTTAGGGGGTTAACCTGTTTACAAAGTATGAGCAGAGGAGGAGAAAAAGGATTATGTATTAATTTCTTACTTTGATGGAAATATTAGACCCAGTCTAGAGGACTGGACCCATCATGTTTTTCAAACTCTAGTTTCTTTGTTTCCCCCTTTATAGTGTTTCTATTTTTGTTTGTGTTTCTTTATTTGATTGATTGGGGCGTGGCAGTCAAGGAGGCGTGGCTATCAGAGAAGGAACCAATGAGTTTTTAATCGCTCCATTCTAATCACAGCTATTATTTATCAGCCAATCAGAGCACAGTGCACTGACCAAATGAATTCCTTAATTGGGACACAAGTACTTAACGAATAATTGGTTGATTCCACAACGTCGCCCCCTGTAGGTCTTCATTTGAATGTACAACTATGTATTTCAGGGCACGCGATCAGCAGCCTTAGAGTATTTGTCCTCAATCAACACTGGTGACCAACACACATTGTTCAGATGTGTTCAGCAACACCAACGCAAGCGTGTCACACACGCTTTTCAACTGTAACACTTATTTACACAGGAGAACTACTAACAAATCTTATTGGAGGAGGGAGAGAGGAGTGGTGTTCTGTGATAGGCTGTCAGGGAGAGGCGGGGCTGGTTCCTAACGGCTCCTCTGTGCTGTTGCTGGCTGCCAGGAGAGCTGGCTGCAGTCACACCATCATGGTGTCCACAGTATTGCGTGTCACTATCTCTTTTGAAACTGATTTTTTTTTGTATCATCTATGAATATGCATGTTACGACTTAAACATTTTGCGTTGTAGATGTTTCCCCCCTTTTTTATTTTTTTCCTTCTTGTTTTTAGTAGGTCTTATTTGGTAGTGTCAGTGATGTGAGCTGGAGCAGGAGGGCTGGTCTGACCCAGCTCCAGTTCTAACCAGGATACTGCTCTCCTCTGCTGGGATAAGCAGCTTCCATCTCCCTAGTTAAGCTATCATGATGGGGAACATTAGATTGTTGCGCTTGGTGTTGGGGGGGTGGGGGGGGGGTATGCAAAAAGTAATTTCTTGGGTCTTTTATAGCATAATCATGTGGAATTGACGAGGTTTTCCAATGCGCTTGTAGAACAGATTGTTACAACAATTTTTAAAAGCTTTCTTCTTTTTATTTTCCTTTTTTTAATAGGCCGTAGTTTAAGTCTAATTATTTACACACAAAACTCAATGCAAAAATGGTATTGCCTTCCAGACTGTCCTTGAAATGTTACTAATCTAGTTGTTGTTCCCATGTATCAGAGTTCAGTCCTAGATGCAGATTGTTCATATACTCAAGATGTTGGGGTGGGGGGGTGGGGGGGGATATAATCTCTATTTTCTAACTATGCATTGTTTTTAACCAAGAGATTTAGGAGGGAAGTGTCTCATATTACTCTAGGTCATTTTATAGAAGTAGTACATTTTTGGCTTTTATTGTTATTTTTGTTTTTTTTGTAGCTTAATGCATTTAGTAGCATTTGTAGTGCTTTCCTTCTCCTCAGCCTTTTGTAATGGTGTCAAGGATTGTAATGTCCTCATTTGTAGTCTTGTATATTTGATAGCACACATTTAATTGAGTAAATTCTTTATAGGACCCACAATCACTCTCTTAGCCAAACAAGATTACAAGTTTTTATGTCCGGGAATAGAAAACTTCAGTGAAGCACAAAGAGTCACGTTTCTATGTGGGGTTTTCCTGTCGCTCTGAAGTCCCCTTAAATCCTGAGGGGCATCTTCATTTGCCATAAATATGGTAATAGATGCTCAAATGTTTTTAAATGACCGGAACCCCCCCCCCCCCATGTTGCATAATTGACCTTCATGTCTCTTGTAAATTACCAACAAATCCGACTGACTGTGTTTCGTAGGGCATTCGAAGAATCCAGTACTTGATATTATTACTGTTTTTGTGTCAATATTATTATTCGGTGCTTGTCTCGCAACATGTCAGTTTGGATGCACTTTGAATAGTTCATGTTGTGAACTGGATGGCTCCAGCTCTCTAACCAGACAGGGCAGTGACAGTAGTGCGGTTTGGTGGAAATGGCTGTTCTACCTCTTGTTACCTGTTCATGTGTTACGGTAACATCACATCACCGCTCATTTCCTCATCTTTACATGCCATCATCACATGTGTGTCATGCCTGGTTGTGAACACTAGTCATGTATGACGGTGACCCCCACTTCCTGGAAACACAAGCCTAGTGTTGTCTTGTCCTGAGGTTTGTGGAACAGTTTAGGGGGGTGGGCAGGGGGTGGGGTGGGGGGGTAGTAGTAGCTTCACTAGTGTCATTGATCTTCTCTCTTTCCTTTAGGGATCTTAAGCGTTGAGCTATCAGACCAAACATAACAATGATTAGAGGTTTCTTTGACCATGCAGCCTTTGTCCTGTTCTCTACTCATCTGGCACCTTTCATTTGGAACCTGTGCAGGGATGATGTCAACATGCAACAATGTGTAAACAGTCAGAACTGTTTGATCACTGGGTCTGCTGTGTTAGTGGACAGATTTGCTCTAGAAGCAACAGCCTCTAATTCAAGACCCACAAAGCTGAAATGAATTGTTTTCAACATGAGCTGTCATGTTTTAATAGAAGCAGCAAAAAGCCAATGAAAAAAAAGAAGAAGCCACTGATCTTGTGCAGTTTTAAAACTAGGAGCTCATTTCATGTTGGAATGCGTCCTCGCCCGTCGATTCCGCTCTAAGATTTGTCCAGTTTTGACTCATCGCTCGACACAGTCAGTGTGTTTATGGTCGAGGTGATACGGAGTCTTGAGGTGGACATGAACTGCCCTGCCTGCTGTGTACATCCTGTCTGTGATGGTTTTATTTCCTGTTTGTTGTTATCACTTCCTGTTTTGACATCCCCTCTCGTTATACCAGCACCTTACACAGGCACACCTGTTCAGCATTGCTTCTCCTGAAAAATATCAGACATTTTGATAACAATGTTATTTTTGCACTAAAATAAAAATGGATTTTGGAGTTATGAGTCTAGTGTGTTGTCAGTAAGGCTGTAACCAGGCAGGCCAGGGGAGATGACTTAGTCAAGCTGGGGGGTGGGAGGGGGGGGGGGGGGGGGGGGGGGAAGGCTGTGTGTGGATGTTCAACCATGTTTAGTAAACCACACCAACTTCATCCAGGTTGCAGGTGTTTCATTAGATTCAATACTGTTTTCTTCATTGCTTTTGCTCACAAGTCCTTGGTAACCTGTTACCAAGGTTACGTTAATGCTAAATGTGTATATATCAGGAGAGTTCATCTTCAGTCATGTAGCTGTCTGTCTCTCTGTCTGTCTGTCTATCTGTCTCACCCTCACACTCCACACACCTGGGTGATGTCATAGTATTCAGTGTCGTCGTCCCCCCCCCCCCCCTCCTGCTAAACCACATAAAGAAGGTTTTAGTATTCTCACTGCTTGAGAACCTTGTGCTGGTTCCTCATCCTGTCATGTGCTTCATGGACACTGTCTCTCTCCTGTTGAAATCACAACATCCGTGTAGGTGTAGAGTCAAGCCTCTACATGTTAAACAGGAGTTAGTGAGCTGGAGGATCAGAGTAGTAGGTTTGACAGCCAGGCCTGTCCCTGTTTCCTACATTTCCCATCAGCCTCTCTGAATCCTCCCCAACAGGAGGAAACCTGTTTTCTTAAAGCTAACAATGAATGTACTGTCAAGCCAGAGTGGTTTTAAATCATCCCATCAACTGTTGACATGCTCAGCAACTTGACTGCATGTTGATTCCATTGAATTGCTTTTTAGACCTTTATTTTGTATATATATATTTTTTAAATGTACCCCTGTCGTCAAAGTTTGATTACTGATCTCTGTCATGTGACGCCCAGCCATTTCATGAAAATACATCTGAGAGACAAACTGATATAGAAATCCAGTATCCATCCATGATGCAGTGTCTCCTGTGAGACATGCAGGCTGACGGACACAGCTGTCAATACAGGATCTTCAATAAAACCTCCAAAGTGCAGAGGGGTTTAGAATCGTTTTTTTTCTTTATTAATATTATTATTATTCTTGCTCATGGTGCCGTAATATAGTAGTTGTATATGGTTGCAGTGTAATCTAATGTAATCTGTCTATTTCGCTGTCACCTTCTAATGTTTCAATCTTATTTCTGTCCTCACCACTCACCTGCCCATCAGATGTCCAGTTTGACTCCTCCCCTGTGGTCGCTCGTGGATACGGTATCCATAGCAATATACCGTTTACGTAAGAGGGTGGAGAACAGTCGTTAAGCTTCACCAAAATAATCTGATGCCATATGGTTAAACTACATGCAGATCCATGTACAAGACTGGCTGGTGTTTGTGTGTTTCTGAAGGTGTTCAGAATGACCTGGCTTTCATACACCAACATGGAGAACCTACCTCAGAACGGTCTTGGGTGCTAACATTGGAACATCCCTAATCTATGATGGTGACAAAGATCAACTATAGTGACCAAACACAAGCCAATACTGTGGTCAGTTGTTTTAAAATTGATTTCACCTTTATAAAGCCAATTTTATTCAATGTAGATTAACTCAGTTTGATGAACCAAGGATGGTTGTAAAATTTGCAGTTTGTAAAAAAAAAAAATAAGGGGACCAAATTTTATAATCAGAGTTTAAGTCTCAATGTTGTTTATGCACGCGTTCTCCCTTTTTAAGATGGAATTGGGAAAAGCTCTTGGTGGGCATTAGGTTGGTGTTTGTCTGAAGATATAAGCTGTAGTCTTGACTGGATCATACAGATGATTTAACAGCTCTATAGAAGACACAGTGGCACTTTCTGCTGTGTGTCATTTGGTAGAGGTATGAATTGTAGGTTGTGGGTGTTGAACACGTGTCTGGAATGTGATGTAGAGCAATAATCCTGAGTGTGCTGCTGGTGGTTTGATGGAGGACAGGGAGAGGATGGGACCTGTCTGGTCAGCGACACTAAAGAAGGTTCTTGTCCTGCGGGGAGAACTCTCCTCAGGATTCCTCAGCCCAGATCTGAGATCAGGAAGATATTTGATAGGTCATCTTCAGTGGGAGGGTCCTCCTATTCAAACAGATGAGCAGACCAGAGTTGAGATCACAGAGCAGGCCCCTTAACAGAACTCTACTGAACCCTTGTTAGCTTTGCGGTGGGCTGGGATGATCTTTAGCTTGCTGATGTGTGTCTTTGATGGATGTTGCCCAGTTTTGCAATAAAACCCCCAAGCTTGTCCTGTCCTCAGTGTTACAGATCCCCAATCCCTCACTGTCCGAACTGAGAAAAAATGAGCTTTTTATAAGGACGATAGATGTATTTTTGCATGCTGCATTTTACAAAGGGAATGAAAAATTTGAAAATTGACTGTAGCAATGTACTGGACATTGTCACACAATACTGATGTTGGGGTATATTTCAAAGCAGCAGAATGGTACAGACAAGGTTGTATGGAAATTACGTTCAAATTATTATCATTCTTGTTACCGTGCTGAAAACATCCTGTGAGTTTTTTATTTTATTTTTTATGTTTGTGCCTTTTCCCGATGATTCATGTATCCTTTTGTCTCTCTGTTCTGATGAATTAAACCACATGGAAGAATTTCACATTAATTATCCTGCAACCTTGATGGTGCTGCATAGAGTGAACAGTATTTGTGTTTTGCACTTTCAAAGCAGATTCAAAATCGCCCTTTTTTGAGGTTGGGCCAACAGAAAAATGAAATATTTGACGAGGTATTTTACTCTACCGGGAGGAGTTTTAAGGTGTAATGTGACATTGAAGAGCTTTTCTAAAAAGGTAACAAATATATCTATGTATCCATGAAGTACCTCATAACCCTGATAAATGCTGCATTGACTTTCTTTGTCATTCTTTCTTTCTTTCATACTTCATATTGTCCAAAAAACAAAAACAACAAAAAAAGGTTCATTTCCCCCTTTAGGAGGTTTGAACGTCACTAAAGGCTGTGCATGTGTCACGCAAAGAAGTTTCAACATTTAAGAGCTTTTAACATCCTTCGTTAGCTATTGATCTTGGCTACGAGATGATTGTGGAAAAATATATATGTATCTTTTCTTTTTTTCTCGATAATCTCCATTGTATCAACATAACATTTGCTGTTACGAGATGTTGTTCATCCAGTCAATATTAATATCTATTTATTTTAGTTTAATATCTGGAACAAACTCCATGTTCTGAAAAGTATCTGTTGACTCAGGTATTGCCGTGAAAGGGCTATATCTGCTGTTTGTCCTCCCTAACCCATTATCCTACACCTTTGTCTTAAAATAGCCTTAGAACTACATGGGGTATATATATATATATTCTAGCATATTTGTTCTGGTATATTTGGCCTTAATCATACAAAATGATGCACTAGAAATCCACACCTTGTCAGAGAGCTTGTTTCACATAGATTCCCCTGCAGAAAGCATGTGGTGTTATTACCATGTTATCTACCTCCTGCCACAGTGGAGATATTTATACATTGAATTTCTTATTTTTGTTTGAGGAGGGAGGTGAAATAACATTGACAATCATCCTCATTCTTAAAGGTCATGATCATTTAAGAGTAGCCCCCCCCCCCCCCCCCCCCCCCCCCCAAATTGTTTAAAAGTCCAAATGTCCTGGGCTGCTCCTGGGTCAGCTGCCATGCTTGCTGTTCCTGTGTGATGCTGCGATCAGACATTCATATTCAGAAAGAGACCAAAGCTGAACCTGCACAGACCAGTGAAGTCAAACCTCCCCCCCCTCCATCATGTCAGTCGTTCTTGTCAGTCGTTCTTTGAGCTTTTTTCTCTTTATTTTTCCAACATGCCAAAACTGTCATTCCTGTCCGGAAGTCTTTCTGTCCCTTGTTTAGTTGGTTTGGATCCACAGCTAAGCTCCTTGTTATGTTATTATTGTCATAAAGTGTAAGCTTTGATTTGTATTTTACATAAAAAAAACTTTTTGTTAACAATTATGATTACAAACAAGATATGCTGTAAACCCTTTTAGGAAATAATGTGAATATGTATCACTTAATATAGTTCACTTGTTGGCTTGACTGTAAATTGCATTAATTAATAAAAATGTTTCTCCAGATCTTTTTGTGAGTGTCATCCTTAAACAAACTCATCACTCTGTACCAGGTGTTTTCACTTGCTCGTTCCTTTACTTTTTGAGGCTGGTTTTATCTTTAATTCCTGCCACCTTACCTCAGACTTTCCACATTCACCTTAAGAAACTTAAACCTGTGTTTGTTTTAACAGACAAACACTTCTGCAAACACAGACGCTGTTATTACCAAAATATTTCCTAACCTGAAGCTTTTTTAGCAGTATATATATATCTGCATGGTCGAGAACGCAGGGAAATCTAATTGGACCTGGGAATAGTCCTCTAATTGGACTGTATCTAGGCAACTGGAAACCCAATCGTCACCATATTAGACTGATATATCCACGAAGCGTCAAAACAAATAAACATCTTATTCCCTGACAGAGTAGTGAATGATGCGTGCAAACATTATCGTAAAAAGAAAAGAAGAAAAAAAACAGCATGTCACACCCCTTCAAAGCAGCAGGAACAGCGTCTCGTCACGGTCTGTTAACTGTTCAGCCCAGTTTGCATGAACACACTTCTCACTGAACACAGTCATTCTTTCCAGTAGCTCAGACTCCTCCAGTCTCAACACCAGACTGTATTCGTTGTTGGGATTTGCTTCGTCAGGTAAACTTTTTTTAAATGTTCCGTTATGATTTTATACTTACTGTGATTCAGTTTTAGAACTTCTGCATGATCAGACAGATAATATTAATAAGAAATAAAATTAAAAACAGGATCGCTTAAACTTTCTTTGGCGATGTAGCCTATTTATTCATGTAGCCTATTTATAAAATGTCCCTTTAATAAAAAAAAATCCCTACATAGCAGCCAACTTTTTGGTTTTAATAGATTATTAAGAATTTATACATAAATATTTTGAATAAAGTCATTGTGTAGCCTATCCTTCATTCTTAAATGACTTGGTTTTTCAGTCACACCTTCTATGGCATACTTGATTTGAAACGTGGTGATGTAATGTAACTCTAAACTGGTTAGGAAAGTCAAAGGAAACATTCAGCATGTTCATGTCGGCTGAGCCATGGTTACAGAACTCTAACTAAACATTCACTCTGCTAAAAGAAGTAACCTAAACCCAGCTAGCATTGACATCAGTTCAGGAATGCGTTTATTTCCACTTTAATCTGTGAACTGATTCCTGTGAGTCCTGTTTATATCTAAACTTCTACTAGTGACCATAACATCCTCCCTTCTCCAGCCTGGAGATGTTTCTCCAGAAGGGAGTGACTTTGACCAGCCTTGCCTGCCTGTCCCTGCTCCTCCTGGGCCCGTGCTGTCCTGTGGAGGGGGGAGATGACGCTGGTTCTGACCCAGACCAGGAGGAGCAGGAGTGGGGCTCAGGCAGTCTGCTCCTGCAGGAGCTGCTGTACAGCTTCCCAGCCGACAGCCCGTTTGTGACCCAGACCCCAGGGAAGCCTGCTAACTGCTCCCAGCGCTTCTGGCTGCCCTCGTCCTCCCCTGTCTGCTGGGAGAACATCGCCGGCCCTGAGGAGTTCCAACACTCCAGGCTGCTGCTGCTCCAGAACAGGGCGGCCCTCCAGGCTGTGGTCCAGTCCAGCGGAGCCGAGGAGGGGGCGCAGTCGTACGAGCAGCAGGTCCTGGAGGAGGTGCAGGGGATCAGGGCAGATCATCTGAGCATGGAGGAGACCATGGAGAGCATGAGGAAGGTGTTTCTAACCCAGGAGGAGAAGAGGGTGGAGGGGAAGGAGCATGGCGTCTCCTCAAGGTGAGCTGGGGCTTCTGGGAGAAAATTGTTTGATTTGCAGGCAAGCTCTAACCGGGTTAGGGTTAAACCAGCTAAACCCAAATCTCCTAAAGTATTATTATTTGTTTGTAGTTTGTCGTGTCACAGTAAATGGACAGATCCAAGTGTTGACCCTTGTTGATTCCACTGTTGTGTGAGTGGAGCTGTTGCACACCAGAAATGGAGGAATTCCTCAGGCATGACATCATGATCTGACACCAGTGAGGACCTGTCTCAGGGTTTATTTAAAGCCTGGTCTCAGATCAGCTGCAGTTTTTCCCCCCTCAACAGTCAGATTATGATTCTATCTGGAAAAACTGGTTTCAGGTCAGTTCCACAAGCTTAGCATTGACCCTGCAACACACCCAGTGTCCACTGTTAAAACAGCTAACTTTATATTGTAGCCTGAAGTTATCCACACATCTGGCTCATGTCTAGTTCTGGCACCAGACTTGTCCCAAGCAATTGGAGCAACACAACAGGCTGTGTTTCTTGGGCCAGTTTACTTGAAATATTTAGGGCAAGACTACATTCTCATCAAACTACATAAACAGTCCCCCCCCCCCCCCTCACACACACACACCCCTACCCCCTTGTGTCTGAAATAATGTGTTAGTGTGTTAGTGTGATATTTTTAATGATTATCTTTGTTGTTATCCTTTCCAGTATAAAGGAGCACATTGCCAACACCAGGCTCTTCCTGAGTAGTGAGGAGCGTGAGGCTGTGGTTCTGGAGGGGAGGTTCTCCAGCCTGGAGAACTCTTTACATGTCATGCAACACCGACTTGACAGACTCAAAGCTCAGTAAAAAGGTTATAGTCTGCTGCCTGTTTGATCTCCAGCTGCACAGTGACTGGTGTAATAATCATCCTAGTTATTAGAACTCTGGTATTCTTGTGTACTGTATTGCGTAATGACATTATTAAGTATAATCTAATATTTAACAATGCATGCGATCTCAGGATTAGGACTGCACTATAGGCACACTTGTAGTGTCTGTGTCCAGGGTCATGTTTTCATGCCTTGACTTCATCAGGAACAGCTGCTCCTGAACATGTATTTATAAACTGTTTTTATCATCCCAGAGCATAAATGAAAGAATAGACAAGGTTGTTTAAAGACTCTCTGAAGTTTTCTGTGTGCAAATGCTGGTTCTCTTTCTGTTGAATATATTCTGCAAAGTATAGTGACAAACACAACATTAATGCAAAGGTTTATTTTTTAATCAAAATCTACAAAAGAAAAATCTACAAGATCACAGGTCTGTTAGGCGAGACAAGCCTGTCCTCCCAGCAGTAGAGGGCAGTGTGTCGTTTGTCAGTCAGGATAGGATAACATCGCAGATGCAGTTTCCTGTTGTGGACTTAATCTGTTGTGTTCATAACTTTGTTTGATTTGAATGATGACACTAAACTGTAAAAAAAATGTTCAAACCTGAATATTCTTCTTTGTTTCTTTAGATATCCTGTCACTAAGCACCCATGAGAATAACTACCTAGAGATGACACAGTTATCACATTCTATGGTCGTAAAACAAAACACACATTCAGCTTGTTTGATATGTACAAGGTTGCTGAATGTACAGTACATACAGTAACAGTGTTTAGACACACAGGGGAGAAACATGGTAGCATTATGAACTACAAGGAACACCTATGCAGATTTATTTCTATAAAAATAAACACAAAAAAACATACTAACTTGAATTATTTTCACTTGATCATCTTATATACATAAAAAGACGTACGCTGAACCTCAGCTCCATGGTATCACACCAGGCCATTTAGCCATTAGCACATCATCTTCAACACACTACATTCATCCTCTGGTGAGGATAGTGGAGCTGCCACACTCATCCTGACAACACCAGACTGTGGGGATCATCATCTCTGGACGCTGATTTTAAGTTAAATGCCCAGTTTTTTTTCTGGTCAACAAAAATATAAACAGTTTTGACCAAAAAAAGGCTTACGTTTTCATGTTGACCTTCAAATGCTGCATCACACATGCTTAATATCCTGCACTCATCTTAAGACTGAAAAGTGTCCTGAACTTTCTCACGCAATCTTGACCCTCACTACCCTTCTACCCCCTTGGTCCACTCCATCCATCTCAGTCCGCTGTAGACAGAAACCCAGCGTCCATCATATTAAAGCCCTTAACCTGCTCCCAGCTGCACTGTGACTGCAGGACTGACCAGCTGGACAGCGGCTCACTTCAGATGTCTGCTTCCTCCTGCAGCTCCTCCAAACTTTTCAGGTATTCTCGTGCCAAGATCTTCTTAGGAAGGATATCTGTTCAACAAACAACCACCAATATATTCATGTGTCACACGGTACTAGACATGCATCATCAAGACCTGGTCTAACAGCAGGAGGGTGAAACCCCATTTGAACTTGACTAGAGGGGAAGATAAGCAGTATTTATTCCAGGTGTTTCCCTCCTCACCTGTCAGGAACTGGAAGGTCTCAGTCTCTTCTGCTGTCCGGGCCAGATCTCTATAGGACAGAGTGTCTTCACCGGCTCCCTGTCTGAAGGAGGACACCGCCAGGTGCTGCACGAACAGCTCCTACAGACACAGCATGGAGGCACAGTTACTGGGAGGCTGTAGTTTAGTGGAAACGTACATTTCAGAAATGATTCTTCTTATTTAAACCATCATGCAGGACAGTGTTCAGTTATCTGAGAGATGTGGATCACATCATGTGTTTCAGAAGAACAGGGATGAGCTAACTGGCTAAACTAGCTAGCTAGTTCACACCGAAGACTTACTGTTGCTTTGGTAGTTAGAAAAAGAGCTTCTTGGTTTATCATTGAAACATCAGGAGAACTTTTCATGATCAGCTTGACTCGAGCCATCGGTAGGGAGATGATCTTGCTGTTCGCTGCATCGTTAACTTTGTCCTCCATGTGTCCAGACATGATGACGTCAGAGTCTGACCCGGCGGGAGGAGGAAGTGGCGTTATCTTAGAGCAGTGACGTAAACAAGGCTTTGTTTTTTTTCAGAAACTAGCCACAAAATCTTGATTATTTACATACTTTACTATTTTAGACCATACTGTGTTCCTTCATATTTAGACTATGTAAATTAGTTGTTTTATTGCTAATACTAGTTTGTTAACTATTTCCAAAATACATTTGACGATGCAGCGTGGTTCCACTCCTCCACCTGGGGGGGGCGCTGCTGAGCTCAGATCCCATCTGGGAACCTCCGCCAAAGAAGAAGAACCACAGCTCCACTACAGAAGAAGAGCTCCAGCACTGTTCTCTGTGTTTCTATCTGTGTTCATATTTAGGTTTTCCTGCTTATTTTGAGTTCTTTAGTTACCGTTTAGGTATCTGTTCCTAGCCGTGTAGGCTCCATCTTAACGGTGTGCTCTGACACGCTCACTAAGTTTCAGCACTTTCATGGTTTTAAGCCCAGCCTCGCCTAGCAGCCCCGGATCACCGCTGCTCCCCCGCCGTGATGCCGCTGGGTCTGAAGCCGTGTTGTTCCACCTGCAGAACCACCTCTTCCTCCATGTGGAAGAAGGGGAACCAGGGAGAGATCCTGTGTAATAACTGCACAGGGAAGAGCAGCGCGGGGGGACCAGCAGGACCATCAGTCTCCATCCAACAGAACAACGGCGGGACCAAGCAGGTAGGGAGGGAGGCCCCATCATCATAACCACCCTGCCTGCTGGCCGCAGCTTTGGGTCTTTTTTAAACGGGTTGAATTTTGTTTCCAGTCAAAGCAGGAGATCCACCGCAGATCTGCACGGTTAAGAAGTACCAAGTATAAAGCGCCCGCGTCTGAAAAGAAGGTGTCGACGAAAGGGAAAGGAAGAAGGCACATCTTCAAACTGAAAAACGTAAGCAAGACCCTGACCTTCACCATTAAAACCCCCTTCAACCTGGTAATACTGAGACTACCACCTGTATCGATGTAGAACCCAGAGTTTGATCAATGTGTTGCCCTCAACAGCCAATCAAAGCTCCAGAATCGGTGTCCACCATCATCACGTCTGAATCCGTGTTTTATAAGGTACGTCAGAATCAGAATGAGGTTTATTATATTAGTTTTTAAGTGTTGTGTGCTAAAGTGGCAGAGTGCAGTGGGATTCTGGAAGGGGGTGTGGGGTGTTGGTGGATGTGTCATACATCTACTCATTCCTAGTTGAACCTAAAGCAGGTCCTCAGACTGAGCGCCTGACCTGACCCGTGTCTCTGCAGGGAGTCTACTACCAGATTGGTGATGTCATCAAGGTGACGGATGAGGAGGATGGGCTGCCCTACTTTGCCCAGATCCGAGGCTTCGTCCAGGACCAGTACTGTGAGAAGAGTGCAGCTCTGACCTGGCTCCTGCCCACCCAGGCCAGCCCCAAGGACAGCTTCGACCCTGCCACTTACATCGTTGGTACGTAGCCCACGGCTGCGCCTGGTCATACTTCTCCTCCTCCACATTCCCTGGTTCAATTTCTGCTACTAACGAACAGCACCTCATCTCAGAATAGCAAAACAAGCAGCTTTGCAAATGTCAACTAGACTAGTTTGGTTGTTAGGTTGGTTGAGGGGCAGTTCTCTGGGTGTATGTGAAGCCCTCTGTGATTGGGTGTATGTGAAGCCCTCTGTGATTGGGTGTATGTGAAGCCCTCTGTGATTGGTTGCAGGTCCAGAGGAGGACCTTCCCAGGAAGATGGAGTGCCTGGAGTTTGTGTGCCACGCCCCTTCAGAGTACTTCAAGTCCCGTAGTTTCCCCTTCCCCACCCTCCCCATCCGGCCTGAGAAGGGCTACATCTGGACCCACATCGGGCCCACGCCTGCCAGCA
Organism: Neosalanx taihuensis; assembly: GCA_030340665.1. Lineage (NCBI taxonomy): Eukaryota > Metazoa > Chordata > Actinopteri > Osmeriformes > Salangidae > Neosalanx > Neosalanx taihuensis. The sequence continues at coordinate 12,129,836 of CM059306.1, forward strand.
CCTTTAAAGAGCCCACTGTGGGCTTCAGTCATTAGCTGGAGCCTCCGTCCCACACAAGACTTCCTCCACTTCCATGGTCCTGGATCTATGTGTGATATACTGCCACTGGCTGAACCGGCTGTGTTGGACACAGCAGAAGGACTTGGAACTGACAAAACTACAAACAGACTGTTTTGTAAATTGATTGACAAATGCTCTGAAGCACGATAGTTTTCCTTTTGTAATAACCTGGCAAGACTATTTTGTAAGAAACAAAGACTGTTTCTTCTTTCTTTTTACATGTTGTCTGTATCAACAAACTTTGTCCTGTTTTCCTTAAATGTTATTGCACATTGTCAAGTAAAGAAAAGGAAAAAAAGGCAGAAGAATAAAACTTGTACATAACTTGGATATGATATTCAAACTCATTTAGAGTTCAGTGAGATGTTTCATGTGATCTCTGTAGATGTAAGATGTTGATGTGCTTGGTGAGGGTGTGGTTATGCTGTGCTTGGTGAGGGTGTGGTTATGCTGTGCTTGGTGAGGGTTCCTCTGTTGGTTCCTCAGTGGACAGAGGATGATGGTTCTCCAGTGTTGTCATGGCTCCCCTCCTCATGGCAACGTAGCGCATGCCCTTCTGAAACAGCCCAGGAGAGGGCGTCCCTGAGTCGATCACCTGTGCCTGCGAGGACAGAGACGGAAAAACCATCAACAAACAGAATGACAGGAAGGTTTAATCATTTTCATCACCAAAAACATCTTTAAACCAGGACACCTCCTTCATGATGCACTGCTGAGAATGCTGGGATACAGGAAGTGATGTATGTCATGTGTGTTATCTGGATCCTGTCTGACCTTCTCTAAGGTCATGAGGGTGGACAGCATGTCCCCGCTCCGCCCTGCAGCGACGTCATCCTGGAACAGGCTGTCCTGCAGCGAGGCGCCCACCTGGTTCCTCAGGATCACTTCCTGCTCCTGCTCCTTGTTGAACGACAGGCTGTGCACTTCGTCCACAATACTGGACACACACACACACACAGTAGGAAACACAGCATTATGACACAGCCTACACAGGATGCAGTCAGACTGTTGGGAGCATCGACAGGGGACCCTCCCTCGAGGAGCCCTACCTGTCCAGCTCCTGCCGTATCTCCTTGTAGGTGTCCATGTTCTTCTGCAGGGCGGACAGGACCAATGCACACTCCTCCAGGGTGTCCTGAGTGAGGTTCTCCAGGCGGCTGGCTGTCCAGGGCCTCTGCCTCCGCACCATGTCCGTCTTGGTCACCCTCTCCTCCACGTGGATGAGGTTCTGGTCCCCGTTGCCGTCCTGCAGCAGCTGGGGAGGACAGATTTCACAAGTCAGTCAGGTTCCATTCCTCAGAAGCAATCCTGGGAGGGGGCAACAAGCTCCTGCCCCCCCTACATGTAGGGTCAGAAGACTTGCAAGCATGGTGTTCTGCCTGTTAATACCTGCAATGCAGTGAAGGAAACAATATGACAACATTAGTGTGTAATGTAACTGGCTCCTCTAACACACAGTACAGTACACCTGGCCCAGTGTTCTTCATACATTGTCGCCGTTTTTGCTGTCCTTGCAGTCGAACAAGCAGATCTCCACCCAGGCCAGCCCCAAGGACAGCTTCGACCCTGCCACTTACATCGTTGGTACGTAGCCCACGGCTGCGCCTGGTCATACTTCTCCTCCTCCACATTCCCTGGTTCAATTTCTGCTACTAACGAACAGCACCTCATCTCAGAATAGCAAAACAAGCAGCTTTGCAAATGTCAACTAGACTAGTTTGGTTGTTAGGTTGGTTGAGGGGCAGTTCTCTGGGTGTATGTGAAGCCCTCTGTGATTGGGTGTATGTGAAGCCCTCTGTGATTGGTTGCAGGTCCAGAGGAGGACCTTCCCAGGAAGATGGAGTGCCTGGAGTTTGTGTGCCACGCCCCTTCAGAGTACTTCAAGTCCCGTAGTTTCCCCTTCCCCACCCTCCCCATCCGGCCTGAGAAGGGCTACATCTGGACCCACATCGGGCCCACGCCTGCCAGCACCTTTAAAGAGCCCACTGTGGGCTTCAGTCATTAGCTGGAGCCTCCGTCCCACACAAGACTTCCTCCACTTCCATGGTCCTGGATCTATGTGTGATATACTGCCACTGGCTGAACCGGCTGTGTTGGACACAGCAGAAGGACTTGGAACTGACAAAACTACAAACAGACTGTTTTGTAATTTGATTGACAAATGCTCTGAAGCACGATAGTTTTCCTTTTGTAATAACCTGGCAAGACTATTTTGTAAGAAACAAAGACTGTTTCTTCTTTCTTTTTACATGTTGTCTGTATCAACAAACTTTGTCCTGTTTTCCTTAAATGTTATTGCACATTGTCAAGTAAAGAAAAGGAAAAAAAGGCAGAAGAATAAAACTTGTACATAACTTGGATATGATATTCAAACTCATTTAGAGTTCAGTGAGATGTTTCATGTGATCTCTGTACATGTAAGATGTTGATGTGCTTGGTGAGGGTGTGGTTATGCTGTGCTTGGTGAGGGTGTGGTTATGCTGTGCTTGGTGAGGGTTCCTCTGTTGGTTCCTCAGTGGACAGAGGAGGATGGTTCTCCAGTGTTGTCATGGCTCCCCTCCTCATGGCAACGTAGCGCATGCCCTTCTGAAACAGCCCAGGAGAGGGCGTCCCTGAGTCGATCACCTGTGCCTGCGAGGACAGAGACGGAAAAACCATCAACAAACAGAATGACAGGAAGGTTTAATCATTTTCATCACCAAAAACATCTTTAAACCAGAACACCTCCTTCATGATGCACTGCTGAGAATGCTGGGATACAGGAAGTGATGTATGTCATGTGTGTTATCTGGATCCTGTCTGACCTTCTCTAAGGTCATGAGGGTGGACAGCATGTCCCCGCTCCGCCCTGCAGCGACGTCATCCTGGAACAGGCTGTCCTGCAGCGAGGCGCCCACCTGGTTCCTCAGGATCACTTCCTGCTCCTGCTCCTTGTTGAACGACAGGCTGTGCACTTCGTCCACAATACTGGACACACACACACACACAGTAGGAAACACAGCATTATGACACAGCCTACACAGGATGCAGTCAGACTGTTGGGAGCATCGACAGGGGACCCTCCCTCGAGGAGCCCTACCTGTCCAGCTCCTGCCGTATCTCCTTGTAGGTGTCCATGTTCTTCTGCAGGGCGGACAGGACCAATGCACACTCCTCCAGGGTGTCCTGAGTGAGGTTCTCCAGGCGGCTGGCTGTCCAGGGCCTCTGCCTCCGCACCATGTCCGTCTTGGTCACCCTCTCCTCCACGTGGATGAGGTTCTGGTCCCCGTTGCCGTCCTGCAGCAGCTGGGGAGGACAGATTTCACAAGTCAGTCAGGTTCCATTCCTCAGAAGCAATCCTGGGAGGGGGCAACAAGCTCCTGCCCCCCCTACATGTAGGGTCAGAAGACTTGCAAGCATGGTGTTCTGCCTGTTAATACCTGCAATGCAGTGAAGGAAACAATATGACAACATTAGTGTGTAATGTAACTGGCTCTTCTAACACACAGTACAGTACACCTGGCCCAGTGTTCTTCATACATTGTCGCCGTTTTTGCTGTCCTTGCAGTCGAACAAGCAGATCTCCAGATTGGTGGTGACCACGGCAACCAGCAGGTTGGCAAAGATGAAGGCTCCGCCCGTCAGAAAGATGAAGAAGTAGATGGAAGCTGCGTACAGCAGACCCTCCTTTTCCTCGCTGCAAACAGAGACATATTCTGCTACTTTGCAGCTCTACCCCGATACAGACTCAGCACCCCCCCCCCCCCCCCCCCCCTGGTTCCAGGACAGGGGTGAGTCAGGTTGACAGCCAGTCTGTTGTGACGGCTGTGGACGCACTAGAAGTCCCTGTAGATGGCCATCCATCCGTCCTGGGTGATGCAGATGAACAAAGTGTAGAGAGCTGAGGGCAGGTCACCAAACGCTGAGGGAACAGCAGCACTAAAGAGGGTCACACCGAACAGAGCGAACACCTGCTAACACACACACCAGACACACACACAGCAGTCACACACACACCAGACACACACACACCAGACACACGCACACCAGACACACACACAGCAGTCACACACACACCAGACACACACACAGCAGTCACACACACACCAGACACACACACACCAGACACACATACACACACAGCAGTCACACACACACCAGACACACACACAGCAGTCACACACACACCAGACACACACACACCAGACACACATACACACACAGCAGTCATACACAGCAGTCATACACACACACAGCAGACACCAAAGACACACGCAACACACACACATGCACCACATACCAGTCAAACACACACAAGTCCATGTCATTGTGTGCTGTGTCACAGCTAACTTAACATTTCCGCTGTGGAAAGTGAAGTGAACAGAAGTGAAGTGGAGGAAGAAGTGTGACCAGCATGATGATGCCGAGGAGGAAGAAGATGGTGGCCATGTCTGGGATGGACTGCATGATGACGTGAACGATCACTGACAGACTCTGCAGACAGGCGAAACCCCGGACACTGCGGAGCACCCGCAGAACCCTGGAACACACAACACCTCAGCGTCTGTGTGTGTGTCTGTGTGTGTGTGTGTGTGTGTACGTGTGTGCTCAGTCTACACCCTCACCTGATGATCACTAGTACATTGGCTCCTGATTTGGCCATCATGGGGCCGATGATGAGAGCCAGAGTGACCACACCATCCACGATGTTCCAGCCATTCTGACAGATGAAACACAAAGCTGGTTAAAGGGAAGCAGGTGAGCCAGGGGAGTCTGCTCTGATGTAAAGCCTCTTTCTTGTAAGTCACTTTGGATAAAAGCTGCTAAATGAATACATGTCAATGTAAATGTTCATAAGGTGATCATCATCTCGTTCAAATCCTCCATCTTACTTTCCAGAATATTTTAAATCCATAGAACCACTTGAGCAGAATCTCCCAGATGAATACAGTCAGAATGACATGTTCACAGATCGTAAACAGAACATCATAATCCTACAAAGGACAGACCACATGATTCAATCACTTTGCAAGCTTTAGAAACTTTTAATTTAACATATAATTGGCCTCATACTTTGTGTCTACTTTAACCAGGACATGCCAATATGACTCTAATCCTTACCCTTACTTAAAGTTTAAATTGGACCAACCTTTGCGATGACATCATTGGTTTGAAATCCAATGGTAATGCAGTTCAGGGTAATGACAGTGATGAGGAAGAGTTTGAACAGCTTGTTCTCCATAATAGAACCAATAAGAACATCGGAGACGAACATGTCCGTATCTGAGGCATCCTGGTTGGAATAAAGACCTCAGATATCAACCCTGACCTGCTGACTTCACCTCTACAGCAACAGAGAGGAGGACAGCTTTATTTATTTGATATCACTCGACCTTTATTTGGACGATGTCCCTGATATCGATGAGTTCCTGCTCTTCACCGCCTTGCAGAAGAGACCACCTCCTCCCTGCCTTTCTTGAGGCTCGCTGTAACACATGAACATGTTAGAGAAAACGCTGAAAAAAGTTTGTAAAATAAATTTTTCTGGCCGTTGGAGAATGTGGGCCAACCTCGAGGTGGATAATACGTCGCTTGTAATCCATTTTGTAGCTTTTTAAGTTAAGTAACATCCATGTGTGAACAAGCCTTCCACGCCAGCTTTTTAAACGGACTCTGTTTAATGTAAATTTAAAAAATGCGGATGACCGATTCCACCCCAGGTAGTGATGACGTCACATCCTCAGGTGTGTTAGGGGACTTCTTGAGACCGACTGCTGTCCAGACCGACTGCTGTCCAGACCGACTGCTGTCCAGACTGACTGATGTGTTTTTGGGCATCAGACCAGACAAGACAGCCCCATAGCATGCTGGGATGTGTTGCTGTTGTACTATTGGTCCTTCAGCAGATGCTCAGACCTTAAGGATCTAACAGCTCAGATAGATGACTGACTTTATTTCATACGCTATGTTAATAAGAACAGATCAGACACAGCAGGTGTTCCAGTCCACATCCATCAAAGCTCTAATGCTTTTACTGTTCTTAATATTTTATGAGAGCTATTGTTGTCTGAGCCATCAAAACGTTCATCAGGATCACAGTGGAAGCCTCAGTGAAAGTGATTCAGTGGAATAGCTGGCATGTTGGCAGTGTTACAGCAGCTAGCCTCCCCACTGCAGACCTCCACACCAGCACTTCCTCTGCTGCCACACGCACTCCCTGCATCTGTGTGTGTATATAAAGCCTTCAGAAAGAGGTCACACTCTGTAGGAAAATATCCTCCTCGAGCCAAGAGGGAATGTTTGCAACCAGACCCCCCCCCCCCGGTTAGAGAGACCAAGAGGCACGAGACAGCTGCTTCTAAAAATAGCCTTTCTAATCACATGTTCATCAGTTCCTCAGCTGAGTGGACACAACACTGTAGCTCCACCAAAACAAACAGGTCCTGCAGCACGGCCAGTGAGAACAAAGAAGAGTTCCTGTGGAGAAACCTCGCCCAGCAAGGTTCTAGAGTTAGACAGCAAGGCAGAACCGGAGCAGAAACCATGAAGAGCCTGAAGTTCCTCGCTGCAGAGGGGTTTTCCCAGAGCGGCCCCAGGGCCAAGGAGAACCTGTGCTGTGTGTCGTTTAACCTGTACCCCCTCCTGTTCAAGGCGTGCTACCTGAGGGAGGAGGCGTCTCTGCTCCACGCTCTGGTGCAGAACTGGCCCCTCCAGGAGCTCAACCTGCAGAGGCTGCTGGGAAGCACAGCAGACTGCCAGGAGGACCTGACCTCATGGACCTGTAAGCAGTGTCTGGAAGCCGTCCTCACAGGACTTAAGGTGACGCCTCACAGACTTTTGTGTTTGAACTTGTTGGTGTGTAACTTATTTTGCAGTGTGAGGTGAAGATAGAGCCAAATAAGGTCTTAAGGACTCGACTAACCACAACGTTATAGTGTTTTTGGGATTGGTTTAAAGGAGATGTTTCAGTTCTTCTGTGATTGGTTGAAGGAGAGAGAAGCTGATGGATGGAAGAGCACACACTTGAAAGGATTGAGCCCAAACCTCGTTACTCATCCATAACTGAGAAGGACTTCCATTCAAGTCCTTTCATCTCCCCATGTCTCCCAGGCCTACGTCCTGCGGCCCCCTTCCACCTACGCTAAGACCCTCCGTGTGGTGGACCTGACGGGGCTGGTGGACACGGAGCACCAAGCCTGTCCCTGTGGCTCCACCCTGGGCCGCTGGGCTCGTACGCAGCTCCTCACCCTCATGTGCTATGAGACCATGGTGGCCATGCAGGATAATGACACGCCGCCCTCCGCCTTCGAAGCCGCCGTGGACGTCCGCCTCAACGGCTTTGTGACGGGCCGGAACTACGAGGTGGTGTCCCAGGCCTTCCTGCTGCTCAAACACTGCCCCCTCAAGCTGCGCTTCGTGGGCTTCAGAGCCGACTCTCTGGCTCTCAAGCAGCTGTTCTACGTGCTGAGGCTGGCCGAGCCTGAGTCCATGAGGAAACTAGAGGTAAGGATTCTGTTTATGTTTATCTGTGTCCTTGGGCGAGGGAATGAAATAGCAGAAGAAGAACAGAAAGGTGAATTGAGTCTCTCTTGACAGGTGGTGCATAACGTTCACCTGGAGGCTCCTCATCTGGAGGTGCTGCTGTCGAGGGTGGAGTTCCCCCGGCTGCAGTCCCTGACTCTGCCAGCGGGGGCGCTGGACGTGCGGAGGCTGTCTGCAGAAGATGCGGACCTGCTGTCCACCATAGGGAAGCTTCTGAGCAGACTGACCCAGCTGACGGAGCTCTACATGGGCTTCTCCACCCTGACAGGACACCTGCGAGGGCTGCTCAGGTGAGGCAACCCACCTGACACCTCCAGGGACAAGGACAGGGGGATGGGGCTCACAGATGAGGAAGGGGCACTCAGAGGGGTATTGGGGTTTTCAGGAGGGTGTCAGGGGGGTCATCAGGGGGGTGTCAGAGGGGTTGTCAGGGGGGTGTCGGGGGGGTCGTCAGGGGCGTTGTCAGGGGGGTCATCAGGGGGGTGTCAGAGGGGTGTCACGGGGGGGTCAGGGGGGGTCAGAGGGGTCGTCAGGGGGGTGTCAGGGGGGTTGTCAGGGGGGTTGTCAGGGGGGTTGTGTGAGGAGGACATTAGAGGTTTATAGGGTTGTTACATGTGGGGTTAATAGATGCACTCCACCTGTCATCCAGAGAACATTTCACAGCTGACATGAAAATAGAACCCAGGCACTGACCCAGATAAACAGGCTGACATCTGGACTGTACCAACTGCACATATCGTGTACTGTATGATATACACACAGCTGACTCAGTCAAATGTTTATTTTCCCCCAGATACAAGAGTTCAAGGACACAGTAGACTAGGTCTGATGTGTGTGATTATAGTTCATTATTAGAGTGACCTTTTCATCGTTTGGAAGTTGGAGTGATAACAGTTCAGTGTTCAGCTGGTGCCCTTCTCATTTCCTTCCTTCCAGTCCCCTGAACACCCCACTGCAGTGTCTGGAGCTGGCTTACTGTCACCTGAATCGTATCGACATGGCCTACTTGGCCAACAGCCTCCACAGTGAGCATCTGGTTCGACTGGACCTGAGTGGTCACAACATGGCCACCTTGTTCCCCGTCACCTTCATCAAGTTGGTCCAGCGCTCCTCTTCCTCTCTGCTCAGTCTGTCCCTGGAGGAGTGTGACCTGGAGGAAGACAACATGGACGTCCTCACCCAGGCGTTGGCCCCCTGTCAGAAGCTGCAGGAACTCAAGCTCCTGGGTAACCCACTCTCCTCCGCTGCTCTCCGGGTTCTCTTCTCCAATCTGGCCGCAGCGTTCCCAGACTTGAAGTACGTGGAGATCCCAGTTCCCCGGGAATGTTACCCTGAGGATGCCAGCTACCCGCTGGATGACTCTGCTCTGCTCAGGTACAACAGAGAGCTGTTCCAGGAGCTCCGCGCTGGGCTGGTGGCCATCCTGGTGGGAGCTGGGAAGGGGAGCGTGGAAGTGTGCACCCCCCTGATGGGAGCCTACGACCCTGACATCAACGAGACCAGCAACGAGCTGGGGGTTTCCATGGTGAAGTCTTTCAACAACACGATCGGGAACTTTATCGACACCATCACGAGTATAGACAAGAGGAGGTCCCAGAATGAGTGATGTTTAAGCAGGACTGTCAAACGAGCTTGAAGTGCAACAGCTTTTTTTAGAAACTTAATTTTTATACTAGTTTTCTTTGAGTCCATTATGTTACTTGGTCAGTGAATTCTTTCTCTTCCTGGAGGAAGCTGTTGAATATATTGACTGTAAAGTGAGACCATGTGTGTGTAGATATAGAAATCTGAACGTTGGGTTGATGAGGTTTCACTTCATCATATTCCAGAACATACTGGAGACAAAAAGTGAAGGTGCTTTAAACATTTTATTTTAGTCTTTATATTTTTTTGAAGTTAATTACCATATAATTCAGGATTTGTTATTTGAGACGTCTTGTATAATAGTATTTGATTGATAGAAATACCTTTGTTAATAAACTAAATTCACAAACTAAGACTAAGGGTCTCCCTTATTAACTATCCAGAAATAATATGATGGTTTGTATTATTGCCATGAAATAAAATGTAACCATTGAAAAAAACTTCTCCAAAATGTACAATTCTTTAATCAGCAAAGAGAATTCCAAGAGATTACACTTTATTTTAAATATTATTACAGGGGACGACCAAACACGATAATAATGACAAGGACAAGACGTCTCTGTCCTTCTCCCTCACTTATTTCTTCAGCCACTCCTCTTTCTCTTTCCTCTCACGGATCACTTCGTTAAGGTACGGCTCCAGGTAATGATTACCCTGTCAGCACAGAAACAGAATAAATAGACCAGCAACAGATCATCCACCATAACTAAGAAGGTGTTCTGGCGCCAGCCTCACCTCCTCCTCATATTTCACCCACTGGTCTTTGGGCAGGATCCGCTGCTTCAAGGAAAGGTCCAGAGCCCTCTTCATGCGGAATATCCGGTCGTTGTACAAGTTCTCCGGAAGTCTTCGAATCGCTTCTTTGACGTCATCATCCTCGTACAGGGTGTCATCACGCCTCAAACCTTTGAAGTGAAAACTACGTCACACTTTCACCTTTGACCTCAAACACCAAGCAGAGGGGATGCTCCGAATCTGACGTGAGGAGATTTGAAAGTGTTAAAATCACGGAATTACCTAATTTGTTGAAGCCGCAGGCATTGAAGTACCATTTTCTGATGCCTCCCAGAAGTCGGCTAGTTGCAGCTGCTAATGAACAAACGCTATTTTAAGCAGGTTTAATGAAAAACGGTAAATGTTTTTGATATATATATATATATAATTGTGGATGACATAAACATGAAGGAAGAGCGAAAGCAGCCGCCCTAGATAGGCATCACCTCATTATACAGCAGGATAACATGTGAATTAGACACACGTCGTCAGGTCAATCTCGCCTCAATTAGCAGAAATGACATAAACTTCCTTTATTAATGTTTAGGCTGAATTTAACAAGTATTATTTCCTCTAACAATAAGAATACGAGCTCTGCCTGTTTACTTTCGGCAGGATATAAGATTAGCAACTGTGCTGATGCTAACTGGATACCATCTAATAAAGGCTGCCAGTGTCAGTTCGGGTTATAAAGTCATGTTTATGTCAGATGTAATTAAAACACATGGATAAACATAGTGGACATGCAGGAGAGATGAGCCAGGCTAGCTAAGAGCCAGGCTAACTAAGGACATTCCACAGAGGACATCAATATGTTACGGAAATCAACAACCTACTTAACATAGACTCTGCATTTCTCGGTTATATCTATTAAACATTAACAAGCTGTTATAAGTAATGGACATCATGTATGAACTCAGCTAAATGTTGATCTAAAACTCTAAAGAAGGGATTCTCTTACCTGGTGCCCTCACCGCCATTTTGATCTGACTGGATGTAGGGAATTGTGGGAAACATTGGCGCAGCCGGAAGTAGATGAGGGTGATTACGCAACTCTGCGCAAACACTTTGCTTGGGCAATATTGTGAGCTTAGTGAAGCAGTAAAGCTTAGTTTTTATTTTATTTTAACCATAATATCATTATTTGTGTAATGAAAAATTCCACAGCGCTCATTAGAATTGTAAAACTTCGGAAGGTGATCTGTCGTCCCCTCGCGGTTGATTCACTCATCTTGGATCATCGACCAGACCTTCATATGGAGCAACTTCAACACGACCTTCTGCTGTCAACGACAAATTAACGACAAATGTATAATATAAGTCTGTTTTAAGATGACAGAATCATAAGTCAACAAAAACACTAATAATGACCTGATGAGGAAACATTAATCTGACAAAATATTTTTTATTTATGCAGTTCATTTCACAGGTGTCTAAAACATGTAGATTTGAGAGCGTCACCACACAGCCAGTACTATTACAGCTGATGCTATACTATACAGCTGTCATGGTGTCAGCTTATGGCCAGTATTGTGGGAAGCACTGATCCTCCTCATTAAACTCCCATCATGTCCTTCCATCCTACAGTGTCTTCAAAAACAGTTCAAAGTCCTCCAGAGTGGCTGATGCCAACTCTGTACAGAAGAGCGGGTCAGGCAGAGACACCAGACGATCCAGGGAGATGTAGTTTGGCAGCGCCGGGTCGAACTGGGCCTTCTGCAGGTACTGCAGGAACTGGTGTCTCTCTCGGATACGAAGGTACTTGGAATTCAGCACCTGCGGAGGTTGCCGTGGAAACGTAAAATAAAAATAAAAACCAGTAAGAGTTTGTCTTTTAAAAACATTAAATGTTCTTGAAATGGTGACTGTGGGATCTACCTGTGGGAACTTGACGATGAGAGGTTGAGGAACGTTCATGGTGTTGTGGACGTAGTCAAATATCTGAGTGAGTTTCTTCTTGTTGGCTGTGAGAACTTTAGGAATCGTCACCACGATGTGCCTGATTTCATTCTCCTTAAAGCCCAGTTCCAGCTGCAACACCTGAAGCAAACATGGATACAGACAGCAGATGAAAAACATCTGAAACAAAACAACAATCTGTTTATCTACCCATCTGTGTTTCTATATTTCATACTTTCAGATTTTCTTTGACAGGTTCCAAACTGCCACAAAGGAGTCTGGGAAGACGCCCAACAAGGTCACGAGTCTGAAACACACAGAAAAGAACGTTCTAGAAGGATTTCACCCTGTTCCTGTGAAAACAGTCTGGGTTATGTAGACTGGGGATAGACTGAGGACTAGATGTGAGCAGTGTGATGTCATGTTTCAGGGCTGACCTTCTGAGTGCTGAGACCTAGCTGTGTCTGGAAGAAGCCCAGTCTGTTGTCCAGCCTCTGGACACTGAAGTTCAGCAGGTATGGAGCTCTGGTCACCATGGACGCCACGCCATCAGAGCTGAACTTCTTGGACCAGAGGTACGCCACCCTTCACCATGTGAGACAGAAACACAACACTGGTTGTTTGGCAGATCAACCACAACAGCAGAGAGGTCAGTTCAACCCAAACACTGTTATTAGAAATCTGACTTGGGTAAAACATTTAATGAGGTTATGTTGGGGAGTCAAGCACATTATGTTAATGTGAGATGTTGAGTTTCATATTTCCAATATAAGTCCAATTATTTAAGCATAGTTGTTGAAGTTTGGGAAAGAGAGCCGTCTTTGAACAAGGGGTTCCAATTCACCCGCCCTGAAGCCCCGCCCTGCCTGCTCCTCCCCTGCTCCCACCTGGCCCGCAGGTTCTCCAAGCTCTCGGTGAGGATGAAGGGGTTGTGGGACACGATGTGGCCCAGACGGGAGTCCTCCACTCCGATCTCCTTCAGGAACAGCAGGCGGGGGGCCACGTCTGAGTGGAAGTCCAGCTTCAGCAACATGGAGCCCACGTTAGGTCTCTGCTCCAGCTTCCACAGATTCACACCTGTCCAGGGGACAACAGAAAGTGTGAACTCCAAAATGTGAACATGTTTTACATTACAGTACATCTCATTCAATGTTATTACTGGTATTATCTCAACTATAATGTCTTAGTAATTCATGTTGGCATGTTGGAGTCACACCGTCCCTGCTCTCCACCGTCCAGCTCCTGCTGCTCCCTCTAGATCTGCTCCTGAGCTCTGTGAGGAGCGGAGAGACATGGAGGAACGTACCGAGCTGCACCAGCTTGCTGAGCGTCTCCGACTCGTCTACGTAGTCTCTGAGGGAGGAGGAGGCGGGGGGCAGGGCTGAAGGGACGAGGATATGCAGGGCCTCCTCATCGCTGATCTCCTCCAGGGGAGAGAGGCGCGGGGTGGCGTCCAGGTCTGATGAGGTCACAGGGAGGGGGAGGAGCTTGTGAGAGGGAATAGAGCAACATAGAGCAGTGTAGCGTGATGTGTGAGCGTCTGTGTTTACTCACCCAAACAAACCTGCTGTACTTCAGTCAAGGTCATCCCATCTCTTAAGTGTTGGGACAGAGGCTGCTTGTATGGGACAACCTCCCCTGCAGACAACTCTGAATGTGCTTCAATGTCCTTGACTGCACTTGTGTGGGTGGTGGCAGTGGAATAGCTGCGACGATGTGATCTCAGTCTTGAAGTCGGTCGTGTCAGAGATGAGATGTGGGTGCTGTGGAGGAGAGAAGACATCACCGGAACACCGGAGGAAGATACCGGGCATTTCTGAGCTCGTGAGGAGAACTGCAGGGCGATTCTTGTTGCGTTTAAGCGGAGCAGACATGCGCAGAGCTGCATACCTGCTGAAGCCATGGAGTTGTCTGTGATTTAAACAAAATTACTTGATTATAAATAATTACATGAATGTAGACATTATATGTTATTTGATGCGTTGTTATTTCAGGAGTTTAGTTCAGACGGACACGTGTGTGTCTGGAAGATTTAACACAACAGACTTAAGTGCCTTTATCACTAGAAAAAAACAGTTACTGTACAGCCACAATGGGCTAACGTTGGATTTGATTAGCAACCAGGAAAACTATACGTTAGTTAAATACATGAACCAATAAGTTTCAAAAGAAACGTGTCTATAAGAAAATGTCTGCTTACTTTCAGAATTGAGAAAAACGACAACAAACAGGCAATGTCAGAGTCCTCATGTGTTCGCGTGAGTCCAGTCACGGAAGCTTTACGGAAGTGACGTATTCTAGATCATACCAATAGCGACGTTTTTCCAACAATAACACAAATATGCAATGTCATAGGAAAAGTTTCAAATATCCGTCTTCATTTAGTATATTAAAAGCTCAACACGAATAATTACATATCATATACTTGCCATTTATCAGAGTATGACAGTGTTTAAACCAAGTAGATGTACCTTCCACAGTCATTGTGTTGGTGTCGTCCAGTTCAACCCTCAAAGTGGCTTAACTAACATTTCTTAACTCCAAACATTTACTTGACGACAACTGTCCTAAAGGTATTTACCGTAGCAATGGCATTTGCAGGTGGGACATTAAGTAAATATGACATGAATAACAAAGTTCACTTTCGGAGAATGAACGAGCAGCCGGTGGAGGACATCACCATGGAGCTGTTCTACCAGCCTCACACCATCAGCCTGTTAACCTGCACTGTACTCAGTCTGATGTACTTCACCTTCACCAGGTAAGACCTGCTGCACCCCCACACACCACCTGCTGCACCCCCACACACCACCTGCTGCACCCCCACACACCCAGCCACACTACAGATCACTTTAACCATTCCGAGGACTAGCCTCTAACCTAGTGGCTTTAGGGAGTCAGGCTGAGCGGTTAGGGAATCGGTCTAGTAATCAGAATGTTGCCGGTTCGATTCCCGGCCGTGCAATATGACGTTGTGTCTTTGGGCAAGGCACTTCAGCCTACTTGCCTCAGGGGGGGAATGTCCCTGTACTTGCTGCAAGTCTCTCTGGATAAGTTCTTCTGTTAAATGACCACATGTAAATGTTTAATGATCCACATGGATGCTGTTGAGGATGGTTCTGCTGTGTCTTATCTAACCTGCTTGTTTGCTGTCTGCAGGGACGATGCTGATGCTGACAGTAACCTGAGGGTGGGGCTGGTGGTGGTCGTCTCTTTCTTCCTGGTCATCAGTATTCTGGCCTTTCCCAATGGTAACAGCTGCACAGTCAGACAACAGACCTCCAAAGAGGAGAGCGTTGACCATGGATGATGTGATATTAGACTAACAACAGATGTTGGGCAACATGGTTAAAAGTTTGTATAACGATGGCGAATGTAACCCACTATAACCACGTAGGTTATGTCTGAGTATTATTTTAGCCATTCGGACTCATACACGTTTAAGAATCGATTTCGAACCACAGCACTTTGGGGTTTTCTAAGCACACATCATTAAGCTGAACTCGTGTCTTGTTTAGTTGTAGAACGGGTTATTCTTGCATCATGATTTGGAATGTGAACTTCTTATTCATACGAGTGACAGAATCCGGAACAACATGAGAGGATTCTCTTTCATGTTTTCTAGAAAACTCTAGATCAAACTCATGTTCTTCAGACTTGTAGTAAACATTGTGAACAGCCACCATAAGGCTGGTTTACTTTGTACATTAAAGAAATTGTTTCATATTTTCAGGTCCGTTTACTAGACCACATCCTGCAATATGGCGCATGGTGTTTGGTCAGTACAGTGAGATGTAAAGGTCAACATTATCCTTTGTCCAAAAGCGTAACCTTTGAACTGGCTCCTGATTGGTCCTCCCCTCTCATCACCAGGTCTGAGCGTCCTGTACTTCCTGTTCCTGGTGTTTGTCATCTTCCTGAACTGGGACCAGGTGAAGGTGTTCATGTATTGGCTGGACCCCAGCCTGCGATACGCCACCAGAGAAGCAGACATCATGGTGAGATCATCCAGGAAGCTCAACTAACAGCAGCCATCAGACACATACTAGCCAAATAGGCAAGAGTCTAGAAGATGTTCAAGACTTCTATCACAAAATCATAATCTATTGAGTGGCTGGTCAACTTTGAACATTCACTAGCCATTTGATGAGTTGATAAAAAAAGGAAATGTTGCACCCTGGTTGCATCTATCCAGTCCTGTGAGGGAATCTCTCCCTTCCTATCAACCTAAAGGAATACTATTGTGCCACAATAACACCTTGGTTATTCAACTACAGTCTTATATGAATGTTTTAATTAATACTGTGGCTAGTATGGTGTGTCCAGCTGGAACTGCATCTCCCACAATGCAACACACAAACTCCCAACCTCTTGGGTACTCTCGTACAGGAATATGCAGTGAACTGTCATGTGATCACCTGGGAGCGGATCCTCAGCCACTTTGACATCTTTGCGTTCGGTCACTTTGCTGGCTGGGCGATGAAGGCTCTCCTGATCCGCAGCTACGGCCTCTGCTGGACCATCAGCATCACCTGGGAGCTCACAGAGGTGCCCACTGTCACACCTGTACACCTGCACACCTGCACACTGTCACACCTGCACACCTGCACACCTGCACACTGTCACACCTGCACACTGTCACACCTGCACACTGTCACACCTGCACACCTGCCCACTGTCACACCTGTACACCTGGACACCTGCACACTGTCACACCTGCACACTGTCACACCTGTACACCTGCACACCTGCACACTGTCACACCTGCACACTGTCACACCTGCACACCTGCCCACTGTCACACCTGTACACCTGCACACCTGCACACTGTCACACCTGCACACCTGCACACTGTCACACCTGCACACTGTCACACCTGCACACCTGCACACTGTCACACCTGCACACCTGCACACTGTCACACCTGCACACCTGCACACTGTCACACCTGCACACTGTCACACCTGCACACCTGCACACTGTCACACCTGTACACCTGCACACCTGCACACTGTCACACCTGTACACCTGCACACTGTCACACCTGCACACCTGCCCACTGTCACACCTGCACACCTGCACACTGTCACACCTGTACACCTGCACACTGTCACACCTGTACACCTGCACACCTGCACACTGTCACACCTGCACACCTGCACACTGTCACACCTGTACACCTGCACACTGTCACACCTGCACACCTGCACACTGTCACACCTGTACACCTGCACACTGTCACACCTGTACACCTGCACACTGTCACACCTGCACACCTGCACACTGTCACACCTGCACACCTGCACACTGTCACACCTGCACACCTGCACACTGTCACACCTGTACACCTGCACACCTGCACACTGTCACACCTGTACACTGTCACACCTGCACACAGTCACACCGGTACACTGTCACACCTGTACACCTGCACACTGTCACACCTGCACACTGTCACACCTGTACACCTGCACACTGTCACACCTGTACACCTGCACACTGTCACACCTGTACACTGTCACACCTGCACACAGTCACACCGGTACACTGTCACACCTGCACACTGTCACACCTGTACACCTGCACACTGTCACACCTGTACACCTGCACACTGTCACACCTGTACACTGTCACACCTGCACACAGTCACACCGGTACACTGTCACACCTGCACACTGTCACATCTGTACACTGTCACACAGTCACACCTGTACACCTGCCCACTGTCACACCTGTACACCTGCACACCTGCACACTGTCACACTTGTACACTGTCACACCTGCACACAGTCACACCTGTACACTGTCACACCTGCACACTGTCACATCTGTACACTGTCACACAGTCACACCTGCACACTGTCACACAAACTATTCCACCTGGATTCTCTTCAAAGATTTTCAAGTTATCTATGAAATATCTATTTAAGATGCTGCTCAAGATACTGTCTTCAATAGCTGACATTGCTCTTGTCCCCCTCCTCCTCTTCTCCTCCCTCTCCTCCTCCTCCTTCTTCTCTTCTCATCTCCTCCCTCTCCTCCTCCTCCTCCCTCTCCCCCTCCTCCTCCTCCCTCTGCTCCTCTCTTCCTCTCATCTCCTCTTCTCCTCTCTCCTCTCCTCCCCTCCTCCTCCCTCTCCTCCTATCCCCTCTCTTCCTCCCCCCAGTTGTTCTTCATGCACCTGCTGCCTAACTTTGCTGAGTGCTGGTGGGACCAGCTGATCTTGGACATCCTGCTGTGTAACGGAGGAGGCATCTGGCTGGGGATGACTGCTTGTCGTTTCCTGGAGATGAGAACCTACCGCTGGGCCAGCATCAAGTCTGTACTGATGAACACACACACACACACACACATGTTTACTAATGCTGTTTTCTCTGCAGAGGACTAGAGCTGCTAGATTGTGATGGTTGTCTCCTGCCCACTCTGCTGAAACTGTGACTGTGTGTGTGTGTTGGTGTGTGTCTGTGTGTGTGTGTGTGTGTGTGTGTGTTGGTGTGTGTGTGTGTGTTGGTGTGTGTCTGTGTGTGTGTGTGTGTGTGTGTGTGTGTTGGTGTGTGTGTGTGTGTACAGGGACATTCATACCACCACTGGGAAGTTGAAGCGGGCAGTGTTGCAGTTCACTCCTGCCAGCTGGACATACGTGCGCTGGTTTGACCCCAAGTCCTCCTTCCAGAGGTTGGCTGGCATCTACCTGTTCATGATCCTCTGGCAGGTACGACCTCTGACCTGGAAGCCCTTCAGCTGCTTACCAAGCGTGACTGAAATGAGATGAAGATGTCAGCAGATGTGTTTGTGTGTTTCTCTCTGACCCTGTGCTGACCAGCTGACAGAGCTGAACACCTTCTTCCTCAAGCACATCTTCGTGTTCCAGGCTGCTCACTTTCTCAGCTGGTGCAGGATCCTCCTGGTGGGAGCCATCACAGCTCCAACAGTCAGGTACTGAACCCCTCCATCTCCCCTCACTCAGGTACTGAACCTCCTCACAGTCAGGTACCGAACATCCCCTCAGGCAGGTACAACCTCTCCCAACCACAGACTCAACCAGCCAGTTGCCAGTTTCCACTCCTGAGTGCTGAACTGTTGATCTCTCTCTCCCAGGCAGTACTACATGTATCTGACGGACACCCAATGCAAGCGGGTGGGAACACAGTGCTGGGTGTTTGGGTGAGTCTGTGTGTGGGGGAGTCTATGTGAGGGTGAGTCTGTGTGTGGGGGAGTCTATGTGAGGGTGAGTCTGTGTGTGGGGGAGTCTATGTGAGGGTGAGTCTGTGTGGGTGTGTGGAGGAGTGACTGTTCTCATCCAAGGCTGATTTCTTTGTGATATAAGCCAAGCAAACTCCTAAGTAAACTTTTTTTTCTGCCTGCTGACTGGAATTAGTTTGTGTGTGTGTGTGTGGTTAATCAGGGTTCTAAATAAATTGTGTGTCTTGCAATGTAGCACAATTGCCAGAAGAGGGAGCTGTTGTTGAAAATGTAATGATACTGGCCACACTACTAGATGGTGCATCTATGAGGCATTTCACATGGATCTTAATATAAAAACCAGGATTATTGTTTGATAATCAACAATGGATGTTTTTTCCTCAGAGCCATAGCCTTCCTGGAAGCTGTTGCTTGTGTGAAGTTTGGACAGGATCTTTTTTCCAAAACGCAAGTTCTCTCTGTTGTCCTGTGGCTGCTCTGTGTGGTAAGACAAGCACATGATCATGTGGACACTCCTGTGTGTTTTGGTCCTTTTGCCAGGAAATAGAATGTTTATTTTTCATCAAGAATAGGACGATGCCAGGCCAGGCATTTTCTGTTGTAGAGTGATGATGCTTGTGTGAGTTGAGCTCTTGTCTCTAAATGTAATTGCCTTGGCATGCTCTGGAGTGTGACTGTGATCTGGGTGGTGGTCACTGCTCTCATTTTGGTGTCAAACAATCCTCTCTCTGCCCCTGTGTCTCTCACTCTTTTTCTCTCTCCCTGTCTCTCTTTCTCTCCCTGTCTCCCTCTCCCTGTGTCTCTCTCTCCCTGCCTCTCTCTCTCTCCCTGTCTCCCTCCCCTTGCCTCTCTCTCTCTCCCTGTCTCTCTCTCCCTGTCTCCCTCTCCCTGCCTCTCTCTCTCCCTGTCTCTCTCTCTCTCCAGGCCCTCATCACCCTGCTCTGTCTGTATGGAATGATGCGCTATGAGCTCAAGTGTTGGTCAAAGTCCAAGGTGATTCAATCTCTTATGCTAGTAGATGTGTTTACTAGCATGTGCTAGATGTGCTAGTAGAAGTGTGAACTTTTTCTCTATTGTGGCGTAGACACGTACGTTTCTCATGAGGAAGGTAACATACAGCACTCATACAGCAGAGAAACACATGATTAGACGGTATGTTTGTCCTCTGAAACACGACTAACGAGTCGAGACTAACGAGTATTCCTTCACCCAGAGAGTCTCTGAGAGTGAGGATGGAAACGGAGACACATGGGATGCCCCAGGGGGCTCCTCAGGGGGCTCCTCAGGGGGCTCCTCAGGGGGCTCCTCAGGGGGCTCCTCAGGGGGCTCCTCAGGTAAGACAGAGGGAGACTCTGGTCCAGCACACCTTCTGTGTTCCCAGGCAGAGACCAGGTGGTGGTTAGAACCTTGTTCTGTGTGTCTCCCAGGCGAGGGGAACAGAGCCCAGAAAAGACGAGTTCCAGAGAAGAACGGAGCGGAGAACAGCGAGAACAGGAAGCCATGAGGAGAACAGAGGGAAGAACCTGTTCTGAAGTACAGGAACCATGTTTAGTTCTGGGTTAAATGCACTTTCACACACTCGTTTTAGAGTAATGATTTACTAAAACAGGGTGTACTATAGATGGGATCTTTTTATGTGGTTGAAGAACCAAACTAAATAATCCACAATGTTACATGTTGGGTACGTTCCGTTCTATAACTGATGTTTGGCAAGACTTTACATTTTCCAGTTTGCCAGGTGTCAAAAATATTATTATTGGTCTGTTTTGCACAACAGGATAATCCCATTATAAACACCAGTTACCGCCTTAATATGAAATGTCTGCTATCAGTGTATTAATTATGTGTTTGGTGTATGTAGTATTTAAGAGTGACTTTAAATAACCAGGTGTATTTTGTAAGACCTTCTGCTTGACCGTTCCAGAAGGTATTATGCAAATGTTGAATTGTTTTAATATTCAACCATGTACTTCCTAATGAGCCAACAATTACCAATAATATTGTTATTCTACAGCAATATAATGTGTTTATAACTTTACTGACCTCTTTTTGGTAAAAAAATAAATAAACTTGAAAAGAATATTAATAAAAAGTGAAAGAGATTCAACTTTGTTGGTCCATGAAATTTACAGCTAAACACAAAACTGTACAAATCTTTAATTAATGATATTGTCCGTATTTCATTCTGTTTGTGCCAGTTAGTAAATTAATCTGTTGCTCAGCAACAGCATTTGTAAATATTTGTTCAGAATTGTATCAATAGTTTAAAAATTAACGGGGATGGATGAAGATGAATGTATTTTTGACTAATGGAGGTTACTAATAATAGATATATATTTAGCTATTTATTTAGTAAAATACCCTCAGGATAGGAAAGTGGGTTTACATTGCGGATTAAATAATTAAACTACACTATAATTCGATATGGCTACTAAAGGACTGTGAAGAACTGGCGTCTTGAAACTACATTTCCCATGATGCTCCTCCTCCGCATCTGTGATGTGTGACAGCGAGACCGGAGAAGAAGACTCAACCTAGCAAGCCATGGCGGCCACGGGTGGAGGGAAAATCAGAAGCAGAAGATATCACATCGCCTCTAAACCTTACGCCAAAAGCAAACAGGTAAAATTAAAGGACCGTATTTATTAGACAGTTTCTCAGGAAATGGACAAGGTTTGCTTCAGTGTCAGTTGTCTTTTCGCTGTTGTGTTATTGTTTTCTTGAAGACAGTTGGTTGAGGCCTAGTAGTGTTGGCGCCCGTGGCCTCCACGCGCTATGTCAGGTGCTAGCTCGAGCTCGCTACAGTTTACTGGCTAACTGGCTAACACACAAGGTTGATCAGCCAA
Source organism: Neosalanx taihuensis (assembly GCA_030340665.1). Lineage (NCBI taxonomy): Eukaryota > Metazoa > Chordata > Actinopteri > Osmeriformes > Salangidae > Neosalanx > Neosalanx taihuensis. The sequence continues at coordinate 12,151,783 of CM059306.1, forward strand.
AGCGACATTATAACCGATGTATTGAACCAGTCGACCGTTATTTGTTGTACACAAGTACAGGCGGGTTTTGAGGAAACGACGAGGCGAGTTAAGCCACAAAGGTAAAGTGAATTGGCACGAAACGTGGAAGTTGAGCTAGCTAGCTATCTTCAGAGCGGTGCATTGTCTCAAGCTAACAAGCTACACACTACCGGCTTTGCTTGCCAGCTTTTAAACAACACATTTAGGTATTTAACATTAGTTTGTGAATTACTCTTTAACACGTTAGCTAGCTGGTTGCCAATTGTGTGATTTATTTTCAACACTTGCTAGATGTTGAAAGCGTAACAGTAAGCTACAGCTTGTAGCTAGATAGTGCTAATTCATGAGCCGATATTGCGTAGTGCGCACTGTTGAAACTAGACCCTCATGGTGGTCAAAACCAAGTAGGTAGCTTCTAGTTTGACTACATCTAACTAACTAGTTAACCTTGTTTGCTAAACTATCCCAGCTAGATTAGATAGACTAAACATGTCGTATCTTAGTCATTGTTTTCATATGAGCTGTCAGGTTCTTTTGTCCTTGTCGCTGTTGCTACATATGTTAGTCTCACCATTTTGTCTCGTTTAAAAGCCTTTAGCCAGCTACATTAGCACTAGCATTACTACATTAGCACTCTATGCTTCTTCATTAACAACGTGCTAGCAAGCTAGGCTAACCTATTTCGGGAAACTGGAGTTCCTTTGAGGACACAAAACTGGAAGGCGGGATACGTAGCCGGCTTGGGAAAGACTCTTCTAAACTCTTGTATTTAAGGTGTACAGGGCAGTTTTTTGTCTGGTGTGTTTTATATTGCATACTTAACATCATTAAACATATTCGTCTGTTGTTTTTCAAATTTACTTTCGAATTTGCATCGATACCAGAGAATCTATCTGGTTCTTACTTTATAGGTTTCACCTTCAAACTTGAAAAATGATCGTTCACCTAAAGTAACTATTCGTGTTGAACTCGTAACTTGGAATATGTCAGCTATGAATCTTCAGAAAGCCAATTAGCAGTTAAAAGTTATGGAGAGGATCATGTCAGAGAACACGACCACCGTTCCTCTAAAAGACCCCGAGAGCTTGAACATCCAGCAGGGGATGTGTTGGTGCAAGTGGAGGTGTCAGCAGCACATTCCACACAGTTCTGGACCCCCACATGCATAAGATGACCCTTCCGTATTCATCTGAGAAGCACGATGAGTTATGAACTGAAGTTGAAGTCACGTGTGGTTTCAGATTACTGGCTGACCTATTGGGCGGTCAGAAGTAAACAAAGTAATGACGGAATCGTTTATGACTCCTAAGATAATCGTCAAGGTGGGAGGGAAGATTACAGGGAACTCGTGAATGCAGTTTGTTATACTGGGAAAAGGAAGCACTCTGTGGTTGATTCTGTGAGAGTATCTCAGGAAGGGATTATGCTGTCCTCTGAACGCTCTGTTGTGGGGTATTTGTCAGCATCCTCTCTTGATCTAGTAGAGGCAGAATGAGGCATGTCCACGGGGCAGCTCTGCTTTGGATAGGAGATGAGTCACTGGAGGCAGCCAGAGCTGTCAGTGTTTTGGCCCACCCAGCATGAGCTATAGGTTCTCTAACCCAGTGGTTCTCAACCCTGGTCCTCAGGGCCCACTGTCCTGCATGTTTTCGATGTTTCCCTGCTCCAACACACCTGATTCAAATGAATGAGTCCTTAGGAAGCTCAGCAGAAGCCTGCTAATGACAATTCATTAGAATCAGGTGTGTTGGAAGGGGGAAATCTAAAACATGCAGGACAGGGGGCCCTGAGGACCAGGGTTGAGAACCACTGCTCTAACGTATACAGGAATTGATTTACTTGGTGTGTGTTTGGTTGAGCCTTGGTGTTTACAGATGGTGTGAGGTCATGTGTTAAGATACTCTGATCAACTATCCAGACAGCTCTATTGGTTGTCCTGCTAAAAAAAGATCCACAGTCCAGGTCCCTGGCCTAGGCTGCTGAGACTGTCCTGCTAAATAAAGATCCACAGTCCAGGTCCCTGGCCTAGGCTGCTGAGACTGTCCTGCTAAATAAAGATCCACAGTCCAGGTCCCTGGCCTAGGCTGCTGAGACTGTCGTGCTAAATAAAGATCCACAGTCCAGGTCCCTGGCCTAGGCTGCTGAGACTGTCCTGCTAAATAAAGATCCACAGTCCAGGTCCCTGGCCTAGGCTGCTGAGACTGTCGTGCTAAATAAAGATCCACAGTCCAGGTCCCTGGCCTAGCCGGTGCAGACTAAGTAAACCATCTGTTTGTTCGCTTTTCCTTACACACACCTCTGTCTTGTTTTCACAAGATTAGAGTTATTTTCAGCATGTTTTCTGAGTTATAAACTCTCTTTATGTGCTACAGTAAAATGAAGGGGTGTGTGTTCGTGCGTGCGTGTGTAGGGGGTGGGCGCATAGAGGGGGTCGGCGCGCATCTCAAGCAACACAAAAGTGACAAGAGCGCTCGCTCCAGAGTTCAAACTAACATGCCAACTGTTTCAACCCAACATGCTAGCTTCCTGGGAGAACAATAAGACAAGCAGAGCTCAGGGGGCCTTTGGTCTAGTGGCCCCATTCACCGGAGAAATGCAGCGTTCTCAAATCCTTCTAATCACCAGGGGCTGTGTGCATAGTGCTGCAGCAGGGGCCCCCAGGGGGACCCAGGGTGACCCACACACCCTGCCTCTCTGACTGGGGGTTGTGGCTGCTGTTTCAGCCAGGCTGAGGCAGGGGGAGGACAGGGTCAGGATCAGCCCCTCCAGGCTCAGTGTTCCCCAGAGATAAGCCAGGGTGAACCCTTATCTAGAGGAGGCCAGCTGAGGGCTGCTCTATCATCCACCCAGATCTCCGCTCTCCTGGCTCAGGCAGTTAGCGTGAAGTAGCTGCTGCATATGCATCATCAAATGATTTCAAGTGTTTTTCACATAGCTGTTCAGCTCCATGGAGTCTGTCTCATACAGAGAGACAGAGTCATAGATCGGTTTTGAACCAGCTGTGCTGTGTCCTGGTCTGCCTGTCTGCGTTCAGCCTGTCTGCGTTCAGCCTGTCTGCGTTCAGCCTGTCTGCGTTCAGCCTGTCTGCGTTCAGCCTGTCTCCCAGGCCTGCAGGCTGAGCTTGGGTCACGGTGACCCGGCTCTGGCTGAATAGAGAGTGGCTCTGACCCAGTTTCCAGGCAGGGCCTCTGGTGGATCACTGCAGCCTGCTGGTCTGCTCACACAGCCCCGCTGTGCTGGATGATAACCTGCTCCACTCTACAGTGTCAACTGTCTTAGCATTCAGACAGCTGTTTATTCGTGTGTGTGTGTGTGTGTGTGTGTGTGTGTGTGTGTGTGTGTGTGTGTGTGTGTGTGTGTGTGTGTGTGTGTGTGTGTGTGTGTGTGTGTGTGTGTGTGTGTGTGTGTGTGTGTGTGTGTGTGTGTGTGTGTGTGTGTGTGTTCAGCTAGCAGATGCACAGTGACACACAGGTGAGCTGATGTTGTGTTTCTTCTCTCTGTAGCAACAGCAGCCAGGTCTTATCAGCCGAGTCACAGACACAGTGAAGAGCATCGTTCCTTCCTGGTTGCAGAAATACTTCAGGAATGGGGAGGTTGTGGAGGGGGGAGGGGCCATGCCAGGGGCGGGGCAGGACCAGGCCCCTCCCCCTAATGGCAATGAGGATATGACTCCTCCCCTTGACGGTCGTGACTCCCCAGAGCCCACCACCAGTCACACAGGTGAGATGTATCACACAGGAACAGGTGACAGAACAGTCTTCCTTTTTCCATGTGAACATGTCCTTAATTGACTCTCCCTTAAATTGACTTGTCTTGCTTTATGCCCCGCCCCTCTCCAGAGCCCTCAACGAGCAGGGCGTCCCTCAACCTCCAGGACCACATCCTGTCCCGGCCCCCCCTCAACCGCTCCCACCTCCACTTCCCCTCTCTGGACTCCCCCTTGGGGCATGGGGCCCCCGGGGGGCCGGCCCTCTTCTCCCAGCCCTCCACCTCCTTCGCCCAGCCCCCCTTCCACTCCAGCTACTCTCTGGTGAAGGAGATTAAAGACTCCAGCTCTCAGCACGAACACGAGGACGACAACATCTCCACCACCAGCGGCTTCTCCTCCCGCGCCTCCGACAAAGGTGGGTGTGGGTGGGTGTGTGTGTCTGTGTGTGTGGATGTGGTTTTGTGTGTGTGTGTGTCTGGTTGTGTGTGTGTGTGTGTCTGTGGTTGTGTGTCTGCATGGATGTGTGTTGGGTTTAAGGACCAACTGTAGTATCATCCCTGTCTCAATGTCTACGAGTAACCAATCGGGTGTTGCTATCGCCCACATTTGCTCACAAGTAACCAATCAGGTGTTGTTATGTCCAGATGTCCCGGCCTCCAAGACCGCTTCCCTCCCCCAGCTGTGGTCCCCAGAGACAGACAGGACCCACTCTGGACCCCACGCTGCCCAGTCCAGCCTGAAGAAGCCTGCCTTCAACCTGTCTGTGTTCGGAGCCTCCTCCACGGTGAGGGACGCACACACACACACACACACACACACACACACCCAGGGTCTCAGAGGGCTCACCGTGGGTCAAAGGTCATGGTCATTACACCAGCCAGGGGCTCCAGTGATAGAACAGATGGTCAGGCAGGGTTCTTCCTGCTTCCTGTTTACTGAGTGACCAAGCCTGTCTGAGTCAGTTAACTGTCTTAATGGACCAGGCCCCATGATGCATGAATGAACAACGTTATGAGACAGGCAGCAACAGGAAGTGATGCCCTTGTTTGGTTCAGTGTGTCACTGTTCCCTCCCTGTCCCCCAGTCTACCATGAACAACTCAGTGCTGAGCTCCAGCCAGCTGGGAGACTCTCCGTTCTACCCGGGAAAAACCACGTACGGCGGGGCGGCAGCGGCCAGGGCGGGGCGCTCACGCCTGGGGACGCCCTACCAGGTCAGCCTCCCTGCACCTCCATGCTGTGGTACCCTGCTGGGGCAGATGGGCTGCTGAAGTGTGCGTGTGTTTGTATGTGATTGGCTGTGTTGATGGATGGCTCCTCCTCCCTGCAGGCACCAGTCAGGAGGCAGATGAAGGCCAAGCCAGCGGGGGTCCAGCCCTGCGGAGTGACCAGCGCTACGGCACGACGCATCCTGCAGTCTCTGGAGCGCATGTCCAGCCCTCTGGCTGTGAGTCCCCCCCCTCCCCTCTCAGCATACCAACCACCTAGTCATGTACCCATATACACCTTAGAGGCTCACTCTCTAACACATGTACAGTAAAGCTGTAACCCCTCCATACTTGACCAGAGGTTGTTCTCTTTACAGGATGCTAAGAGGATCCCTTCCCCGGCCACCTGTCCTCTGTCCACAGTGAGTGTTTCATCACTTCCTGTTCTGTGAGCCCTCCCATGGGAATCATGGTCATGTGACTGGTGTCTGACGGGGGTGTGTTCTTCTTCTGCAGTCTCTGGACGGCACCATCCTGGAGCGACCTCATATCCTGTCTAAGAAGAGGAGGGTGAGTCCGTCTGTCTGCCAGGGCTTTGTTGTTGACTTAAAGGTGGCTGAGCGGTTAGGGAGTCAGGCTGGTAATCAGAAGGTACCTGGTTCAAACCCTGGCTGTGCCAACATGACGTTGTGTCCTTGGGCAAGGCACTTCACCCTACTGTCCTCAGGGGGAATGTCCCTGTACTTGCTGTAAGTCTCTCTGGATAAGAGCTGTTTTAAATTTAAACGTGAAACATAAGTTAAAATTGAGTCTTTGGGAAAACCTCTGCAGTCGAGTGCTCCAATATCATAGTCTTTTAGTAAACACCAGCAGAACCTTGTGTGTGTGTGTTTGTGTGTGTGTGTGTACACACACAGAGCGCTCATTATACAGGACAAGCTGTTGTTCTGACCCTCTTCCTGTGCTACCGCCTGTTGCTGTCTGTTAACGGGGGTGTCACAGTCCACAGCTGTCCACCTCTGTGTGTGTGTGTGTGTGTCTGTCCAGCGGGGTTTGTTGTTGTCGTGGTAACCCCAGTCCAGTTAGACTCTCCCAGCTGTCACAGCTGCTGGTCCCCAACAATGAGCCTCTGAGGTGTGATCCCAGTGGACATGATCACAGCTGAGATCTGGGTCAGCCTGACTGCTGCTGCTGGGCCAGCCTGTCTGTCTGCTGCTGGGTCAGCCTGTCTGTCTGCTGCTGGGTCAGCCTGTCTGTCTGCTGCTGGGTCAGCCTGTCTGTCTGCTGCTGGGTCAGCCTGTCTGTCTGCTGCTGGGCCAGCCTGTCTGTCTGCTGCTGGGTCAGCCTGTCTGTCTGCTGCTGGGCCAGCCTGTCTGTCTGCTGCTGGGCCAGCCTGTCTGTCTGCTGCTGGGTCAGCCTGTCTGTCTGCTGCTGGGCCAGCCTGTCTGTCTGCTGCTGGGCCAGCCTGTCTGTCTGATGCTGGGCCAGCCTGTCTGTCTGCTGCTGGGCCAGCCTGCTGCTGGGTCAGCCTGTCTGTCTGCGGCTGGGTCAGCCTGTCTGTCTGCTGCTGGGCCAGCCTGCTGCTGGGTCAGCCTGTCTGTCTGCTGCTGGGCCAGCCTGCTGCTGGGTCAGCCTGTCTGTCTGCTGCTTGGTCAGCCTGTCTGTCTGCTGCTGGTCAGCCTGTCTGTCTGCCTGCTGCTGGTCAGCCTGTCTGCCTGCTGCTGGGCCAGCCTGTCTGTCTGCTGCTGGGTCAGCCTGTCTGTCTGCTGCTGGGTCAGCCTGTCTGTCTGCCTGCTGCTGGTCAGCCTGTCTGTCTGCTGCTGGGCCAGCCTGTCTGCTGCCTGGCCAGCCTGTCTGTCTGCTGCTGGGTCAGCCTGTCTGCTGCCTGGCCAGCCTGTCTGTCTGCTGCCTGGCCTGTGGTGGAAGTGTCTCCCTCTCACCTGGACCTGTGCTCTGCAGGTGGACACTCCACGCCCCCCGGTCCAGAAGCTGGTCATCCCGTCTGCTGCCTCCTACTCTGCTAACAGGTCCATGTCCTTCAGGCCCTCTCTGACCCCGGGGGGTCTGCCACGACCTCTGACCCCACGAGACACGGTGAGCCCCTCACAGCCCCCCCCCCTCACCTCCTGCTGACCTGTATTGTTTAACACTGTATGTTGACATTCATACTTCCTCTGACCATCTTCCTCATGTTGTTTTGCTGTCCAGCCCTCAAGACAATCACCTCAGATCCCAGACTCAGCTGCAGGTCCCTCTCAAAGGTACGGCTGGAGGGAAGAAAGTGCTGGAAAACAAATCATGTAGTTGGTTGAATCTTAGAAAGAAATGTGTCTGTTAGTTGGCGGGAAAAAAGCTGTTTACATATTTTTTTCACCTGCCAAGTGAGTTAACTAGGAGCAGCAGCTGTGTGGTTATAGATATGTGTGTGTGTGTTCTCCAGCACAAGCAGCCTGCCCTACCCCCTCTCCAGCACCCCTACTACCAGCACCCCCCTGGCCAGCACCCCCCTCTACAGCGCCCCCCTGGCCAGCACCCCTGTAGCCAGCGCCCCAGGCTCCGGCGGGGGCAAGATGAAGAGGGAGAGGACCAGCACTCGCCCCTCCTCCAAGCGCCCCGATGACGAGGTGGGAGAATATCTGTCTTCAGTATCTATAATATGGGAGTCATGTGGCTTAGCGGTTAGGGAGTTGGGCTAGTAATCAGAAGGTACCCGGTTTGAATTCTGATTGTGCCAACATGATGTTTTTTTGGTCAAGGCACTTCACCCTGCTTGCCTCAGGGGGAATGTCCCTGTACTTGCTGTACGTCTCTCTGGATAAATGTAAATAACATTATTTAGTATTTGTCCATCTCTGTCATTCTCACTGTCTCTTCTGTCCTCAGACTGCTGATGCACCTGACCTACCTGCCATCTCTCTACCAATCAGCACGTCTGGTCTGCCCACATTCACTTTCTCCTCCCTGCCCCTCGCCAAGCCCACAGCCACGCCCACAGCCACGCCCACAGCCACGCCCACAGCCACGCCCATGACTCCTGTGGCTGCTGAACTGGTCAACAACAAGGTTAGTGGTCGGATTAGCGGTTAGACCATTTGAGGGCCGATCAGTAAGTTGCTGGTTTAGATGTGCTCTGTACTCTACCTCACTTTGGATCAGAAAGCATCTGCCCCATTAAATTCTTCTTCTTATTATGAATACTTATTATTATCATTTTTGTTATTAATATTATTATCCTCAACTTCCTCTTCCTCTCTGTTTCAGGATTCATCTGCTGCTTGCTCGCCCCCCTGCGCCCCGTTCACCTTCTCCTCACCCATCGTCATGGCGACCGCCGCCAGCCCCACGTCCTTCTCTCCCTCTGTGAGTGCCCCGCCCCCCTCCCCCAGGCTCCGCCCTCCAGCTGGATGTTTACATCATCACACCCGTCATGATTCCTAACCTCCCCCTCTCTCTGCCAGACCGGCTTCACCTTCAGCGCACCTGTAGCCAAAACCACTCCCACTGTGTCCAACGGCAACATGGACACGCCCTCTCATCCTGTCCACCTGTCTGAGAAGGACTTCAGCTCAGTGGCCACAGGTAGGAGCAGCTCCACAGCCTGCTGGCTTTCTGTGGGACAGAAGTGAAAGTCTGGCAGGTTAGTGAGTGACTCTGGTGTGTCTTCACAGTCGTTCCAGAACAGATAGAGGAGTTTGATGGTCCCTTCAAACCAGCCAAGGTTCTGAAGCAAGGCAGTGTGCTTGATCTGCTCAAATCTCCTGGTGAGATCAACATGCTTTTAAAACTTGGATTTAATTATCTGTGATGTTTTCAATGAAGGAAACTGCTGCTTTTGTGTTCTTGTATGATTTGCTTGACGACGCCTTCAAATGAAAGAAAAAAAAAATATTTTTTCCCTTCTGCACAATGTAATATGGATCTTTTTAGGAAAGGTTTGACCTATTTTTATGTTAATGTGTCACCATGCCAACTTAATCCATTATTTGAAGTTGGCAATGTAACCAGGTTGCACGGGTCATTTCCTGTAGATTCACCCTCTTCCTCTTCACACAGGCTTCTCCTCTCCTGTGACGACACGTTCCCCCAGCCCAGAGGCCGGCCCCCCGGGCCCCCCAGACCCCCCTGCTGTGTCCACAGCCCCCTCTGGGTTCGGGGACATGTTCAAGGCCCCAGCAGGCTCCTGGGTGTGCAGTGCGTGTCTGGTGCAGAACAAACCCAGCCTCACCAAGTGTGTGGCCTGTCAGTCCCCACAGACCAGCACCTCCTCCTCCTCTAAAGCCACCCCCCCCTCAGGGCTCCAGAGCTCCTCCACGGTGCCTGCAGCTCCCCTGGGCTTTAAGGGCCTCTTCACAGCCCCAGCAGGGACCTGGGAGTGCGACACGTGTCTGGTGCAGAACAAGCCTGACGTGGTCAAATGTGTGGCCTGCGAGACCGCCAAGCCTGGGGCTGGAGTGAAGCCCTCCCTGACTCTCCCTGCCTTCTCTGGGGCCAAGGCTCCCAGCAGCTCCTCCTCAGGGTTCGCCGGATTCGGGGACAAGTTCAAGAAGCCGGAGGGAGCGTGGGAGTGTGGGACCTGTCTGGTTCAGAACCAGGCTCAGGACAGCAAGTGTGTGGCCTGTATGAGCGCCAAACCAGGTGAGGGAGCCATGGCAACATGGAGCAGGAGGCAGGAAGGTGTTGCAGTATGAGTGTGTGTCAGTGTAATTGTGCTTCCTAAAGTTGATCATATTTGTTTCCTCTGCTCCCCCCCCCCCCCAGGAGCATCATCATCCCCTCCCTCTGCCCCCGCCCCCCTGCTGAGCTTTGGGGAGCAGTTTAAGAAGCCTGCGGGCAGCTGGGAGTGTGAAGTGTGCATGGTGCAGAACAAGGCTGCTGACCTGCAGTGTGTGGCCTGCCAGGCAGCCCAGCCTGGGGCCAAGGTGGAGCCCAAAGGTAGAGACAGACTGACTGACTGTTCCCTTATGGAACAAACTGGTTTGGGATGTACTGGTGTGATGCTGTGGGGTTTGTGACCTTCAGCCTTTTAATTATCTTCTTTTTCCTCCCCATCTCCCTCCCCATCTCCTTTCCTCTCCTCCCTCCTTTCCTCTCCTCTTTCCCCTCTCCTCTCCTCCCTCCTTTCCTCTCCTCTTTCCCCTCTCCTCTCCTTCCTCCTTTCCTCCCTCTCAGCTTTCAGCTCCTCTTCTTTCGGAGTGTCGTCAGATTCTGGTGGTTTCCAGTTCGGCACGTCGTCAGACTCCACCTCTGGTTCTGGCTTCCAGTTTGGGGGCAGCCTCACAGACTCCTCGTCCACCAGCAGCGCCTCGGCGGGGGGCTTCAAGTTTGGAGCTCCTCCCTCCGAGTCGTCCTCCTCTGGAGGGTTTAAGTTTGGAGGAACTTTATCAGACATGTCTGCTAACAATGGAGGATTCAAGTTCGGCCAGAGCTCCTCCTCCTCCTCTGCTGCCAGCAACGACAAAAGGTCCGACCCACCCAGCACAGGCGGGTTCACGTTTGGGGTCAGCGGGGGGTCGGCGCTAAGCAACTGTAGCTCCGGCAACGAGGAGAACAGCAAGCCAGCAGTGGGAGGGTTCTCGTTCGGACTCTCCAAACCAGAGTCTACGTTCAGCTTCCCTGCTTCCTCTCAGGACAGGAAGGAGAACGGCTCTGCAGACAGCACCACCACCCAGGCAGACGCTCCGCCCAGCCTGACCTCCGCACCACTGGGGGGCGCCACCTTCGGAGCAGCAGCCACTGAGAACGAGCTGCCTGCTCCCTCTTTCACGTTCGGGAAGCCTGAGCAGAAGAAGGAGGCCTCTGGGTTTGGTGTCAGTGGGAAGGAGACAGAGAGCTCTCCAGCGCCATCTATGGGCTTCTCCTTCAGTAAAGCAGAGCCTCCGCAGGAAGCAGCCCAGCCTAGCTTCACCTTTGGGAAGCCTTCAGATAAGAGTGAGGCTGGGACAGATGGGGGGCCAAAGGCTGCCTTCAGCTTTGGTCAGAGCACCACAGGTGAGAGACCTCCACTACTGCTGGCTTACATTTACATGTATTCATTTAGCAGATGCTTTTATCCAAAGCGTCTTACAGCAAGTACAGGGACAATCCCCCCCCTGAGGCAAGTAGGGTGAAGTGCCTTGCCCCAAGGACACAACATCATGTAGCCACAGCTGGGAATCGAACTCACAACCTTCTGACCATGAGCCCAACACCTTAACCTGCTGAGTCACCTGACTCCCACATTTACATGTAGTCATTTAGCAGACGCTCTCATCCAGAGTGACTTACAGCAAGTACAGACATTCCCCCCTGAGGCAAGTTATTTTGCACGGCTGGGATTCAAACTAGCAACCTTCTGATTTTTTTGCACGATTCCCTAACCGCTTAGCCCCCTGACCCCCTGGTGTCCTTAACTAGCATGTGTTGTGAGAAATGAGTCCAGGCTCTCTGGTAAGGATAGGTAACCCTGCTCCTCCAGAGTCCTCCAGTCTGTCTCCTGAAGTTAGATGTTTCCCTGCTCCAGCACATCTTTCTGGGGGTATTGTGAAGGAATTGTGAAAGTGTGCTGAAGCAGATGAAACATGAATATTTCCTAAACCGTGCAATAGAACCTACTAGAGAAAGTAACAGCACACCTTTTGGGAAAGAGATGTACGTTTTGACAGCTTTTGTGTGTCTGTGCAGTGCAACAACTGTGAAGTGTTAGAATGGGTGTTGGAATCCCTGTGTGTGTTGCTTATAGCAGCAGTCTGAACTCTCCATCATAATCATGCTCATCTTTTCTCCTCTCCAGATGCTGTTGCCTCAAATCCCAAACCAGTGTTTGGTTTCAGTAGCTCCGCCCCCTCATCCTCCACCCCGGCCCCAAGCCTCTTTGGGGCCTCGATCACCTCTGCCCCCTCATCCTCCACCCCGGCCCCTAGCCTCTTTGGGGCCTCGATCACCTCTGCCCCCTCATCCTCCACCCCGGCCCCTAGCCTCTTTGGGGCCTCGATCACCTCTGCCCCCTCATCCACCACCCCAGCCCCTAGCCTCTTTGGGGCCTCTCTAACCAACTCCACCCCGGCCCCTACGCTCTTTGGGGCCCCTGTAACCACCTCCTCCTCCACCCCGGCCCCTACCCTCTTTGGGGGCCCTGTAACCACCTCCTCCTCCACCCCGGCCCCTACCCTCTTTGGGGGCCCTGTAACCACCTCCTCCTCCACCCCGGCCCCTACGCTCTTTGGGGGCCCTGTAACCACCTCCTCCTCCACCCCGGCCCCTACACTCTTTGGGGCCTCTATCACCACCACCTCCTCCACCCCGGCCCCTACCCTCTTTGGGGCCTCCATCAACTCTTCCCCAGCCACAGGCTCCTTCCTGTTTGGGCAGACGGCAGCAGGCAGCGATGCCTCCCCAGCCAAGGCCTTCATGTTTGGGCAGAGCCAGGACAGTCAGGGCTCCCAGGCCGCCCCTCCCTCCCTGAACGCAGCCCCCGCCCAGCCCTTCCTGTTTGGATCTGCAGCCGGCGCCCCCTCAGCTGCTCCCCCCTCCTTCACCTTCGGGGCTGCAGCGCCCCCTGCTGCCTCAACCTCAGGTTTGTTACCGTGCCGACTTCAGAAGGGGTTATTGTTGTTTGTTTTGAGCACCTGAAGCACATTTTCATCAGTGTGATCAACATATCATCCCCCCCCCCCCCCCCCCCCGCTCCTCTTGTCTCTTTTAGCACCTGCCCCCTCGTCAGGCCCCTCCCCCTTTGTCTTTAGCCCCGCCCCCTCTGCTGGATTTGGCAGCACCCAGAGCCCCGCCTTCGGCCAGGTGTCGTCTCAGCCCAGCGCTCCGGCCTTCGGGGCCCCTGCCCCCTCCTCCTTCCTGGGGGCCGCCTCTTCCCAGTCCCCTGCCTTTGGTGCTGCCTCTGTGTTTGGATCAGCAGCTAGCTCAGCTCCAGGTGAGTCACTCACAGCCCCCCCCCCCACCCAATCCAAGAATACTCAGTACCTGTTCCTGCTGCGTCCCTCCAGCAGCGCCCCAGATCTGATGCTGACCCTCTGACCCTGTCCTCAGGAGGAGGCTTTCAGTTTGGGGGAGCCAGTGCCTTCGGGTCAGCCAGCAGCAGCAGCACCGGGGTGTTCGCTTTTGGAGGGGGCCCAGGGGGGTCGCCAGCCCCCTCTTCTACTCCCTCCCTTGTGCCCCAGCCCAACCAAGGAGGGGGCTTCACCTTTGCACAGCCCCCGGCCTTCAACATTGGGTGAGTACCGCTCTCCTGTTTTAATGTTTCTGAAGGTTCTAGAAGGACATTAGAGTTTAATGTAAATGCTTTGGTTTAGCCTCCTTAAATGAACGTCACCTGCATGGCTCAGTCAGACTGTAAATGTGCAGTGTACAAGTCTAAAGAATGCTCCGAAATCTATTAGACTGAGCTCATGTCTTAAATGTGACATTCAGAATAAGGCTGAATTCCAAAACTCCAGACACAGAAGATTTGGTGTCTAATGCTGCTGTCAGATTCTGAATGATGGGTGTGATGTCAGTCATGTGACCTGACGTCCTGTCATGTGACCTGTCCTCGGTGTGTCCATGTTCAAATTGTTGTCCTTCTCCAGGTCAACCAAGAACAGCTTCACCCCGCCCCCTGCGGCGCACAATACCATTGCTGGACGCAAGATCAAAACAGCTGTCCGCCGCAGGAAGTAGACCGACCCTCTGGGCTGGGATGTTCTGGACATGGGTTCCACAGACAGTCACTGAAGTACCTAGCATGTGAAGAAGGGTTCTGAGGGGAACCCTATCTATAAAGGCTGGACGGGGGTCTTTTGACCCAGGACATCAGGACATGAGGTACAGGGCAGAAAGACCAGTACCAACCTGTAAACTAGAAGAGACTTAAAACACCATGACACAATCAAGAAGTCATCCTGCTCAAACAACCGGATATATTTTCAACAGCTACAGACGTCTGCTACAACTTAAGCATGACTTTTTGTAATAAATAATTATAATAAGAAGAAGAAAAAAATAAAATTGCAAAGGCAAAAACCTGAAATTCAAAGAGTTAATAGTGTACAAAATCTTTATTGTTGAGTTGATTTAGTTTGATTGATCAGGTTGTAAATGAGTTGCAGGAAGAGCTGTGGCCTGTGTCTCTTACGTTTCCAGTTCCAAACCCAGAACCCTCTCTATTGGTCGACCAGGAGGGTTCCAAACCCAGAACCCTCTATTGGTGTACCAGGAGGGTTCCAAACCCAGAACCTTCTCTATTGGTTGACCAGGAAGGTTCCAAACCCAGTACCTTCACTATTGGTCGACCAGGAGGGTTCCAAACCCAGAACCTTCTCTATTGGTCGACCAGGAGGGTTCCAAACCCAGTACCTTCACTATTGGTCGACCAGGAGGGTTCCAAACCCAGAACCCTCTCTATTGGTCGACCAGGAGGGTTCCAAACCCAGAACCCTCTCTATTGGTCGACCAGGAGGGTTCCAAACCCAGAACCCTCTCTATTGGTCGACCAGGAGGGTTCCAAACCCAGAACCCTCTCTATTGGTGTACCAGGAGGGTTCCAAACCCAGAACCTTCTCTATTGGTCGACCAGGAGGGTTCCAAACCCAGTACCTTCACTATTGGTCGACCAGGAGGGTTCCAAACCCAGAACCCTCTCTATTGGTCGACCAGGAGGGTTCCAAACCCAGAACCCTCTATTGGTCGACCAGGAGGGTTCCAAACCCAGTACCTTCACTATTGGTCGACCAGGAGGGTTCCAAACCCAGTACCTTCACTATTGGTCGACCAGGAGGGTTCCAAACCCAGTACCTTCACTATTGGTCGACCAGAAGGGTTCCGAACCCAGAACTTTCTCTATTTGTTGACCAGGAGGGATCTTGAGTAAGAAACGAGGAGCGGCAAGACACACAGCCACGCCGTGTATGCTGTACGTACAGAGGTGTGTTTCTGTATGCTGTACGTACAGAGGTGTGTTTCTGTATGCTGTACGTACAGAGGTGTGTTTCTGTGTGATATTGGTGTACAGAGGTGTGTTTCTGTGTGCTGTACGTACAGAGGTGTGTTTCTGTGTGATATTGGTGTACAGAGGTGTGTTTCTGTGTGCTGTACGTACAGAGGTGTGTTTCTGTGTGATATTGGTGTACAGAGGTGTGTTTCTGTGTGCTGTTGGTGTACAGAAGGGTGTTTCTGTGTGCTGTTGGTGTACAGAAGGGTGTTTCTGTGTGCTGTACGTACAGAGGTGTGTTTCTGTATGCTTGCTTGTTTTTTGTGTACGTTGTTTTGAGGCGTGTTGAGTTCTTGAGTACATGCTGAGGCATGAGTTGTGTGTGTGTGTGTGTGTGTGTGTGTGTGTGTGTGTGTGTGTGTGTGTGTGTGTGTGTGTGTGTGTGTGTGTGTGTGTGTGCGCGTGTGCGCGTGTGCGCGTGCGTGCGTAGTGCGCAGTGCGCAACTGGACTGGTGGCGCCTGTAGATGAAGCCTATGAATGTGGTAACCAGGAGGGCTGGAGGAGGGGGCAGCTGGGGGGGCAGCCACACCCATGCACTGGAGAGGTTAGAGGTCAGGGGGACGAGGCCCTCCTTTCAGACCATGTAAATGTGTAGTTCAAATCTTTTCACATTCAGACTTTCACCCTCCTGCTCTCTTTACAATCTTTCTTTCTTTCTTCTCTTTATTCTGTATTCTTTATTCTCTAATCTTTCTTTATTCACTTTCATCACTCTGCTTTATCTCCTCTGCCTCTTAAGCTGGCCTTTCGAATATTATAAAAAACCTGTAAATAGTTATTTTTCCTTTATTTTTTATTTTTTAATCTGTGAAGTTGAATTTGTGTGTTTAAACCAATTCTGCGTTCCGCATTTTTGTCTTTAGAATTTATTATGTAAATCCCTATATTCAAAGTTGCCCAAATCCATTTAAAAGGAACTTAAATGCAAATTGGGGACCTTAGATGACTAAAAGTATATTGGCATTTCTGATCCACTTTTGCTTGGATCAAAACCAGTATTGTACAAAGTATTAAGTATATATTTTTCTATTGCTTGTTTAAATGGACTAGGGTGACTTTGGATATCATGGAAGTCAATTTAATTTTAAAGCCATGATTATTACTGGATGAGTGATAAAATAAAAACCATGGATAATTGCCATCAATAAAATATTAAAAGTGGATTGTTCTACTTATTTTTTATATCATATACTGTAAATATAGGTACTCATTTGTATATAGTAATATGTCATCACATTACTAGTTTGCAGATTAGCTACATAGATTTAATGGTCATGGGAATTCTGGTGTCTGAAGTTACCAGCTTCATCCAGTGATGAGGACAACAACAAAATCCTCTATTACATAGTTTGTCTGTGGGAACTCAACACAAGTTTGGTAATATACTTACTATAAACTAACTATAAACTATGGCAAGCCGTTTTAACATAAATTCAATAGACTGGATATGTGACGCAGATATCTGTAATTCAATTTCGCCTAGTCAAAAAGAACATTTCAGATATCTGCAACTACAATCCTCCTATCCACAACTGGAATTACGGATATCTGCAACGTCATTTCAGATATCTGCAACTACAATCCTCCTATCCACAACTGGAATTACGGATATCTGCAATGTCATTTCTCCTAGGAGAAACTACGTCACTTTTTCCATTCATGTCTATGGGGCACGTGATTTCAGATATCTACAATTCAATTGCGGATATCCACAACTGGAATTACGGATATCTGCTACGTCATTTCAGATATCTACAATTCAATTGCGGATATCCACAACTGGAATTACGGATATCTGCAACTGAATTGTAGATATCTGTAACTCCAGTTTAAGATATCTACAATTTAATTCTGACTAGTCACAATTCCAGTTAAAGATATCTTTAATTCACCTCAATTCCAGATATCTACAGGTCCCTTTTCAGATATCTGTAATTACATTTTGACTAGGAGAAATAAAGTTGTAGATATCTTTACCTGGAATTGTGACTAGTCAGAATCAAATTGTAGATATCTTAAACTGGAGTTACAGATATCTACAATGGCATTGCAGATATCTGTAATTCAGTTACAGATATCTACAATGGCATTGCAGATATCTGTAATTCAGTCACAGATATCTACAATGACGTTGCAAATATCCGTAATTGAGTCACAGATATCTACAATGACGCAGCAGATATCCGTAATTGAGTCACAGATATCTACAATGACGCAGCAGATATCCGTAATTGAGTCACAGATATCTACAATGATGCAGCAGATATCCGTAATTGAGTCACAGATATCTACAATGACGCAGCAGATATCCGTAATTGAGTCACAGATATCTACAATGACGCAGCAGATATCCGTAATTAGTCACAGATATCTACAATGACGCAGCAGATATCCGTAATTAGTCACAGATATCTACAATGACGCAGCAGATATCCGTAATTCGTCACAGATATCTACAATGACGTTGCAGATATCCGTAATTCCAGTTGTGGATATCCGCAATTGAATTGTAGATATCTGGAATTCAGTTTCTCCTAGTCAAAACTGAATTACAGATATCTCTACCTGTCGTTTCGACTAGTCACAACTACATTACAGATATCTTGAATGAAAAATCCAACTATTCAACATGTAATTACGACTAGCCAGAAAGAAGTTGTGGATATCCGCAATGTTAATTCAGGATAGTCAAACTTAGTTGATAAATGTTAAAACGGCTTGCCATAATAAACTAAACCTTGCAAGTACATTTGAAATAGGTTGAACATATTGCTCACCTCATTTAACCTAACAGCCATTTAGCTGCAGGCGCAGCGCCAACCAATGGGTATTAAGATCTAGGAGCTCTTATTCTGAAAGGCAGTTTCATGCTACGTCATCTCAGCGCAGCAGACACCGGAAGCTGCCAGAATCACTGAAAGGAAGCGAACGGCGGCCATCACCGTGAGGTCGACAATTGCTTTTAAAGGTATTTATTTACAATTATTTATCCTTTTTGTTTACAGTTGAAAGATTTAAACGCGGAGTCGCGTAATTGCGAGTCGATAAGTGAATTGTGTCTTATCGACCACTTTTTCGGCTTTGAGTTTAGCACACGCCGCACTAACTAGCGGACACATTAGTTTGGTCACAACCTCAAATCCACCTAAGGCTTGATTAGTAAAATCTCTCAGCAGCAGTTGGAAGGATCTGTGATCTTAATTTAACGTCTCAGGTTATTGGACAGCCTGTAACCTCCACCTTGTCTGTAAACAGCAGCTGCATGATGGTGGTGCTACTGAAACCTGCAGGGACAAGCTGGTGAACATTTATTCACTCCAATTAAATAACGTTTTGTAGCTATCAGATCAAGTACTGTATCTCTTGGCTGTAGTGTTCAGCAATGTTGTATTTTTTAACTCTTAACTTAGTCCATAACTATTTCTACACTCAATCATTAGCCTACAAAAGCCCATAGAATAAATGACATTTCTTAACCCCTTCAGACCTGGCGTCCGTTGGAATGGACATTGCATATTTCTGGGTCTAAACCAATATAAAATCTGGGATTTCATTATTTGAATGATGCATATCATTTATTGGTTCCTTATTATCCAATCACAATGGTGCAATGACCTTTGACTTGATCTGAGAGCGCTTCAGACATCAGACAAGACAAGCATGGCTCTAAAGCTTGAGAGAGGGAGGAGTAAGTGCCTATATTTCATAAAAAATGTTAATTAAGGTTCATGCAAGCCTAATAAATTTTAGCTCAACATAATTTTGACCATTTCAAGTGTTAGTATTTCAAGTTATTTTTACAATATTCCATTTAATTAAGTTACAGGATTTTTTTAAACTTTGATGTCCATCCCAATGGCCATCGGGAGTCAAGAGATATTAGCCAGCACACAGTTAGTCAGTGTCTACATGCAAGGAAAAAAATACCTATAAGCATTTCCTAGCTAAAATATGACTTCTCAATTGATTTATATTGTATATATGTATATTAGGTATATAACCCATTTTATCACACCTGTGCTTTTAGAGTATAAAGTCGTAGACTTCCTAGATCACCTTGTAAATGGAGAGAT
This sequence comes from Neosalanx taihuensis, assembly GCA_030340665.1. Taxonomy (NCBI): domain Eukaryota; kingdom Metazoa; phylum Chordata; class Actinopteri; order Osmeriformes; family Salangidae; genus Neosalanx; species Neosalanx taihuensis. Next base: position 12,170,752 of record CM059306.1, read on the forward strand.
ATCTGATCTTGACTGCTTGGATTCAGGAAATTAGGAAGATAAGCAGAGCGGAGGGGGCTGTACCTTACCCCTACAAGGGGGGCTGACCCCAGCAGGGGGGGCTGACCCTTATCCTGACCCCTACAAGGGGGGCTGACCCCAGCAGGGGGGGCTGACCCTTATCCTGACCCCTACAAGGGGGGCTGACCCTGACACCAGCAGGAGGGGCTGACCCTGACCCCTACAAGGGGGGCTGACCCCAGCAGGGGGGGCTGACCCTTATCCTGACCCCTACAAGGGGGGCTGACCCCAGCAGGGGGGGCTGACCCTTATCCTGACCCCTACAAGGGGGGCTGACCCTGACACCTACAAGGGGGGCTGACTCTGACCCCTACAAGGGGGGCTGACCCTTATCCTGACCCCTACAAGGCGGGCTGACCCCAGCAGGGGGGGCTGACCCTTATCCTGACCCCTACAAGGGGGGCTGACCCCAGCAGGGGGGGCTGACCCTTATCCTGACCCCTACAAGGGGGGCTGACTCTGACCCCTACAAGGGGGGCTGACCCTTATCCTGACCCCTACAAGGGGGGCTGACTCTGACCCCTACAAGGGGGGCTGACCCTGACCCCTACAAGGGGGGCTGGCTCTGACACCTACAAGGGGGGCTGACTCTGACCCCTACAAGGGGGGCTGACTCTGACACCTACAAGGGGGGCTGACCCTGACCCTGACACCTACAAGGGGGGCTGACTCTGACCCCTACAAGGGGGGCTGACTCTGACCCCTACAAGGGGGGCTGACTCTGACCCCTACAAGGGGGGCTGACTCTGACCCCTACAAGGGGGGCTGACTCTGACACCTATAAGGGGGGCTGACTCTGACCCCTACAAGGGGGGCTGACCCTGACCCCAGTAGAGGGCCTCTCCTGGGGGTGTCAGTAACATCCTTCTCTCCAGCTCCCGTCTCGAAGTGCACTCAGGGCTGACAGGCTCTTGGGAGGCGTCAGTAAACTGGACAGGAACACAGTCACCCAACACAGTCACCCAACACATTGACCCAACACATTGACCCAACACAGTAACCCAACACAGTCACCCAACACATTCACCCAACTTTGTGTTGACGAACAAATGGTGCCATTTCAGTATGTTAAAGGCAAGTCACACCCTTGTGTTTGGAGGTTCCACTGTTACATGATTCCTATGTTAAAAACATGGCCTATGTAAAACCAAGTTTTCATGGAATTTTACGCTCATTTAGTCCTGGCGTCCATTGTAATGGACATGAAAAAATACCTATAAAAACATGAGTTTTCAAAAAAGTTTTTTTCCCCTTTATTTTTATGCTATAAAGGAGTAAGAATCAACTAGGAACACTTTTTTTTGCCCAGCAGAAAAAATTCAGGTCTGAAGGGGTTAAACACTCTGATTGTGTGTTTTAGGTTCCTTCATACTCCCATATTTAAATAAAGGTTTCGGCTCACGTGCTATTTCAAATCTAAGAATGAAAGAAACGCACCTTCTTATCTGTTAAACTTGAACCTGGATCCAGCTGAGCTGCGTTATCATGCCGCGTCACTGCTCTGCGGGGGGCTGCAAGTCACGCGACACCAGCGACACGCGCCAAGCTGGGATCACCTTTCACAGGTGAGCTCATTAATGTTGCATAGATACAGAATATTCATGTTCTTATTGTCCCCCTCTTAATGCTGAGCAAACTTCATGTGTAAGAATGTGTGAAAACATAATATGTTCAAATGTATTTTCTGTATTTGTTCTAGATTGCCAAAGCGCGGGACCCTTCGCAGGAACTTATGGATCGTGAACTCTCAGCGCGCGGGGCCGCGCGGCCCGGGCACGTGGAACCCCCAGAGCGAGTTCATTTATTTCTGCTCCAAACATTTCACCCCGGAGAGCTTCGAGCTGTCTGGAGTCAGGTAGAACCTCAGAAAGATCCTGAAACCTCTGACTTTATTATGTGGTCCACTATTGTATTGTATTTTTTGACTTGCATCACCTCTGACTCTGCCTTGATGAACCTTTCAGCGGGTACAGGAGGCTGAAAGATGACGCGCTGCCAACCGTGTTTGACATGTTCCTGCAGCCCAAAAATAAAACACGAGGAAAAACTACAAGTAAAAAAGGCAAAAATGCTGCTGTGAACTCGAGGACAAGGTAAATGAAGGTTTGATGATGTTACAGACTTTATCCAAGAAGTTCTAGTGTGATATTATAAATGCTCATATTTAAGTTTATTATTATTTTCTTTTTCAGGGGGACCAATGTTTTGAAAGTGGAAACCAGCAACCAACATGAAGAACTTGAAAACAAATCAGAAATCTGTGGTGAACAAACCCAGCGAGCAGGTTTATCTAACGAGGAGCATCAGAACACAGCAGAGTCCCACCCTGGAACTGTCACCACCTCCCAGCCTCCCCCAGCCTGCCTCCCCTCCCAGCCTCCCCCAGCCTGCCACTCCCCCTCCTCCCCCCGGCCTCCCTCTCCCTCCCGCTACATGAGGCGCCTCCCCCCTCCTCCAGGGTTCCACCTCCCCAGAGAGCACAGCTACGCTCAGCTCTGCCCCCTGGTGTGGCGGAGGCGTTATGACCGGGCCATCGACAGCCTGGAGAAGGCTCTCCGCCTGCTGAGCGCTGCCCGGAGGAGGGAGAACCGGCTCCGTCACACCCTGCTGAGGCTCCGGGAGAACCGGCTGAAGAACAGCCTGCTGCGCTCCAGGGATACAGCCCGGGAGAGGGGGGCCCTGGGGGAGGCCAGGGGGCCAAGAGAGGGAGAGGGAGGATCCAGGCCTCTAGCACCCGGGGAGAGCGAGGCGGAGGACTTGGGTCTGTTTGAGGACGGAGGTGGCAGGAGGGGGTGGAAGGGGCGTCTGTGTGGAGCGTCTGAGACCAGGGTCAGCTCAGAGGAAGAGGGGGGGTACTGCTTCTACTGTGGGAGGGGCCGGGAGGACGAAGGGGGGGGAGGGGCCAGGGGAAGCTGTCAGCTTAGTAACGAGGGTCTGGCAGAGGTGGGACCTACGAGTCGTCACGGCGACCAGCCAGGTGGAGAACATTCCAGAGGAGGGTGGGTTTCGAAGAAGAGGCGAGATGAGGGACCAGTGTTGAATGCAGGAGCGCTCAAAGAAAGCGTTGACTACTACTATTACTGCAGCGCAGGAAGTGGGGAGGATGTGCAGGTCGTTGTGCTGGGAATGCCTGGCAACACAGAAGCTGCCACCAACCCTGCCCCTCTGCTGCAAATACAACCTCCAGTGGGCGTCAAGGTAACGGCGTGTTCGTCAGGAGCCTTGCTGGAGGACGGCCACGCCCACGTCCAGTACCTGCAGCCCAGCCCCGCCCCCAGGCCTGGCCTGCTGCAGGAGGAGCAGGGCGAGGAGGAGCAGGGAGAGGAGGCGCACGCTGAGGAGGAGCTGCAGCCAGTGTTCTGGATGCAGGAGGACCCAGAGGGACAGCTGCTCCTCACTCAGGTGCCTCCCAAACAGGAAGTGAGCACGCCCCCCGTGCTGATGTCAGAGGAGGAGTTCCAGAGAGAGGCAGAGGAGACCAGGGTGTTTGTAGAGGCTGGAGGGATCAGGGTGGTGCTGCCCTCTGGTGGACAGGAGGGGTACCAGGCTGGTGGGAGGACAGCAGGAGGGGCGGGGGACGTTCGAGAGCGGCTGAAGGAGCACCTGGAGGGCTTCCAGCTGCAGCTGAGCACTGAGCTGGACTGAAGCTGTGGAGACGCAGCAGCTGTCAGAGCTAAGCATGGCAGCGCTGTCACTACAGGAACATGAAGAGGAGGACTGCACTGTGTCCTGTACGCCTCCATTTTGGATCCCAGGTGACTCATGAATGAGCAGAGCCAAAATGGCATCTGATGTTCACTGTTAAAATAGCCTCGTTTAATCAAAGAAACTTGACTTTGAACAAATACTTTATTTGGAACAATTTTTGTAAGTACCATAAAACTGTAAAAAAATAAAGACAACTTGTAAAATAAAAAAAGTGGTTGGAGATGGAAGTCAACTACATGGTACCGATTTTCAGCGTTTTTCCGTAAGTGGTTTTAAGAAAACACAGGTTTGGCAAAATCACAGTTTGAGAGCGATAGTAAGATCTGTCCAGTTATACCAGCATGGTGACAGAATCTTCAAGAACATTTTAAGACCTAGCAGGGTTACAGCCTGGTGTGCGATGCTACATCATCATGGTTCTTCTCCTTGAGCGTGAGAAGAACTCATTCACTCTTCTGTGGTTCTGGTTCTGCGTCGGTTCTGAAGCCTGTGTTTGTCAGGAACCACCAGACACAGCAAGCTTCACCATCTCTGGGCTCTAAACAGCCACACTCCTAATAACTTACAGCACTTTCACAATAGGACTTCTCCTCATATGTTGCTGTTGGATTCTTCCCACCATCTAGTACCAAAACAGAACATGTCTGTATAATAATACCACAGATCAGAGGCGAACAGGTCCAGACAGGAGTTACAGGTCGACATGTAAAGCTGTAACATTTTGATTGAAGAGGCCGACAAACAGTCAATGAAGACGTGGAGTCTAAACTCCCAGCGAGGCTGACCCCCCCCCCCCCCCTACATGGGAATGTTAGGCAGATGTCCGTTGGAACCTTTGGGTGTTCCGTTGCTCAGCGTTCCGTTGGCCTTGCCGTTCTGCTTGTCGGGGCCGTGTGGGGACTGGCTTCCCCTGAGGGCCTCTCGCTCGTGTGCCGCCCCCCTCTCAGAGTCCCTCCCCGGGGCCACCTGAGGGACCGTCCGCCTGCGGCAGCGTCGCTTCATGTGGTACAGAGCCACAGTCAGCAGGACGCTCACACACACAGCCAGCAGGACTGACACCACCACCAGCTCCTTCAGGTAGGTCTGCCCCCTGGTCCACAGCTGCTGCTCTCCTCCAGCAGGAGGCTCTGTGCGCCCCAGCCAGAGGGTGGGCTTCCTGCTGGGGGGCCTGGTGGAGAACACAGTCTCCGTGGGGAGCAGGGTGGGTCTCTTGTTCCTCAGCCCCACCCCAGTGCTTCCTGGGTGGGGTGGCTTGGACGAGGAGGTGGGTCGTGGTGTTGCTGCAGCAGCGGGGCTGGGCAGGGCTGGTGGGTGGGAGCGTGGTGGAGGAGGAGGAGGGGTGGAGAGAGGCTGAGCTGTGGTGCCAGTCTTCTGTCTGACCTGGTACACAGCCAGGGTCTGCTGGAAGCTGTTCTCTGTGGAGAGGCAGAGGTAGTGTCCCAGGGTGGCGGGCGAGGCCAGGAAGGTGAGGCTGCCGTCCTGCAGCTGCAGGTAGATGTGGGGGTCCAGTCGGCTGCTGGGACGCTCCCAGTGACGCTGGGCCAGGAGAGATGCCTCCGGACACTGCAGACGCACCACCTCGTTCAGAGAGACGAACACCAGCTCCCCTGGAGGACAGGACACTGATCAGGAGTTACTCTTTAAATCAGGGGTCTCCCACCCTGGTCCTCAGGGCCCACCTTTTAGAACCAGCTCAAAGGTGTCTTACCTGTGGGCAGTTTCTGTCCGAATTTGGACCTGGGAGCCATGGGCGGGGCTTGGCAGGTTTCATGAACGTTTCCTGTCTCCACATCCTGGCCTCTGTGAAGGGACAAGTACAGTGAGCGAGCTGTTACACTGAGCTGGTCAAGTTATATAACAACAACAACAACAACAACAACAACAACAACAGGACAGCAGACAACTGGAGCAGTGGTTCCCAACCCTGGTCCTCAGGGAACACCTGTCCTGCATGATGTTCTAGATGTTTCTCTACTCCAACACACCTGATTCAAATGAAAGGGTCATTATCTAGGTCTGGAGATGCCTGCTTGAATCAGGTGTGTTGGAGCAGAGAAACATCTAGAACACACAGGACAGCTGTTCCCTGAGGACCAGGGTTGGAGACCCCAGACTAGCTGCTGCCTGGTTGTGACTTGATACTGACGCGTTGGCAGGAAGTGTTGAGGCGTCTGTGCAGAGTGCTGTGCTGTGATCCCAGGCACAGAAGGGATCCTGAGCCAGAACACAGTCAGCACAGCTCTGGGACAGAGAGCAGTTAGCCACAGGGACCCTCACCACCCCCTCTGAGGAGCCCACCAGCACCACGCCCTGCAGGGGGGGGGGACAGGAGGGGAACCAGGTGAGGATGGAAGGGGGGGATCATAAATGAACAGATGACGTTAGTGATAAACAGGTTTCTGGTTTCTAAACAGGTTGAGAGCACTGACCTTGGCCAGAGAGAGGAGCATGTTCTTCACAGCCTGAGGCTGCTTCAGGATCTGGATCTCTTCGATGATGTGAGCTCCCTTCTCCAGCAGAACCACCTTGTGGAGGAACCCAGATTCTGCAAGGACAGAGGTTTGTTAAACTCTTCATACGATCACTTCTATGAGCTGCGTTAAAACATCTTCCTCTGTGATCTGAAAGCTCGACAGGAAGATTCCAGTGTAATAATTTATCATTTGTTTGGCTGAAAGCTCTTGTGGTTCTTCCCTTGGCACTTGTTGGTTTCTCACCTTGTATGTTTCATAATCTATAAGCCTGCTATGTTTGGGGATTATCTTGTTGTTATGATCAGTGACTGATGCTCTTTTGTAAAGTTTTCTCTTGGAAGTCGCTTTGGATAAAAGTGTCTGCTAAATGAATAAATGTAAATGTAATAATAATTTATATTAGTGACTGTTGTCCAGCAGAAGGGGCTACATTACTACAACTAACATCTATAACCCTCCCAACTAGAGATGCTCTTAATTAACCATTTAACCACCATACAAATGTTTACCAGTTACTAACTGGGTTAGCGCTATCTGTTTAACAGGGCTGCCAATGAATCAGGATTGTCACTAGCTAGATTTAGCAACTTTCCTCTTTCCCCTAGTGACACGAAAGTCACAAGTAGCGTAAAATCTAGCGACTTGCTACTTCAGCGATCTCCGTTATCATTGAATGAGCAGCAGCAAAGTAACTGTAGGCTAATTCTGCTTCTCAATCATCTAGAGACTCAGAGCCAAAGATCAACCAGCGATCTCTGACTGACGTTTTATTAAGATGTTTTGTTCTTTATGCTGCAGTATATAAATCAATCCCTTCTGGGGAAACATTGATTTGTTTGATAGTTATTTTCGTCATACTTGCTTAACTGTCATTAACGCCAAAGTAATTGTCTTCAGAATATCCGTGCTCCTGCCCCAGTGAAGGCTGCTGTGGTTCTTACCTGTGAGCAGGAAGAGGACGCTGTACTCCCTCCCGTTCAGCGCTGGCACCCTCTGGACCAGCAGGTGTGTGTAGAGCTGCTGCTCAGACTCCAGGGTAACACTCTGACCCAGGGAACGAACACTGTCATCCGCTAGGAAGTTCTCCTTGATGAAGCGGAGAGTGTTGTCTGAAGCATTATGGAGGCCACACTGGGAGGACAACAAGAGGTTAGGAGTTCTGTTCAAGTTAAGACTTCAGTTTATATTGATATGTAGTAATGTCACATGTTGTAAATCTCTGAATTGAGAGTAAATATCCTCCTATTACAACATTATTTTTGTTGTGTGAGATATGCTCAGCAAAACTTAAAAACAGGACAGTGTTTCCGCTCCAGTCAAACCAGTTTAAAGTGGTTTTATTAGCATGTTCCCCTCACCTCTCCTGGTTTTATTAGCATGTTCCCCTCACCTCTCCTGGTTTTGTTAGCATGTTCCCCTCACCTCTCCTGGGTTGGCCACCTTCTCCTGCAGCCTGGTGCTCCATCGTAATGTGTCCCGGTTCAGAACCTTGTAGTTCCCCGCAAAAACAGCCTTGATGTCGCCCAGGCGGAACGCACACACGGCAGAACGTCCTGAGGTAGCTGACCTGCCGTGGAGACGGAATATAGAGAAGATCAGAAACCTAAGAGCTGAATTAAGGTTCAACAAAAGTTTCGTGGAAAAACAAAGTTAAAATGACATCTGAATTTGGAAGAGAGTCTCGTTTAACATTTCAACCATTTTCCAAATAAAGAAACAATTAAACACAGTATAATTCCTCAAACGGCCAAGAGATGCGACTGAACGGACCACTGAGAGCTGAAGACGCCGTAGAAGAGCGTGTCGTCGGGGTCGCCGCCCTCTGGTGGCGGGAGGGTGAACATGTCCTGCAGGACGGAGTACGGCAGCTGGCCCTCAGCCTGGCACAGCAGCTGGGCCTTGGCAAAGGTGGTCCAGCGACGCTGCAGGGTCCTCTGGCCGCCCACATCCGTCTGAGCAGGGGGGACAAGGACAGGGTTAGGGACAGGGTCAGGCTTAGGGTCAGGGACAGGGTCAGGGTTAGGGTTAGGGACAGGGTTAGGGGCAGGGTTAGGGTTAGGGACAGGGTTAGGCTAACAGGCTGCTGGTTATCAACATGACAGTGACTCTGTGTGTCTAAACATCCAGCCTGTAGTTCATCACCAGCATGGCATCTTACCGTGCAGACTTGGGCGATTCGAGACACAGTGAACTTCTCAATGAAGTCGTATTCTCTCCCCTCTTCACTGAAGAAGAAGTAGATCTTGTCTTCACTGGGGAGGAAACTGGAGCTGATGAAGGTTGGATCTGACAGAAACAAAACAAAAAACAAATATGGGATGAATATGGGACTTCTTCTTTGCTGTGTAGGTAGAACCTCCAGTGGAGGCAGAACCATGATGTGATCCTTGTCAGAGAGGTGGAGGGGGTTCAGAGTGACAGCTTGTTGTTGTGAGTCTCTCACCCTCCAGCCATCCTAAAGTATCGTCCAGCTTCAGGTCAACATGGCTGCCCTCACTGAGATGACGAGAGATGACGGGTCGATTCCCCCTGTAGTCCGCCACCGTGCCGGTGTACAGCTCCCCATCTGGTGACCACACACAGTCAATACACACACCAGCAGTACACACACACATTCAATACACACACCAGCAGTACACACACACATTCAATACACACACCAGCAGTACACACACACAAACACATTCAATACACACACGTGCAGTACACACACACACACATGTGCAGTACTACACACGTACACACACACGTGCAGTACACACACACGTGCAGTACACACACACGTGCAGTACACACACACTTGCAGTACACACACACGTGCAGTACACAGACAGCACACACACCTTTCCACAGTTGAATCCCACCCACATTAATCCAGCAGTGTTTTTCTAGGGTTGAGATCAATGCCAGTGGAGAAGTGAAACCCAGAGCCTGAGCAGCCTGAGCAGCCTGAGCAGCCTGAGCAGCCTGAGCAGCATAGCAGCCTGAGCAGCCTGAGCAGCCTGAGCAGCCTGAGCAGCCTGAGCAGCCTGAGCAGCCTGAGCAGCATGAGCAGCATGAGCAGCATGAGCAGCCTGAGCAGCCTGAGCAGCATGAGCAGCATGAGCAGCCTGAGCAGCCTGAGCAGCATGAGCAGCATGAGCAGCATGAGCAGCCTGAGCAGCATGAGCAGCATGAGCAGCATGAGCAGGTGTGATGAGGAGCAGGAAACACATCCTGCTTCTAGATCAAGACTAACCCTTCAATAACTAACTCTCTCTCTCTCTTTCTTTCTCTCTCCCTCTCTCTCTCTCCCTCGCTCTCTCTTTCTTTCTCTCTCCCTCTCTCTCTCTCCCTCGCTCTCTCTTTCTTTCTCTCTCTCTCCCTCGCTCTCTCTCCCTCGCTCTCTCTCTCTCTTTCTTTCTCTCTCTCTCCCTCTCTCTCTCCCTCGCTCTCTCTCCCTCTCTCTTTCTCCCTCTCCCTCTCTCTCTCTCCCCCTCTCTCTCTCTCCCTCCCTCTCTCCCTCTCTCTCTCCCTCTCTCTCTCCCCCTCTCTCTCTCTCCCTCCCTCTCTCTCTCTCTCTCTCTCTCTTCAGGCTGTAACAGAGTAGAAACAGTGAAAGCTGCAGAGCACAGAGTCACATGACAACACCACAGAGTCACATGACAACACCACAGAGTCACATGACAACACCACAGAGTCACATGACAACACCACAGAGTCACATGACAACACCACAGAGTCACATGACAACACCACAGAGTCACATGACAACACCACAGAGTCACATGACAACACCACAGAGTCACATGACAACACCACAGAGTCACATGACAACACCACAGAGTTCTCCACACCATAAGCCACCAAGTCTAACCCTCTGTATTAACACGCTCATCTGCTGTGGAAACTGCCATCAAAGTCACAACAATCCCTTAACGGCACCACGCTTAGGGTTAACCCTAACCCTAACCCTAACTACACCTGTAATGTGTTCATGTAGTAGATGTTTTCATCAGAATTAGAATCAGAATCTATTTTAATTGATTCAGCATTCATCCACAATAACATAGAGAGGGGGGGGGGATTTGAACCTGCAACCTCTAGACCTTCACATGCTCTAACCCTGGAGCTTCTCTGTCTCCAGTGGATCTCTGGTGGTTCTGGGGCAGCCTTACCCACAGTGATGGCTGTGTTGCGCTGGTAGGGGTCGTAGGGGCAGCGACCTCTGCCCTCCTCAGACCGCCCCCCAGGCCCTGTCACCAGGGAGAAGCTCTCTGTGTTCTGGGGGGGAGGAGCAGAGATTCAGATTCAGGAAGGAAGTCACAAACAGGTCAAACCAAACCACTGATCTCACACATGGTCTACAACCACAGACAAGTATGGGGTGTCAAAACAAACTTACAGTATTGTGCAATTTTTAGGGCACAGTTCAAAAGCATTATAGTATAGTATAGCATATAGTATAGTAATAGTAATGCAAAAAAATAACTACAAAGTTTGCAAAATGAATGTAAAAAGTCTTGGATGACTTAAGACTTTTATCTATACATTTGTGATCTGTGCACCAGGCTCACATGTTCTGAACCATTCTGAACATGTTCCACAGTGATGGGTCAACCCTGCAGCAGAAGAACCATTGCAACACACTGTCTTTGAATGAAGCAGAACTAAGTTCAAGGAAATGAGCTGCAGTCTGTAGATCATACAGAGAGCAGGACAGGAAATCCTTCAGCTCCTGCAACACACGAGCTTCACAACCCACACGTGTGTCTCCAATACAGCTGCTTTGATTCGCCTGGTCTCTCAGCAACCCAATTCAATGCAGAAGTGAATGCTTTTTTACGTGTGTTGTAAGTAAAGGGCTGAGATGTCCTACTGAAGCGACATGAAACACCCTGACAGGAGAGGATGAGGAGCTCCAGCTGTCAGGACATGGAACAGATGCCTTCGTTAACTAACAGAGCTGCTCTGTCGCTCTCTCACTGCTGGAGACAGCAGATAACGGTCTGTCGCTAATGTCTTGTTCTAGAACATAATGTGAATCCCAAGTGACGTACAAATATGCACAGCTTCATGCATACACACTGAGTATATGAGGGTATTACTGAGTATATGAGTGTATTACTGAGTATATGAGGGTATTACTGAGTATATGAGGGTATTACTGAGTATATGAGTGTATTACTGAGTATATGAGTGTATTACTGAGTATATGAGGGTATTACTGAGTATATGAGGGTATTACTGAGTATATGAGTGTATTACTGAGTATATGAGTGTATTACTGAGTATATGAGGGTATTACTGAGTATATGAGGGTATTACTGAGTATATGAGGGTATTACTGAGTATATGAGTGTATTACTGAGTATATGAGTGTATTACTGAGTATATGAGGGTATTACTGAGTATATGAGTGTATTACTGAGTATATGAGTGTATTACTGAGTATATGAGGGTATTACTGAGTATATGAGTGTATTACTGAGTATATGAGTGTATTACTGAGTATATGAGGGTATTACTGAGTATATGAGGTTATTACTGAGTATATGAGTGTATTACTGAGTATATGAGTGTATTACTATGTAGGTGCAGCGAGGGCTGAAGGCGTGGGTTCCACAGGCATAGATGTGGGTGGAGTTCAGGAACTGGAGAACCCGGATGAAGTTAGGACAGTCAGCCTGCAATAGAAAACAACTGATGAACTGGTGTTTGATGTTACCAACAGGCTGGTTAACATGGAGGCTGGTTAACATGGAGGCTGGTTAACATGGAGGCTGGTTAACATGGAGGCTGGTTAACATGGGGGCTGGTTAACATGGAGGCTGGTTAACGAGGCGGGGGTGGGGGCTGGTGAACGAGGTGGGGGTGGGGGCTCGTTAACGAGGCGGGGGTGGGGGCTGGTTAACGAGGCGGGGGTGGGGGCTGGTGGGGGTGGTTAACGAGGCGGGGGGGGCTGGTTAACGAGGCGGGGTGGAGTCTGGTTAACGAGGCGGGGCTGGTTAACAAGGTGAGGGTGTGGTCTGGTTAAGGAGGCGGGGGTGGGGCTGGTTAATGAGGTAGGGGTGTGGTCTGGTTAACGAGGCGGGGCTGGGTAACGTGCCTTGTCCTTGCCCTTCATGGAGCAGTCGTCCAGGTCCTTATCTGAGGGAGCCCAGTCCAGCTGAGGGAGGAATGAGGAGGAACCAGAGGGGTCAGGGTTAGTGTTAGCCAGCAGCTGCATTAGCTAACAGCTGTGTTTGTGTTCCAGCAGCTCCACACTCCGTCTCCAGGGAGACCACACTGTAGCTGACTCTCTGGATCAGCAGCTTGTGGAACACAACAAATACAATTTACTTCCAATTTTTTGGGGGGGACTGATATAAACAGTTAGACTCTGTTTCAAATACAGGTATTCGCTCTATCTTTGACCTGTGCTAACCCTTACGTTGTCCCTGTCCTTCCCTGAGGTGCACCTGTCCCCCCCCCCCGGGCCCTCACCTGTCCTCGCATCGCTATGACGTCATGCTGGCTCACATCCAATGAGAGCACGGCGTCCCGCGCCCCCACAAACAGCGTGTCAGCGTCGTCGCTTAGCAACAGCGTGGTGGTGTTGCTGACATCAGGTGTGTAGAAGCTGGTGACAGTCCTGCCTGGAGCGCCTGCTCAACACAGAGAGAAGTGATGTCACACTAACAGGTGAGACTATACCAGCAGGTGAGAACCGTGATGCAACAGATAACAGCATTCTGAGGAGAAGAGAGATATGGAAGTAACAATTAAAAGGAGAAAGGAAAACATACTACTGTAAGATTGTTAAGAAGTGCACTTTGAGTATCCTGTAGGCTGTACCACACTGTACCAGGGTTAAAGCACAGCACTCACTAATAAGTACTCTGAAAGCCATTTTTGTGGCTAGTTTAAATGAGCTGAAGAGTTGCATCAATGAGGAGATGTTGACTCGTCTTTAGAGTGGTCATCTCCTCTCCCATGTTAATAGAATTATGATTTTCAAAGTGCTCTATAAAAGTGTACAGTCAGAGTCTTGCTGATGCAGTATCTTGTTGGTGAAGATTGGAATTTTCTGACTGAATACAGGAAGACAACGTTCATAAAAAAGTCTTTAAAAAAAGGATTTCTAATCGCAGATTAGAAAATATATCAATGACACGTTTTGGTTATACTGTAATGATATAAAAAATCTGAGAATCATCCAATCAGAAAACTGAATGACTGCAAGAATCCCCAAAGGTTAATCACATCACAATCCTTTTGCTACGACATGAGACACTGGTAGAAACTGACAACCAGTTACAAACCTCCAACTATGGTTGCGTTTAAAGAACGCAGGACAACTTAAAGATCCCTACTCACCCAGAGGATAGGAGAGCCGGGGGCGGATCCTGCTCAGCCCGGGGGGGACCAGACCCAGGAGGAGACACACCATCACCAGGATCTGAGGAGCCATGATGGGAAACTGAACCAGCAGGAAGATCTGGAGGCAGGTGTGGTGTCTCTTCTTCTGTGGTGTCAGAGACGAGATGGTTGGAGGAAACACCACAGAAGAAGCTTCTGTGTACGGACCCTGGGACTGGACATCATCACATCTGCAGAGGAGAGAGGAAGAGAAGAAGAGAAGAGAGAGGAAGAGAGAGAGAGGAAGAGAAGAGAGAGAGGAAGAGAGAGGAAGAGAAGAGAGAGGAAGAGAGAGAGAGGAAGAGAAGAGAGAGAGAGAGAGAGAAGAGAGAGGAAGAGAAGAGAGAGAGGAAGAGAGAGAGAAGAGAAGAGAGAGGAAGAGAGTGTGTCACTGCAGGGCAGAGGAAGTTGCTGAAGGTGCATCACTCCTCCAGCGCTGGGGAACAGTGATGAACCATAATGCATGCAGAGACAGGCTTTAGTCCCCTGGGGGGAGAAGAGCTAGCTGAAACCACAACCTCCACACTGAAGCTGTTGCTGAGCATCAAAAACTCCTTTAGATGGTTTTCTTCTCCCCCTCAGATAAATGTATGCAGCATTATCTTAAGAACCGCACCCACAGTTGCATAGAACACTCAATCTGTCAAAAACAGACAGATTTATACTTGCGTGTTGAATATTTGTCATGATGCTATCAGATATAGGAGTTCTGAAATCATCCCTTAATAATTCATTTTCGAGGCGTTAGCATGACTGCACCCTTGTCCCTGTCTGGTTATGGTTACAAGAGACTGTAGCACCGACTTACATTTCAAACTACTTTCATGGAGAAGTGAAACTTAACAATTGTAAGTTTTGTCTCTTTACTATTTCTATTCATACTTACATACCTCGTACATATCAAAATGAAGGCGTAATAAATATTGGCACGTTGAAAACTCAAATAAAAAGCCACCATCTACTCCAATAGCATTTTCTTCTTTTCAAAATCAACATAAAAAACACCAAGAAGTAAGGTTGTTAAATAAAACACTAGTGGCCAAGAAGTGCTGTAAATCTTGTTACCCAACATCTACTGAACACTTCCTCATCCAGGAGGGCTGCTGCTGCTCACCAGGACAGGATTAGAGAGGTTCTGAAGCGTGAGGATTAACACCGATCCTCAGACTGGGGGCGGGGAGGGGGGGGGGGGGGGGGGGGGGTTCCTTCAGGTGCTCCACCTCATGGATTAACACAGTCACCAACGTGACTCATCGCTAAGGCGTTGACCATTGACAACACACCCTCGCTCGCTCCGCTTGGATTTGAAAGGTTTTGATCTTGAGTGGCGGATGTAAGCAGCGCCCCCGAGCACACGCACGCACACGCACGACTTCCATTAGCTCATTTAGACACGCGTGTCTGGTGACTTTAGTCCAACACGCCAACGACAGGAAGTTACACGTATTTATGAGTCCGTCCACCAGGAAGTACTAAGGACCTTCTGATTGACCTGGTGCAGAAACAGAACCCACACATCAGAACCCACACATCAGAACCCACACATCAGAACCCACACATCAGAACCCACACATCAGAACCCACACATCAGAACCCACACATCAGAACCCACACATCAGAACTAAAACTAGGTAGTTCATCTTATTACAGTGCTTCAAAATGTACCTGAATGTATTCTTATGATATGGTTGTATTACTGACAGACATTCAGATTACCATAGAAACCAGAGCATGTCCAGTTATGTGGCGTGACCACTTATGCAACAGGAAGTTATGAAATCCTTCACCAGCAGTCCACTGCCACAGAATCAACCCAGAGTTTCTGAAAGTCAGACCATCACACAAGAGGGAACAACACGCTTCCCTGTGTCTCATGACCACAGGACAACACGTTTGACAACTGTCAGCTGAACAGTCACGCTACACGCATGTCACGCTACACGCATCTCGAAATCTTAAAACTATCATCAGCCGGCGAGATGATTTCACCACCGTACCTCCTGAAGGAGAGATACAGACAGTATTGTTCCACCAAAAACCATTAACCGGAATATAACTTTTCCGATGAGGCTAAAAAAAGTTAAATTTTGTGACTTAAAAAGATAAACTCTAATATGTAGTCATGGCAACAATCTTCTGCTTAACTGTCTGCTGTCATATCTTGGAATGACTTACAAACTGTTAAATATGTAGCAGAGGTCATGACATTGCAGAGGTCATGACATTCAGTACTTCCAGGTTGAAGTTTTGAGAAATGACTAAACAGTGACGGAGACTTCAGCTTCAAATGAGCTCCACCATCATGAGGAAACTGACCTATCAGGAAGTTACAAAGTAACATATGGAGCATGTTAGCACAACATAGTAACAAAGTGGACCCTTCAAAGGCTTCTCTGGTCAGGCTAGCTGACAACATAGAGCGACTCTCTGCAGGTTGAGGAGGGTTAAGTACTGTGGTGTTGATCCTTCACTGTGTAATACTGAACACTCACATGATAAGTCACAAGGTACCTCGGTTGAGGGAGTTTCCATGGAGAAAGAAAACCTCCAATGGAAGGTAACCATGTTGTTCAAATTTAACTTAGAGAGTAACTAGGACATGGTGTGTTCATGATTAAATCAAACATCACATATTGGTTACTTTGTACTGTATCCCAACAACAAACTGCAGCAAACCGCAACTCTACAACCCTAACCACATGATGAAACACACAGCAACCCTACAGATCCCTAAAGAATAGGGTTTAATAGAAAACACTGTCCTCTGCTTTGACTTATTACTTCTGAAAAGCAGAGAGCAAATATTTGGCTTTGAGCAGTGCAGTTCAGTTAATGCAAAAGGTCACAGATACTTTGCTGTAACGCTGGTATGATGTGTAACAGTGTCCTCAGGCTAAGAAACGCAGAGAACGGGACATTTGGCTCGAAAACCGGTAGAAATCTTCATTTCCAGACAAATAAAACAATGTGTGTTAACTTGTGATCCATGCTTACTCTGTCCTGCACATGTCTAAATTGTGGAGTCAGGTGGCTGAGTGGTCAGGGAGTCAGGCTGGTAATCAGAAGGTCCCTGGTTCAAACCCTGGTTGTGTCACCCTGACGTTGTGTCCTTGGGCAAGGCACTTCACCCTACTTGTCTCTGTACTTGCTGTATGTTGCTCTGGATAAGAGCGTCTCCATGTAAATATATGTAGATGACTCTGCCCTTCTCTACATCAGCATGTCTAGTTTATCATTTTCAAATCAGCAGGACATTTCTCTGACTCTGGTCTACCACAGTATAACTGACATTTAAATCAGCTGAATGAAAACAGGGGCTTCATTGTCACAAGTCATAACCTCTTAAACTTGCAGTGTTTATATTGACTGTAGGTTAGAGGCTGTTTAAATGTTCCCCTAACCAAATATTTCATGTTTGATGATCAGGTCAAAGTACTAAGTACTAAAGTGTTTTAGACTTAACAGTTTACAGTTATTTTGAGCGTTATTTATGTCAAACTTAAGCATGGTTGTTGCTAAAAACTAGTCAAATTAGTGAATTAGAAATGTGATTCCTGGTCAACTATTTAGTTTTTGCAGCCTGAAGTTAAACTGGTTATTTTAGGAAAACTTCCTCAATCTACGAGGACTAAAACCGAGCTGTTTCTCACGACGAGATCAATTAATTAATGAGTTTCAACAGAATTTAACAGGTAAAACAATCACATATCCAATATAAACAGTTATATTATTGTACATCTAAACATGCATCTACAAAGCCAAGCTAGCTACAGGTTGGCTATCAGCTTCAACACGGATTAAATACACATTTACCAGCCAGATAATCACGATCTAATTAAATATACTCTGACAAATGTACATGTCCTTTACGGCTTTTTGTTCTAGACTAATTCAAAAAACTTTTTTCTCCAAAAAATAATGATCAGAGCTGGATAAAGATTCATCTGACAACAGTAAAGCAGAACATGTGAGTTTAAACACACTGGATGTGTTAGTAACAGTGTTAATACTGTAATATAATATGATCATCCAGAATCTTATCATGATCATCATCACATCATTAATAAACAACTAAAGGAGGATCTTATTAAAGAAAGATCTTATTACCTACATTTTAAATATCAGAGGTTTGTTTTTCTGTCGTCCTCGTGTTCAGGTACCGTGTTCTCAGCTTCATCAACACTTCATTAACACTTCAGATCATCATTAGATTGCAGAGGAGTTAGGAAGACTTGCAGAAGAAAACGCTGATAATCCACATTTAATTCGACTCTCAAAAATATACCAAATGTAGTATTTCCCTCCTAACCCTCCTATCTTTAAACAGTAAGAGAAGCGCCCCCTATAGGAGGAAATGCAGAAGCTTCTGCTTTATTTCAGAGGTTGTTTTATATTGCAATGACTATGTAGTAAGGCCAAATTAACACATCTGGTCAATATGTAAACGTAAAATAAACTTGATATGTATCCGAATATTTAGTTTAATGTATGTTTACATTTAGTATCACTTGTGTAAAAAGCTCATCGTCCTATTTGGCGGTAACCAAACACTTAACCTTATTGTGCAAACACAGTGGAAGTCTATATTCCTAAAGACCCTACCTGGATTCTTGATGAAGTGTCCACAGGTGTAGTCTGAAGTATTAGCCTGTACACATGAAAAGTCCCTGCCTCCCAGCAGCTCTGTTAACTGGATTGATAAAGCTCTCTGTTCCTCCATTCCCCGACAGCTGTTGGCGGTAATTTCATTGCCTGCCAGTATCTCAGGTTGTTATCTATGGGAGATAGACAGGTTACAGGTTATCTATGAGCAATAGACAGGTTACAGGTTATCTATGGGAGATAGACAGGTTACAGGTTATCTATGGGAGATAGACAGGTTACAGGTTATCTATGAGCAATAGACAGGTTACAGGTTATCTATGGGAGATAGACAGGTTACAGGTTGTTATCTATGGGAGATAGATAGGTTACAGGTTATCTATGGGAGATAGACAGGTTACAGGTTGTTATCTATGGGAGATAGCCAGGTTACAGGTTATCTATGGGAGATAGACAGGTTACAGGTTGTTATCTATGGGAGATAGACAGGTTACAGGTTATCTATGGGAGATAGACATGTTACAGGTTGTTATCTATGGGAGTTAGCCAGGTTACAGGTTGTTATCTATGGGAGATAGACAGGTTACAGGTTATCTATGGGAGATAGACATGTTACAGGTTGTTATCTATGGGAGTTAGCCAGGTTACAGGTTATCTATGAGCGATAGACAGGTTACAGGTTATCTATGGGAGATAGACAGGTTACAGGTTGTTATCTATGGGAGATAGTTAGGTTACAGGTTATCTATGGGAGATAGACAGGTTACAGGTTATCTATGAGCGATAGACAGGTTACAGGTTATCTATGGGAGATAGACAGGTTACAGGTTGTTATCTATGGAAGATAGCCAGGTTACAGGTTATCTATGGGAGATAGACAGGTTACAGGTTGTTATCTATGGGAGATAGCCAGGTTACAGGTTGTTATCTATGGGAGATAGACAGCTTACAGGTTATCTATGGGAGATAGACAGGTTACAGGTTATCTATGGGAGATAGACAGGTTACAGGTTATCTATGGGAGATAGACATGTTACAGGTTGTTATCTATGGGAGATAGCCAGGTTACAAGTTATCTATGAGAGGTAGACAGGTTACAGGTTATCTATGGGAGATAGACAGGTTGCAGGTTATCTATGAGAGATAGACAGGTTACAGGTTATCTATGGGAGATAGACAGGTTGCAGGTTATCTATGAGAGATAGACAGGTTACAGGTTATCTATGGGAGATAGACAGGTTGCAGGTTATCTATGGGAGATAGACAGGTTACAGGTTATCTATGGGAGATATACAGGTTGCAGGTTATCTATGAGAGATAGACAGGTTACAGGTTATCTATGGGAGATAGACAGGTTACTGGTTATCTATGAGATCGACAGGTTACAGGTTATCTATGGGAGATAGACAGGTTGCAGGTTATCTATGGGAGATAGACAGGTTACAGGTTATCTATGGGAGATAGACAGGTTACTGGTTATCTATGAGATCGACAGGTTAGGTAGCTCACACGATGTCCCAGTCTGTCTACTGAGAGGTCTGAACATTCACAGTTGGAGAATTAACCAGGAGGTCGAAAGTGACACGCTAATAAAGGCTCACAAGTGCGTGTTAAACTGTTCTTTCTTGCTCTTATTGTAGGCTAGACTTAACACCGATCACGTTTTGAACTGCGGTGTTTTAATTCGACAAGAGCCCCTTTATCGATACTTTATAAGGACCTTTTGCATGATGACGCAGCTCCATGTTACCAAATATCTAGACTAGGTCATGAACACAGTAGGTATGGGAGCGGATAACATTGCTAATAAGGGAAAAGCAGATTTTCGGCTTAGCCCTGACCTGGAAACAGGAGTGGAGTGAGCCTAATGTAGCAACACTTCTTCATAGTAAAACACGATGAATACAACTTTCCTTTGAAATTAGATCTAATCGTCAAACAATAGTGGCCGTTTCAAAGAGCAACTATAACCGGGGAACTTTGCACCGACACATTTTGTTTAAACATAAATTCATAATAGGTTACAACTGGAAAACTTCATTTGAAATATAAATACATTTCAAATATAAATACATTTCTGTACTTGAATCGATTATGTGCAGGATGCTGGTCACCCGGCCTGCCAGCAGGGGGCGCGCCAGGTCACAGATTCTGGGTGCAGCCAAACATTAAAATCTATGTTCCATAAATACTGCTGCAAAGCCAAGAATTAACTTATCAGCAAGTATTCACTGGTAAAACAAGAAACTATAGCCTAAATTATATGAAGAGAAGTAGTGATTAATAATAGGGCTAATAATTAGAAAATATTAGGTATATTACAAAAACAGGTATCAATTACACTAAATTGTGTAGGCTACAATCATTTGTCTTTCAGAATAAAGCAGGTTGTATGAAGTCTGCCTCCCCAGATTACATTTAGTCCTCTTCAGCTCTCAGGTGTCTAGAACACAGATCACTCCCATGCAAACAGGCCCATATACCTTGGAGAACAAATGACATTGCATTAATGTTCAGTAATATTCGACAGTGTACTGAATTCATTGACCCTGTGTACTTCTCTCTTCAACACAAAATTGATATTTTAGACACAATCTTTCATTGTTGGTCCCCAGGAAGCTGACTCCTAGCCAATGTTGCAAGAGCCCAAAATGGGTCAATGTAAAATAAAACCACTGTTGACTGTGAAGGGAAACTTTGAAAACTCCCTATTCATGGTTTCTGCTTACTGTATACACACTTGCCTTCTCACTGTCAAGGACAAAGGTTTAATGGGAACGTTGTTGGAGACAAAAAGATATCTGTGTTTTTCCCCGCCTGTGTTCTAACACCCCTCCTGCTTGGCCACAACTTAAATGTGTCTTTCTACATTTCAAGTTTCTGTCTTTCTCTGGTGGCAGTAAGATCCCAGCTGTAAGCAGCAATGATCCTTAGTCCCAACAGCCCCAGCATCTTGAATACTTGTTCTTCAGACTTGAAAAACCTAAAAGACCTCATATTGTGTCAGAAAGCTGTTGCCGTTCAACACATTCTGCTGTTTAAAACAAAAACTAAATCATCACCCACTATTTATATCTAAGTTAATCAAGTAGTTTTTGTTTATGATATCCTTCGATATTTTTTCTTCTCTTTTCTTTCCTCAGCAAATCTATAACCAGTTTTATTATTTATTTGATTTGAAATTCAATAATACTGGAGGTAAATGATCCTTACAAACAAAGAGAAACCCTGTTTCTCTCCATGTGTGTTTACCTGTAATGTTCCACAGTACAATGAACAAAAAGCCATTCTTAAGCTGAAGTTTCCCAGAAACAAGACAACTCATGATTGCATCGTAGCGTAGAGAGACCTATTCACTGAAAACAGAACTTCACATAGAACCAGAAGGATCTGGCAGATCATGGGCCTCCGAGTCACACTTTCATCACCGGTACTCAATTTGATCAAAATGAATGACTGACTTACATATAAACAATAAGAAATATAACAAATAATCCTAAATATACCATCAGGTCCCTCTTCTTAGCTAAGCAGCAGGTGGATGATGACTAATGATGGATAACAGAGAACATTTCTATCACCCTGAACAGGAACTTCCAGTAATCAGGGTGATACTGTAGTCAGTGTTGGGTGTTCCAACGTTGATTCTTATTATAGAGCTGACAACCAACTATAATTGAAACATGTTAGAACAAAACTACCATAGACTATTATTACAATGACTGACAAAAAAAAATCATGTTCAACCGTTCTGTTTTTACAATTGAATTTGTTAAACAATATCAAAATAAGGTTATTGTTGAATGTTTCCTGCTGCTTTAAAGCTCTGTTATATATTTAGCACTTTAGACATTTTGTAGCGTTTTTGTTAATGATAGCAGTAAGGAATGTGAATACAATGGGAGGCATGCACAGTTATCTGAAGTATGTTTAGTCACTATCCACCTGGTACACTATGTTCAGTCACCATCTTCAGTCACTATCCACCTGGTACACTATGTTCAGTCACCATGTTCAGTCACTATCCACCTGGTACACTATGTTCAGTCACTATCCACCTGGTACACTATGTTCAGTCACCATGTTCAGTCACTATCCACCTGGTACACTATGTTCAGTCACTATCCACCTGGTACACTATGTTCAGTCACCATGTTCAGTCACTATCCACCTGGTACACTATGTTCAGTCACCATGTTCAGTCACTATCCACCTGGTACACTATGTTCAGTCACCATGTTCAGTCACTATCCACCTGGTACACTATGTTCAGTCACCATGTTCAGTCACTATCCACCTGGTACACTATGTTCAGTCACTATCCACCTGGTACACTATGTTCAGTCACCATGTTCAGTCACTATCCACCTGGTACACTATGTTCAGTCACTATCCACCTGGTACACTATGTTCAGTCACCATGTTCAGTCACTATCCACCTGGTACACTATGTTCAGTCACCATGTTCAGTCACTATCCACCTGGTACACTATGTTCAGTCACCATGTTCAGTCACTATCCACCTGGTACACTATGTTCAGTCACCATGTTCAGTCACTATCCACCTGGTACACTATGTTCAGTCACTATCCACCTGGTACACTATGTTCAGTCACTATCCACCTGGTACACTATGTTCAGTCACCATGTTCAGTCACTATCCACCTGGTACACTATGTTCAGTCACCATGTTCAGTCACTATCCACCTGGTACACTATGTTCAGTCACCATCTTCAGTCACTATCCACCTGGTACACTATGTTCAGTCACCATGTTCAGTCACTATCCACCTGGTACACTATGTTCAGTCACTATCCACCTGGTACACTATGTTCAGTCACTATCCACCTGGTACACTATGTTCAGTCACCATGTTCAGTCACTATCCACCTGGTACACTATGTTCAGTCACCATGTTCAGTCACTATCCACCTGGTACACTATGTTCAGTCACCATCTTCAGTCACTATCCACCTGGTACACTATGTTCAGTCACCATGTTCAGTCACTATCCACCTGGTACACTATGTTCAGTCACCATCTTCAGTCACGATCCACCTGGTACACTATGTTCAGTCACCATGTTCAGTCACTATCCACCTGGTACACTATGTTCAGTCACCATGTTCAGTCACTATCCACCTGGTACACTATGTTCAGTCACTATCCACCTGGTACACTATGTTCAGTCACTATCCACCTGGTACACTATGTTCAGTCACTATCCACCTGGTACACTATGTTCAGTCACCATGTTCAGTCACTATCCACCTGGTACACTATGTTCAGTCACCATGTTCAGTCACTATCCACCTGGTACACTATGTTCAGTCACCATGTTCAGTCACTATCCACCTGGTACACTATGTTCAGTCACCATGTTCAGTCACTATCCACCTGGTACACTATGTTCAGTCACCATGTTCAGTCACTATCCACCTGGTACACTATGTTCAGTCACCATGTTCAGTCACTATCCACCTGGTACACTATGTTCAGTCACTATCCACCTGGTACACTATGTTCAGTCACTATCCACCTGGTACACTATGTTCAGTCACCATGTTCAGTCACTATCCACCTGGTACACTATGTTCAGTCACTATCCACCTGGTACACTATGTTCAGTCACCATGTTCAGTCACGATCCACTTGGCTAGTTTCAATACGTTTACACCCAAAGTTTCATCAAAACATCTTTTGTTTGCATATTGTGTCACTTCCTATTTTGTCACTTCCTTTAGCTTCTAGCTAACTTAGGTTAAGTCCTTATAAGCCGTATTGAACTTCGGTCCAATAAAGCTATCAAATTGAACAAATTGAAGTGTCAGATATAGTATCAGCCCCTATTTAGGTAATTAATGTCCATCCTGTATAAGTCACAGTAAGACCAAGTTAATATGGTTTAACACTGTATGACTTTGCATTCAGGTGGTTAAGTCTGCATGCTTTAGGCTGGTCTTTGCCAGTTTCTTAGAATTACCCTGATCTTGAAAGTCAATCGCTCAGATCCATCTGATGCCCTTGTCGTTATAGAAACCCATTCTATCAGCAGTGACCTCAAAGGAAGTAGAATATTAAACAAGAACCAGGATAACTTCAGTGTACACATAAACTGTCAACAGGATTGTCGTGCAAACTCCTCCCAGCATGCAGGTGTTTTAATGGTCTTCCTGTGAGTGTGGAGCTCTAGTCCTTCTTGATGCATTTGAAGAAGTCAAACACCCCAGTGAGTGTTTCATCTGAAATGAGTGTTTCTTCATCGTGTGCTCAGCCGTGGCTGTGGTTGTTAATGTTTGTGGCTCTTGTGAGTTGGAAGCATCAAAACAATGCTTATGCATCAATTTAGTCTCCTTAACTAGTATTCCTCGTTTTTTTTAATTTACCTTAATTTGACCATATTGATAAATTAAGAACATGTTCTTTTATGTTAGATAGAGGCAGGGAGACCATAATGTCTCCTGTTGGACACGAAGAACAAGAGCACAAGTAATAAATAAATAACTGTAAACAACAGGAACGTGAGAATCAATTATTTTGTGACTCATTTTCCAACCTTGCATAACTGGTCTTCTCAGAGTCCCTCAAGAATAAACGAATCATTCACATGTCTCTACTCAGGGGGTTTGACTCTTCTCAATGATTCCTCTCAAACTTAGACGTTCATTTCCTGGTGTCTGTCACATAAACACAGATCTATACAGGCCATGAAGGCTCAACAATACAGTTGTCATTGGACAGAGGACAGAGTTCAGTAAAAGGTTCAGTATGCGAAGGTGTGAACACACACAGGTGCCAACCTATCCCCTCTCAGCGGGGGGGGGGGGGAAATGCATGGAAATTATTTAAGAGTAGTCGGTTAAGGCTGCCAAACATGATTGGCCGGACGGTGGAAGGACTATTTCCCGCCATGTCAGACGCCACCCAGTTTATTGGTCTGGATGTGAAGGGGGAGGAGCCAGAGAAGGTGCAGCAGTATGGTTTTACTCTGATCTGCAGGGAGAAGGTGACTGGCAGAGGGACACAGGAAGACACACATGTACCCTGGACTGGCACAGCCTGGACTGGCAGCTGAAGTCACCACAGGAGGGATTTCTACAGCTGTCTGAGGTTCACAGGTGTCTGTAACTGCAGCATGGAAGCTGCACGGAGGCTCAGCCTGTGTCTGTTTCTGATCCTGCTCATCATCAGCAGGAGGAACCAGGTCAAAAGTGAAGTCGTTCACCCAACAGAGGCCCCAGCAGGCGGCCACACAGAGGCCCCCGGACACGGGGCAGCAGGATCGGGCACGGAGCACGTGGAGGACACAGGCCATGGGAACACGACAGAGGGTGACGGGCACGGGGGAGCAGCCATCACAACGCTGCCCATCGTCACCTGGAAGTGGCACCATGTGGAGACCCCCTACCTGGTGGCTCTGTGGGTCCTGGTCTGCTGGCTCTGCAAACTAGGTGAGCTGCTTCAAACTCCCTGTGTTAGGATGAGGTGATGGAGGCAGCCTGCAGATGAGGCAGACTCCCTGTGTTAGGATGAGGTGATGGAGGCAGCCTGCAGATGAGGCAGACTCCCTGTGTTAGGATGAGGTGATGGAGGCAGCCTGCAGATGAGGCAGACTCCCTGTGTTAGGATGAGGTGATGGAGGCAGCCTGCAGATGAGGCAGACTCCCTGTGTTAGGATGAGGTGATGGAGGCAGCCTGCAGATGAGGCAGACTCCCTGTGTTAGGATGAGGTGATGGAGGCAGCCTGCAGATGAGGCAGACTCCCTGTGTTAGGATGAGGTGATGGAGGCAGCCTGCAGATGAGGCAGACTCCCTGTGTTAGGATGAGGTGATGGAGTCACCTCTGAACTACTGCTTTGATGGGAAGTCTAATGGGAGTTAATTCAACCAAAACACTCCAATCATGTTCACATTTTTACGAAAATTGAGTTTTTGGAGGTTTGTTACATGAGGTACTCAAATAGTATGTGAGGTTGTATACTACATATGATTACATACAATAATTGTTTGATAGTTCAGAACACATGATCTATTCTAGATATTTTGCAATATAAAAAACGATTTAAGTATTTAGCCAAAAGTACAGCAAGTGATCTTGCTCTCAAACTCAGAGGGAGGATCGTACATGGAACTGCACAGATGCTTATGAAACACATTTGGGATTAATTAAATTGCTGTTCGTAAAAAGCACTTAGAACAGTTGTGCCCTAATGGTTCTATGGCTGAATGGAAGAACGTCCTTATCATTGTTCCAATTGTCTGTTCCAGATCTGTCTAATATTTAACCACCAGAAACAAACCTCCATTCCTGCGTCCTTTGTCATAACGGCATCGTAGCAGAATTCATTTCTGAATACACACTGTACAGTCGTATGGTGTTGTGACAACAGCATGTCTAATATCCATGAACACTCTGTCACACTCTGCATCAGGGTGTTTGTACCAGCCTGACTTACACTGAAGACTCTCCTCACTGCCAGCCTGGCAGCAGCCTGGTAACTCACTAGCCAAGCCTGAGAACCAGACGGTCAAGCAGGCTGGATCGTGGCCTTGGTCTTTGCTGCCTGTTTCCCTTTTCTCTCTCCCCCACCCCCACCCCCCCATACTGTAGTCATTGTGTGGCGACATTAGAAAAAGAATTACACTGCTCCGTACTCCACAATGCATATCAAGATCTGCTCAGTAATCTGTACAGTGAAGGACCAGTATATTATAACTAAGATTTCTTTACATGACTTTAATGTTACGTTAAGGATGAAGATCCTTACTGGAATACTGTCATTTTACTGGTTGACAATTTGTCACTTCACCTGTTCTCTACCTGCCATTGATAACCAGTGAGATTGACTGATCAATACAAACCCAGTTAAGTCTCCCACAGTAAGAACTAAGTGTCCTCTGCAGTAACAGCAGCTTGACCCTGACAGAGAGAGGCTGGATTACTAAAGCACTCGTGAACGACACTAACTTCAATGTGAAACTAAAAAACTTCAGCTGAATGAAACAGCTGTGACCTTCCCATACCCTGTAAGAGGGACAGGTGTGACAGAGAAGTTATACTTCACGCTCCAAGACACAGGCTCCTTAAGGCCACAGGCAGTAGAACCGTTTCAGTGGTTTTATGGTACATTGGCAGCAGTTTAAAATGATACACTGGGACATTAGTTAGGGGTAATAATTCATGCTGATGTGTGACATGTCATCTTTCAGCCACAAAATCTGAATCCTAAAAACAAATAATGACAACCTTTCAGACTATAATAAGATCAGTGATAACAAATTTAACAACGGACAATAATTGTCATTAGTCATTCCTCGACATCACTGGCAACAATACTTTAAAGTTATTTAGTCAAGGTTTGTCATTCTGGTCCCTTTTAATGACTCCATCTGTGTAATAGGAACATGGACATGGACTTGGACACTCGTTCTTCCAGGACTAAAAACAGATTTAGTTTGAATTCTGATACATCAAAACAACTAAACATGTGACATAAGACTTGGTGTACTGTGGGATTATTTGGCTCAGGAGAGTGAGAATGATAAATTCTGGTTTGGTTATCAGGTGCGGTCTACGATTTAGTCTTTAAATGTTTTCCTGGAACACAAACAAAGATTTGTTTGTCAAAATTGCTTTAACAATGGTCACTTTTGTTATAAGAAAACCCCACTGGGTGTAATATCAAGGTATTAGACTCATAAAAACAAAGAAAGAACCAATACATGTTCAATATAACTCATACTTAATGTCTAGTGTTTCATGACCAGGTGCACATACATTAACACCTTTGATATCTTGTTGGTGCACATTGAAGTCACCTGTATGAGACAAAGCTCTGTATCTCTAAATGTTGAATGAAGAAACTGACAAAGAAAATAAGGTATATCTAATCTACTTTAGAAATGTAGGTGACAAATATATTTAAGAAACCAAACAAGATTGAATTTTAAACCCTCCTGCTATGAGAATGTGATTTTTCAGTTAAAAGAACAGGATATTTGTACTCTCACATAAAAGAGGAAGGAAAGCATTAACCAAAATTGAGAAATGTGCTTGTAAATCATTGAAACAAACTGTCAAACAGCCTGTGCACCATTTACAAGGTAACATATCAACATAGGAAGACATATTACATACGACAGACACACTGTAACACTGCAGTATCTGTGTTTCATGCTACAGGCAGCATTTTGATCAATCAAACTGTGCTGTGTCTTAATATTAACTGTTTAAAGTGAACCTGATGATCTAAAGTGTGTGTGGACAGGATGAACTGGCCTGATGAAGTACATTAAAATAGTCAGACAGGAAGCTCCAGACCACCAGGTGACTGGATAACCAGAGGACTGGACAAAGGGGAGGAGCTTAATGTCTGTGTCCACCCCCTGCCCACACACACACACACACACACACACACACACACACTCACACACACACACACACACACACACACACACACACACACACACACACACACACACACACACACACACACACACTACTTGAATGAGGCCATATAAACCTTTGGCCATGTTTCAGCCCATCTCCTGCCTGCAACACTGACACTTCAGACAGAAGGAGGAGGAGGAGTAAGCACACTTCCCAGGGAAACACTCTGTAACAGCTGCAGCCCACAGGACAGACATGTTTGCCTGCCTAATATTTCTCTAACATCAAGAAAGAGTTGCCAAGTACATCTGGACAGACGTGGCAAAAAAAGGCCAACAGCAGAGGAGTCCCAGAAGACCAGCGCTTTACTGGAAGAACTTCATTTATTAGTTAAGATCTCAGTTCTGAGAGATGCTATGTGGTCCTTGTCCATGGCTGCTTGGTGCAGCGATGCTGCTGGTCTCAGCCAGCTTCACCACAGTGGAGGCAGCAGAGAACAGCTCAACACCAGCAGCAGAGTACAGCTCAACACCAGCAGCAGAGTACAGCTCAACACCAGCATCAGAGACAACAAGCTCAACACCAGCATCAGAGTACAGCTCAACACCAGCAACAGAGTACAGCTCAACACCAGCAGCAGAGAACAGCTCAACACCAGCATCAGAGACAACAAGCTCAACACCAGCAGCAGAGTACAGCTCAACACCAGCAGCAGAGTACAGCTCAACACCAGCAGCAGAGTACAGCTCAACACCAGCAGCAGAGTACAGCTCAACACCAGCAGCAGAGTACAGCTCAACACCAGCAGCAGAGTACAGCTCAACACCAGCAGCAGAGTACAGCTCAACACCAGCAGCAGAGAACAGCTCAACACCGTCTCTCAACCAGACGGCAACAAAACAGGGAATAAACATTGTTACTCTCAAGTGGAATCACGTAAAGACGCCATACTTAGTTGCAGTGTGGATATTAGTAGCTGGGGTTGCCAAACTGGGTATGTAACAAGTGTAGAGAAGTGTGTGTCATTACTGGCCTATATGAGTGCACAGTTAACGCTGCAACATGTGTTCGAGAATATGTGGGAAGAATGACAGATTTTCTTGACTTTTCTTTCAAGGTTACGTTTGATTAATCAAGTACTAACGAATAATTAAACTGAAAGACCCACGAGACCAGACAGAAAAATCTGAGAAGTCTGTTGTTCCACTGCTTTGTGAAGCAACACAGAGAAACACAGGCCAATAAATATGATATGAGACAAGCAGAGATAAAGGGAAAAGCTTTCCCCAGTGACAGTGAAAAGTATTTAGTGTTGCAGTTGTGCTATAAATAAGCACAACACAATGCAACACACAGGTAACTGTAGCAATCTGGTAACGTCACTGCTATCAAAGAAAAACACTGTTCCACAAGCTAGGAGGCACCCCTCACATGGAGAGAAAGATGTGGTGAATTCCAGGAACATATGGTCTTTTGGTCTGAATTCATTGTTAATCATATTTCTTTTGACTGACATGATGGGGTGTTTATTTTGAAGATGCTTTCATCCAAAGGGACAGACACTCATTACCTCCTCTGATTCTGCAGGCTAACTCTCAACCACTGAGTTACACACACACTGAATTAGTCATCTATTTGTTTCCGTAACATTTGAATCACCGGACTGTGATTGATCCATAAAAAAGAACAAACAAAAATAGGTAAACATTTGTTAAACTCAGGAAATATCCATTGAAATATCGTTATGGAGATGTGAGGATTTGTCCAAGAGAATCTTACATGTATTTTGTTTCCCTGTAAGATGTACAGTATGACAAACCTAAATGAAGACATGACAACATGTAACCTGGTATGGAAGCATTTAGGAGGATAGAAGCCTCCCATTCATTCCTCCAAGATGTTTGTTTCCAAACAGCAAACTCGTAGTTAATCATACTGTTAAAAAACAGACAATATTTTCTCAGTCCAGCAAAGCAGTTGATGATTTGCTCATTTCACAACCTCCGTGATATTTTAAGGCTGTTTTCTTACAGTGTAGTTTAAACACCAAGACACCCTCAAAGAAGGCCCTCCCCTGTCAGACACTCAGAGATTCAATCTCACCTGGTCATTTGATGCCTAAGGGCCTCTTGCGTGACCACATTGTACTAATACTGTTCATGTAAAGCATTTAGGATTGTGCACAAATAATCCAGCTAAGAGTGTCAGGTTAAGGTTTAATTTATACCCTCTCTCTCCCTCCCTCCCCTCCCTTTCCCTCCCTCCTTCCCTCCCCTCCCTTTCCCACAGTGTTTGAGCTGAAACACACCCTCATCACCGTGATCCCAGAGAGCGCGCTCCTCATCCTCATCGGCTTCGTCCTGGGTGGCATCATCTATGGTGCGGACAAGGTGCAGACCTTCACCCTCACCCCCACAGTGTTCTTCTTCTACCTCCTGCCTCAGATCATCTTGGACGCTGGCTACTGCATGCCCAACAAGCTCTTCTTCAGCAACATGGGAGCCATTCTCACCTACGCTGTCGTGGGCACCTGCTGGAACGCCGGGGCGGTCGGTGTGGCTCTGTGGGGGTGCTACTTAGGGGGCGCCATGGGTAAGATAACCACCCTGGTTTAACTACCCTGGTTTAACCACCCTGGTTTATTCACCCTGGTTTAACCTGTGGCAGAGTTCACTGAGCTTTGAATGATTGAAACGTAGAAACTGTTTAGGTGATGGATTTGAATCGTGGGTCAAAGGTCAGGTGTGTCTGTTTACAGGTGAGCTGAACATCGGTCTGCTTCAGTTCCTGCTGTTTGGAAGTCTGTTATCAGCTGTGGATCCTGTGGCAGTGATCGCTGTGTTTGAGGAGGTCCATGTGAATGAGGTTCTGTTCATCCTGGTGTTCGGAGAGTCTCTCCTCAACGATGGTGTCACTGTTGTAAGTGTCTAGACGTCTGGCTCCCAGTGGCATCTCTCCACAATGGAACATAAAACACATTTATTTCATGTTATATGTTAGGGTACTGTATGGAACATTTACAGACATGTTTTCCAGTAGGGATGTTATATTAATTATCTTGCATTTTCCCCTCCCTCCCTCCCTCCCTCCCTCCCTCCCTCCCTCCCTCCCTCCCTCCCTCCCTCCCTCCCTCCCTCCCTCCCTCCCTCCCTCCCTCCCTCCCTCCCTCCCTCCCTCCAGGTGTTGTTTAATGTCTGTGATGCGTTCGTTTCTCTGGGAGGTGCACGGATCAACGCAGCAGAGATCATCAAAGGCATCAGTATGTTACCTGCAGATCATGCGTATATTGAGATCTTCTTCAGTTTGAGATCCGTTCAGTATGAATGCTGTTCACTGTCTGAATGCTTAATCCAGTTCAGTTGAATAGCTTCTACAGGGCATTTTTTCTCTGCATAGTAATCATCCTCTTCTTTCCTCCTCTCCCTCCTCTCCACGCTCTCTCTCTCTCCTCTTCACTCTCTCTCTCGCTCTCTCCCCTCTCGCTCTTCCTCTCTCCCCTCTCCCTCCTGGTTCACTATCCCTCTCTCCTCCCCCCCCTCTCCCCCCCCCTCCCCTGTAGTCTCGTTCTTTGTGGTGGCGTTTGGTGGTGCCCTGGTGGGGGTGGTGTTTGCTGTGCTGATCTGCCTCCTGACCAGATGCACCAAGAACATCCAGATCATTGAACCAGGGTTCATCTTCGTTCTTGGTTATCTCTCCTACCTCACAGCCGAGATGCTCTCCCTCTCCTCCATTCTGTCGTGAGTTCCTGGAACTGCCGTTAACAAGTCTTACAACTCCATACCAATCCATCCTCTGCATCAGTTTGAGGTTTGCTGTGCTTGTTGTTCGACAGGATCACTTTCTGTGGCGTCTGTGCTCAGAAGTACATCAACGCCAACATGGACGAGAGGTCGGTCAACACGGTGCGATACACCATGAAGGTGTTTGCTAACGGCTCGGAGACCATGATATTTGTCTTCCTGGGAATCTCAGCCATCAATCCTGATATCTGGGTGTGGAACACAGGATTCATCCTCCTCACCATTCTCTTCATCTTAGTCTTCAGGTTTATAGGTGAGAGGGAGACATGGCTTTTGTAAACTGGCTTCATCTGAGGGTTAAGGGTGGCTGAGGGGCAGTTCTGTGGACACGTCTGAAGATGTCTGTGATATTGTTGGGGGGAAAAAGGGGCAACAAAAGTACATTTTTATCTGTACAGCGTCTTACAGCCTCACAATTTAACGTCAAGTTGTTTTTTTGGTGCCCTCCACCACAGGTACCTTCTCTCTCACCTGGATACTGAATAAGTACAGGCTGGTCCCCTTAGAGATCATTGATCAGGTGGTGATGAGCTACGGTGGCCTGAGGGGGGCAGTAGCGTACGGACTCGCGGTCTTACTGGACGAGAAAAAAATCCCTGAGAAGAATCTGATGCTCAGTACGACTCTGATCGTGGTTTACTTCACTGTCGTCCTGCAGGTAACCATGACTACAGGTCCTAAAATGATTTGGCCCTTGATATTAAAATAAGTAAATGTTAACGCCGTTTAAATGTTTGCTTCAGGGAGTAACGATGAAACCGCTGGTCACCTGGTTGAAAGTCAAGCGACAAACAGAGAGAGACCTAACACTCGTGGAAAAACTCCAGAATCGGGTAACCATGGATTTACGGTCATTTTCAATAACCATTACCGTATATTTCTAATTATAAATTATAAATAATAAATGTTATTTGTTCAGGCTTTCGACCACATGCTGGTTGCAATAGAGGACATTTCTGGACAAATAGGACACAACTACATGAGAGACAAGTATAATGAATGAATGAAACAACCCACTGTTTAGCTGTCAAATGACATGAATGGGAAGAACTATTTTACTGTGATTGTTTTGCGTTTTGATGATGTTTCTATCTTATTAAGGTGGAACAACTTTGAGGAGAAGTGGTTGTGCTGGCTGTTGATGAAACCATCAGCCAGGAAGTCTCGAGATTACCTCTTCAACATCTTCCACCAGCTCAACCTGAAGGACGCCATGAGCTACGTGACTGAGGTAGAGCACAGGCCAGGGTCAGAGCACAGAGCACAGGCCAGGGTCAGAGCACAGGCCAGGGACAGAGCACAGGCCAGGGTCAGAGCACAGGCCAGGGTCAGAGCACAGAGCACAGGCCAGGGTCAGAGCACAGGCCAGGGACAGAGCACAGAGCACAGGCCAGGGTCAGAGCACAGGCCAGGGACAGAGCACAGAGCACAGGCCAGGGTCAGAGCACAGAGCACAGGCCAGGGTCAGAGCACAGGCCAGGGTCAGAGCACAGAGCACAGGCCAGGGTCAGAGCACAGGCCAGGGACAGAGCACAGGCCAGGGTCAGAGCACAGGCCAGGGACAGAGCACAGAGCACAGGCCAGGGTCAGAGCACAGAGCACAGGCCAGGGACAGAGCACAGGCCAGGGTCAGAGCACAGGCCAGGGTCAGAGCACAGGCCAGGGACAGAGCACAGAGCACAGGCCAGGGTCAGAGCACAGGCCAGGGTCAGAGCACAGAGCACAGGCCAGGGACAGAGCACAGGCCAGGGTCAGAGCACAGGCCAGGGTCAGAGCACAGGCCAGGGTCAGAGCACAGGCCAGGGTCAGGAATTGTCATTGGTGGAACAAGCCATGAGCTACGTGACTGAGGTAGAGCACAGGCCAGGGTCAGAGCACAGAGCACAGGCCAGGGTCAGAGCACAGGCCAGGGTCAGAGCACAGGCCAGGGTCAGAGCACAGGCCAGGGTCAGAGCACAGGCCAGGGTCAGAGCACAGAGCACAGGCCAGGGTCAGAGCACAGGCAAGGGTCAGAGCACAGGCCAGGGTCAGAGCACAGGCCAGGGTCAGAGCACAGAGCACAGGCCAGGGTCAGAGCACAGGCCAGGGTCAGAGCACAGGCCAGGGTCAGAGCACAGGCCAGGGTCAGAGCACAGGCCAGGGTCAGGAATTGTCATTGGTGGAACAAGTAAGTGTTCTTCTTCTTCTGTTACAGGGCGAGCGGAGAGGCTCTTTGGCGTTTGTGAGGAACGACACCGCTAACATCGACTTCAAGAAGAAGTTTGGGGAGGATTTCTCAGAGGTGATGCCTGACTTCATGGATCACATGGCTGACAACCAGGGATCAGATCAGGTTTCTGTCTCCGCCTTCATGTAAGCAACATGTGACCTTTACATGTCATTGTTCCCAGAGGTTAATTCAGTGGGGTTATAGGAAGGTGGATAAACTGTTTCTAGTTACCAAAAACATACCTGCCTGTCCATCCCCCCCCCCCCCCCCCCCCCCCCCCCCAGACGGGACAGTGTTCCGTCTGTGAGTCTAGACGTTGACCAGGACATGAACGGCATGAGAGAGTCTGATATCAACGCACATCATCTTCTTCAGCAGCACCTGTACAAGGGCAGGAAGCAGGTAGCCAACACATGCTAAACACACGTTAAACACACGTTAAACACACGTTAAACACATGTTAGCTCCCAGAGCTATCAAATTCTGATTCTGATGAGGCTTCCACAGAGCTTGATAATGATCCATTCATTAGAATCAGGTGTGCTGGAGCAGGGAAACATCTAAAACTGTCAGGACAGCGGCCCTCGAGGACATGGGGGGGCTAACACCTCTGATATACATCATGAATCTATTGTTATGATCCTCTCCCAAGGCCAGTGTAGATCTTCAGTTGTCCAGGAGTGTTTAATAGTAGAAAAGGTTTCAGAGGAAGTCACCTGGTGCTCAGATAAAGGATCCTGTTTTCTGCTCGCAGCACAGACACAGGTACAGCAGGAGCCACCTGGACGTCAATAAGGATGAGAACGAGGTTCAGGAGATCTTTCAGAGGACCATGAGGAGTCGACTGGAGTCCTTCAAGTCTGCCAAGACGGGAGTCACACCGTCCAAGAAGATCAGCAAACTCCCCAAGAAAGAGCAGAAGGTCGGGCGAGTTCAGCTGTTTCATCCTACAGCATCGAGCCAAAGAAGATTGTATGATTTATTTATATTTTTATGGCAACATAGGTACCGAATGGACAGTCTGCAGACAGAAGCAAAAGCCATCCTTATGGAGACGAAGGTACGTCATGTTTGTTTTACTTTTCTAGTCTGTTTTGACATTAATCTGAATGTTCTTTGTTATTTTTCCCTCCAAAATCTATCACACCTCTAAAACAAACATATACATATATCACTGCCACATAACAAGTCTAGAATGGATCTGCTGCTTGGTGGAAAACACTTTGCATCTAAAGCAGAAAAGTATTTGCGTAAAAAAAGAAAGCTCCTCATTCCTTTTTCTAGATTTTGAGTTTTCTGAAGGAGACAGTGCTTCTGGAGGTCAAGTTACCGCCAACTCATTCCCCATGAGGGCCACCTACAGGCCAGGAGGTAAAACAGCAGGTCCCTCACACCAAGTCCCTGTTTACACAACACACACCCGCCTTATACATGTCCTGTCTGTATGTCCATATACAGGTAGACAGGACATGTATACATTATATATACACTAACAGTCAAACGTTTGTACACACCCTCCTATTCAAATTAATGGGACAATGTGTCCTGGTAGTGTGATACATTTCCCATCTCCCCCTGGTGCAGCTGGTATTGAGAACCCAGCCTTCATGCCGGAGGTGGACCCTGTGCAGATCCCTCCCTGGCTGGCTGAGTCTGAGGCAGATGTCAGTGTGGTTCCGTCTCAGAGAGCCCAGCTCAGGCTGCCCTGGACCCCCAGTAACCTGCGCCGCCTGGCCCCGCTACGCATCAGCAACCACTCCAATGACTCCTTCCTGATGGCTGACGCCCCAGCGCCACCAGAGGGCGCTGATGAGCAGACTCCGCCGAGCGGAACTCACATGTAGTCCCCCTCCACAACTGACCTGCAGGACTTATACACATACGACTGACCACATGACTACTGACCACATATATATATATACCCGATATACCCTACTTACTAGGTATTTTTATTTGCACTGTTCAATCAAAATGTGAGTTTTATGTTGTTGTGTGGAAATGTTTAATCATAGTACTGAATCTCAGGACATTTATTCATTTAGCAGACGTCCAAAGCGACTTCCAAGAGAGAGCTTTACAAAAGGATCAAACAAAACATTAACGGCATCAACATTTATGTTGGGATAATTTTCTAACAGCACTTTTGTACACTGAACCAAGCTGTTTTATACAACATCAGGTATATTGTAGATAGGTTATTATTCAATTGCAACAATATTATGAAAAAAATTGGCATTTCATTTAAGCATTCCATAAGAGAGTATAGCTAAATTAAATACCATTCCATTCATGCTAATTCTTAATTTTTTCTTAGTGTAATCCCTACTCTTGTTGTCTGACATGTTAAAATGTAAATTAAGGTAACTTTGATTATTTGTGCCTTATTACAGAGACAAAAGGACTGTTATAAATGTATATTTTATGATAGAGTATTTCTTTATTTATTCACCAATAAAAAATGTATTACTTTTTTATGTTACATTGAAATATCCAACAATATTGCTACTTAATAGAAATAATCACAGTACTGTATTACAGAACAGTGCTGTCAAACCATAACATACAGAACATAATATATCCATTTGGCAATGACAGTGTATCACAGCTGATATGTCTCAGACATGGTGAAGGAATGTTAGTTGTGTAAAGGATCATTCAGACCTGATAATAATGACCCCAAACCTGGACTGAACATGTTAGGTTTAAACTTTTTAACTACTACTAAACTATTTTTAATGCATAATTACAAGTAGTCCATTTCTAACGTCTCCAGATTCTGTGTGATGTAGTCCAAAATAACTTTCTCATTTTCTGGGAGTTTCAAGTAAAAATGACCACCGTCAAACATTTTCACAGTAAAATCTCCAGATGATATTTCCTTCCAAGCTAAGGCATGGGGGGGGAAAAATCAATTAAATTACACATATATATATTTAAACAGCATATATTTTAATGTTTGATCAAGCAAGTAACTTTGCAAACAAACATTTCCAAATGAGTTGAGAAGTTTTCCCAACACAGATTGGTCTCAAACATGTAAACCCATCCCAATACTAAAGGTGTAAAACTATGATTTTGTTACATCCACATTGTGACATCACTGTGTGAAATCAGTGACATCACAGCTCACCTTGTAAATCATGAGGCGAATCCTGCCGTCCATCGAAGCACGTGATTGGACAGGAGAGGAGAGGAGAGGCGGGCCTGTCGCACCTGAACACAGGAACAAGGTTGAGGAAGATACCCTGATTACAGACACACAAGATTCGAAATCTTGGATCTTAAAAGTTATTGCAAACAAACAGAATTTGCTTTGATAGGCGGTACTGTACTGTCAGGCAATACAGAAAATACTACAGAAAATAGGAATAATATGAAATGTGTGCAATGTACCTGTAGCTGTACATGAGGTCACAGATCTTACCTGTAGCTGTATATGAGGTCACAGAGCTTACCTGTAGCTGTATATGAGGTCACAGATCTTACCTGTAGCTGTACATGAGCTCACAGATCTTACCTGTAGCTGTATATGAGGTCACAGATCTTACCTGTAGCTGTATATGAGGTCACAGATCTTACCTGTAGCTGTATATGAGGTCACAGATCTTACCTGTAGCTGTATATGAGGTCACAGATCTTACCTGTAGCTGTATATGAGGTCACAGATCTTACCTGTAGCTGTATATGAGGTCACAGAGCTTACCTGTAGCTGTATATGAGGTCACAGAGCTTACCTGTAGCTGTATATGAGGTCACAGATCTTACCTGTAGCTGTATATGAGGTCACAGATCTTACCTGTAGCTGTATATGAGGTCACAGAGCTTACCTGTAGCTGTATATGAGGTCACAGAGCTTACCTGTAGCTGTATATGAGGTCACAGAGCTTACCTGTAGCTGTATATGAGGTCACAGAGCTTACCTGTAGCTGTATATGAGGTCACAGAGCTTACCTGTAGCTGTCAAGAAGGTGCATGTCTGCCTTTAGTGGAACCAGGAAGTGTTTGACCATCTTGGGGTCAGCCAGCAGCTCTGGAGGAGTCCCACCCACAGTCATCATCCAATACATGAAGTCCTCATCTGAAAGATCACTTCTCTTTGTAGCGTTGAGACGAGTCTCAGACTAGAAAACACAAGGTGGCCTGTTAGTTGTGTGTCTGTAGGTCAGGGGAGTCACCCTCATTCATCCAGGAGGTTTCAGTCATCTGGACACTGTTTTCAAAATGTCAGTTTTCAAAGAGTCGACATGTCTTGATATTGAAAACTTCACAACTTAATATTGAAAACAGTGTCCAGATTGACTGTGTCTGAAACCTTTTCCACAATTGCATGTATGAGATTTGAGCTGCCTGCCTCTTGTATTCTGGACACTCACATAAGGTGCTGAGGCCCCGGACAGGAACAGGTGAACTGGTTCGTGGTTGTGAACTCTCTTCAGCGTCTCTGCTACTGCAAAACAGGTGGTGGCACCATGGGTGTATTTGTCAATTTTACCAAATATTATTGGTCATTATTTCAAACAATGACCAATTTGATATTGGATGATATTCCTCTTTCATTTAATACTAAAAGTTAACAGGTTCCATAATTTATCATTTGCTAATGATATAATGGAATTTGCAGTTTTTGTGCTGTCCAATTTCTTAAATGTCAAGTTTGCTCTTAAAACTTAACAATAAAATACATAATGTACATAATACATACAAAAATAAGTATTAAAGCATTATAAAGCTATTTTTAAATCTATTTAAAGCATTAAAATACATGAAATTATTTACTTTATGTGTGTCCAAGAAATCACTGTCAACTGTGTTACCCATTGATAAAACCCCTATAAATCAGCAATGGTTTGCTCCAAAGTCACATGACTCACATTGCTGGAAGGTACATCCTTTTTGGTGGGAACCTTGAAGACAATGTGGTAAATTTCAACTCCTCCTTGTCAATAATTCATCAAAATTATTGTCTACACATGGAGTGGATTAATTGTTCGTCAACTGTGTTATCAACATTTTCTTGTGTACTTATTTGAGATTTTTTTAATGACAAAAATGTAATATAGCACACAGAAATATGACTTGATCATGGTCATGTGGTGACATTTTCAACATCTTTAGCTAGCACAAAGGCCAAAAATAGAGCGAGGAGGCAAGTTGGAGGGTGCACAAACTGTCACACCACTGTCTGGGTGCACAAGAACACCAACAAACATGCTTTCATGGACTGTTGATTAATGCTTCAGTCAACAAAACTAAAATATATTTTCTCAATGAGTCAATGAAGGTCAAAACATATGTTCAGTTACTCACATGGCTTTAACCACACATTACACTTGGCGTCTGAATCATTCAGCAGATGCATTTATCCAAAGTAACATGTACCAGGCTGGCCTACAGTAGAATAACCAAACTTATTTAGGCTGAATACACACTCAACATTTTGTTACAATTTATAAATAAAAATGAAATACAAAAATTGATGTTTAAAATGTAAAAGTTTTAGACAAATATTGATATATTTAAAATGACCAGGTGCTGGTTGCTGATTTCAGACAGTCACTAGTGTAGAGTTTTTTTTTAACCTTTGTGCCTATTTGACGCCATTCATGAGAATGGCAGGTGGTTTCTTTAGAAGTTCAGGCCACATCAACTCTTAGGAAAGGTGTGGCCGAGTTAAAAAATGCACCCAAATCACAGCAGAGAGCATAGTAACGTGAGATGGGCTCTGAAAAACATAGATAAGATAATGTCCTTGTCAGTCAATAATTACGCAAGTCAAGCTATGGGCTTTGTACAATACAGCACTATTACGCTCTACATTTCCAGTATCTATTATCTCAAAGATCCCAAAGCCTAGTGTAGAGTTAACCTAACCTGGGGTAGAGCGAGGAGGGTGCACAAACTGTCACACCACTGTTTGGGTGCACGAGAACACCAACAAACATGCTTTCATGGACTGTTGATTAATGCTGCAGTCACTAGTGTAGAACTACAGTTTATTTTCAACCTTCGTGCCTATTTGACGCCATTCATGAGAATGGAATTTGGTTTCTTCAGGCCACATCAATTCTTAGGAAAGTTGTGGCCGTGTAGTTTATACCATAGAGATATGTCACATATCCCATAACTCACTAGAAAAGGCTCGTCCCGTCCCGTCTTGCTCTGCTTTGCCTACATTTCTAATCCCAATGAGAACTGAATCAGGAATGAGCAACCTCAGCATTACACAGGAGTAAAAACTCACGATGAAAGTTACCTGATGTCCAAAGATGTGAATCTTCAGCCAGACAGCCCTGCTGACAGAGGGGGAGAGAGAGGAGGGAGAGGAGGAGAGAGAGGACAGAGGCGGACTGAGGGAGCCAGCGAGTTAACCTCGGGTGAAAAGGGGGCATGTTGATGCTGCAGATCTGGTGGAAAGCCGGTGGGGTTCAGCGTCAGAGCGTGAGGGGGCGGCGGGTTGGTGGGTTGGGGGGGGGGGGGGTGGGGGTGGGGTGGGGGGTAGAGCGAGGAGGCGAGTTGGAGGGTGCACAAACTGTCACACCACTGTCTGGGTGCACAAGAACACCAACAAACATGCTTTCATGGACTGTTGATTAATGCTTCAGTCAACAAAACTAAAATATATTTTCTCAATGAGTCAATGAAGGTCAAAACATATGTTCAGTTACTCACATGGCTTTAACCACACATTACACTTGGCGTCTGAATCATTCAGCAGATGCATTTATCCAAAGTAACATGTACCAGGCTGGCCTACAGTAGAATAACCAAACTTATTTAGGCTGAATACACACTCAACATTTTGTTACAATTTATAAATAAAAATGAAATACAAAAATTGATGTTTAAAATGTAAAAGTTTTAGACAAATATTGATATATTTAAAATGACCAGGTGCTGGTTGCTGATTTCAGACAGTCACTAGTGTAGAGTTTTTTTTTAACCTTTGTGCCTATTTGACGCCATTCATGAGAATGGCAGGTGGTTTCTTTAGAAGTTCAGGCCACACCAACTCTTAGGAAAGGTGTGGCCGAGTTAAAAAATGCACCCAAATCACAGCAGAGAGCATAGTAACGTGAGATGGGCTCTGAAAAACATAGATAAGATAATGTCCTTGTCAGTCAATAATTACGCAAGTCAAGCTATGGGCTTTGTACAATACAGCACTATTACGCTCTACATTTCCAGTATCTATTATCTCAAAGATCCCAAAGCCTAGTGTAGAGTTAACCTAACCTGGGGTAGAGCGAGGAGGGTGCACAAACTGTCACACCACTGTTTGGGTGCACAAGAACACCAACAAACATGCTTTCATGGACTGTTGATTAATGCTGCAGTCACTAGTGTAGAACTAGAGTTTATTTTCAACCTTCGTGCCTATTTGACGGCATTCATGAGAATGGAATTTGGTTTCTTCAGGCCACATCAATTCTTAGGAAAGTTGTGGCCGTGTAGTTTATACCATAGAGATATGTCACATATCCCATAACTCACTAGAAAAGGCTCGTCCCATCCCGTCTTGCTCTGCTTTGCCTACATTTCTAATCCCAATGAGAACTGAATCAGGAATGAGCAACCTCAGCATTACACAGGAGTAAAAACTCACGATGAAAGTTACCTGATGTCCAAAGATGTGAATCTTCAGCCAGACAGCCCTGCTGACAGAGGGGGAGAGAGAGGAGGGAGAGGAGGAGAGAGAGGACAGAGGCAGACTGAGGGAGCCAGCGAGTTAACCTCGGGTGAAAAGGGGGCATGTTGATGCTGCAGATCTGGTGGAAAGCCGGTGGGGTTCAGCGTCAGAGCGTGAGGGGGCGGCGGGTTGGTGGGTTGGGGGGGGGGTGGGGGTGGGGTGGGGGGTAGAGCGAGGAGGCGAGTTGGAGGGTGCACAAACTGTCACACCACTGTTTGGGTGCACAAGAACACCAACAAACATGCTTTCATGGACTGTTGATTAATGCTTCAGTCAACAAAACTAAAATATATTTTCTCAATGAGTCAATGAAGGTCAAAACATATGTTCAGTTACTCACATGGCTTTAACCACACATTACACTTGGCGTCTGAATCATTCAGCAGATGCATTTATCCAAAGTAACATGTACCAGGCTGGCCTACAGTAGAATAACCAAACTTATTTAGGCTGAATACACACTCAACATTTTGTTACAATTTATAAATAAAAATGAAATACAAAAATTGATGTTTAAAATGTAAAAGTTTTAGACAAATATTGATATATTTAAAATGACCAGGTGCTGGTTGCTGATTTCAGACAGTCACTAGTGTAGAGTTTTTTTTTAACCTTTGTGCCTATTTGACGCCATTCATGAGAATGGCAGGTGGTTTCTTTAGAAGTTCAGGCCACATCAACTCTTAGGAAAGGTGTGGCCGAGTTAAAAAATGCACCCAAATCACAGCAGAGAGCATAGTAACGTGAGATTGGCTCTGAAAAACATAGATAAGATAATGTCCTTGTCAGTCAATAATTACGCAAGTCAAGCTATGGGCTTTGTACAATACAGCACTGTTACGCTCTACATTTCCAGTATCTATTATCTCAAAGATCCCAAAGCCTAGTGTAGAGTTAACCTGCACTGTCATTGATTAAAATACTCCTCTAGCCTCAGAAAACAATTTCACCCGATAAAATAAACATTGGGAACAATTAGGTCAACATGTATTTTTGGGGTGTTGCTGGATCTGAGGTAGAGCGAGGAGGGTGCACAAACTGTCACACCACTGTTTGGGTGCACAAGAACACCAACAAACATGCTTTCATATTGTGTCACTTCCTATTTTGTCACTTCCTTTAGCTTCTAGCTAACTTAGGTTAAGTCCTTATAAGCCGTATTGAACTTCGGTCCAATAAAGCTATCAAATCAAATCAAATCAACATTTATTTGTATAGCCCTTTTTACAAGCAATGTCACAGAGGGCTTCACATATGCCCCTAGAACTGCCCCTCAACCAACCTAAACCCTCAAGGAAGACAAGGAAAAACTCCCAGAAAAACTCACTAGGTAGAAAAAATGGAAGAAACCTTGGAAGGAGCAATTCAGTGAGGGATCCCCTCCTCCAGGGACGGTTGGAGAAAGTGAAGAGCGGAACACAGGCTAAAACAGTCATAACTCTAGAGAGAGTTAACAAGTTGCTGAAACATCAATACTCAATGCTCAACGTGGGTCTTAGGTTGCACAGCGTCAATTTAGGCAGTCACTGGGCTTGGGCCCATGATTGGCGCAGCATCACACGCAGGGGGATGAGGAAAAGGACCGGGAACTCTCTCCTTGTCCATCAGGGAGACTGACGTCCGACTGGCGACCAGATCCGGGGTTGGAAGACCATCTCGGATCAATGTCCACTGGCTCCAGGTCCAACATTGGCCGATGACCACGCAAGTGCTGAGAGCTCAGTCCCCCCATACCAAAGGGAGGTATGGAGGGGAGGACAGTGAGACGGAGTAGAGGAGATGTTAGAGAGTGCAAGGAACAGCTAACAGTTATAGCAATATTCAGAATGAGGTCCCCACCGGTCAATGTGGGCTAATGCAGCAATTTAAAAAAGGGGCTATTGACACAGCCTTAGACATCAAGACAGCACCAGCCCCCCTCAATTGGAACATAAATCTGTTCCATGAGAGAAAACTCTAAGATATATATACAGTTGTGGTCAAAAGTTTACATACACTAGTGAAGATCATGTATGCCATGGCAATATAGGGTTTTCAATAAACTCTACAACTCTTATTTTTCTGTGATGGAATGATAAGGAGCACATATTTCTTTGTCACAAAAAACATTCATGAAAATTTTTTCTTTTATGAATTTATTATGGGTCTTTTGAAAATGTGACAAAATCTGCTGGGTCAAAAATATACATTGAGAACATTTGGAGAAAGATCCGTGCTCTCACTATGTGTACTTTTACTTGTGAGTTTTGCAACAGTATCAAATAGAAATTTAGCATTGTGCTGGTTCTTACTGATCAACTTAGAAAAGTATGCTGATCTGGTCTCATTGAGGATTTGCTTATAGTCCAGTAGGCTGTCCTTCCAGGCCAAGCGGAAGACCTCCAATTTAGTGGTCCGCCACTTACGTTCTAACTTTCTAGTGGACTTTTTTAGAGTTGGAGTTTCCTCTGAGTACCAAGGTGCAAGTTTCTTATCCTTCCTTTTCCTCGATTTGAGAGGGGCAACAGAGTCCAGCGAACACTTAAGAGCTAGATTCAGATCTCTAGTTTTAT
This sequence comes from Neosalanx taihuensis, assembly GCA_030340665.1. Taxonomy (NCBI): domain Eukaryota; kingdom Metazoa; phylum Chordata; class Actinopteri; order Osmeriformes; family Salangidae; genus Neosalanx; species Neosalanx taihuensis. Next base: position 12,215,615 of record CM059306.1, read on the forward strand.
CATTCAGGGATCTATCTGGTGCAACAAGTGCTTCCAGTGCTGCAGGTAGAATACTTGCCATTTCCAGAGTTGTAGTTGGAGTTATGTGACGGCTACTAGAAATGTGCATAGCACCTCCAAGGTTCTGGCAAAGGTCCATTCTAAAAGTAACAAGGTAATGATCCGAATATGTAGGATTGTGAGGATGAACAGTGAGATCAGTAATCTCAATACCCCGTATGAGGACTAGGTCTAAAGTATGTGAATGAAGATGGGTAGGTTCGGAAACTACCTGTGTGAACCCTGAAGAATCTATGAGGGCATTGAATGCCTTACTTAAGGGATCTTTTGGGTCATCTACATGAATGTTAAAGTCACCCATAATTAAGATGTGATCAGTGTACATCACAAGATCCGAACAAAATTCAGCAAATTCTTCCAGGAAAGGGGAGTAAGGACCTGGTGGACGATACAGCGTGGCTATACAAAAAGAGGGTGGAGGGACCGGAATGGTAGCATTATTCCTCTTCAGTGTAGTTGGTGGCTTCATGCAAATTATTTCAAATGTTTTGAATGTGTTCAGAGCTTTTAACCTTAAATTGAGACTGGCTTTATAGATCATAGCAACACCACCACCTTTCTTAGAGACACGAGGGATATGTGAATACATGCAATCCGGAGGTGGCGCTGCATTCAGGGGAGAATATTCATCAGGTTTTAACCAGGTTTCGGTGAGTCCAATCAAGTCCAGGTTACATTCAGATATCAGATCGTTAATCAAAACAGCCTTTGTGGGTAGGGATCTGATATTTAGGAGTCCAATAGTCCAGTAAGGCTTTACAACAGCTTTAGTCTTAGATGCTTCCTCTGAAGATATAACATTAATAGCATTAATGTTTGTGGCTCTTGTGAGTTGGAAGCATCAAAACAATGCTTATGCATCAATTTAGTCTCCTTAACTAGTATTCCTCGTTTTTTTTAATTTACCTTAATTTGACCATATTGATAAATTAAGAACATGTTCTTTTATGTTAGATAGAGGCAGGGAGACCATAATGTCTCCTGTTGGACACGAAGAACAAGAGCACAAGTAATAAATAAATAACTGTAAACAACAGGAACGTGAGAATCAATTATTTTGTGACTCATTTTCCAACCTTGCATAACTGGTCTTCTCAGAGTCCCTCAAGAATAAACGAATCATTCACATGTCTCTACTCAGGGGGTTTGACTCTTCTCAATGATTCCTCTCAAACTTAGACGTTCATTTCCTGGTGTCTGTCACATAAACACAGATCTATACAGGCCATGAAGGCTCAACAATACAGTTGTCATTGGACAGAGGACAGAGTTCAGTAAAAGGTTCAAAGGTTCTAACCCTATGCGAAGGTGTGAACACACACAGGTGCCAACCTATCCCCTCTCAGCGGGGGGGGGGGGAATGCATGGAAATTATTTAAGAGTAGTCAGTTAAGGCTGCCAAACATGATTGGCCGGACGGTGGAAGGACTATTTCCCGCCATGTCAGACGCCACCCAGTTTATTGGTCTGGATGTGAAGGGGGAGGAGCCAGAGAAGGTGCAGCAGTATGGTTTTACTCTGATCTGCAGGGAGAAGGTGACTGGCAGAGGGACACAGGAAGACACACATGTACCCTGGACTGGCACAGCCTGGACTGGCAGCTGAAGTCACCACAGGAGGGATTTCTACAGCTGTCTGAGGTTCACAGGTGTCTGTAACTGCAGCATGGAAGCTGCACGGAGGCTCAGCCTGTGTCTGTTTCTGATCCTGCTCATCATCAGCAGGAGGAACCAGGTCAAAAGTGAAGTCGTTCACCCAACAGAGGCCCCAGCAGGCGGCCACACAGAGGCCCCCGGACACGGGGCAGCAGGATCGGGCACGGAGCACGTGGAGGACACAGGCCATGGGAACACGACAGAGGGTGACGGGCACGGGGGAGCAGCCATCACAACGCTGCCCATCGTCACCTGGAAGTGGCACCATGTGGAGACCCCCTACCTGGTGGCTCTGTGGGTCCTGGTCTGCTGGCTCTGCAAACTAGGTGAGCTGCTTCAAACTCCCTGTGTTAGGATGAGGTGATGGAGGCAGCCTGCAGATGAGGCAGACTCCCTGTGTTAGGATGAGGTGATGGAGGCAGCCTGCAGATGAGGCAGACTCCCTGTGTTAGGATGAGGTGATGGAGGCAGCCTGCAGATGAGGCAGACTCCCTGTGTTAGGATGAGGTGATGGAGGCAGCCTGCAGATGAGGCAGACTCCCTGTGTTAGGATGAGGTGATGGAGGCAGCCTGCAGATGAGGCAGACTCCCTGTGTTAGGATGAGGTGATGGAGTCACCTCTGAACTACTGCTTTGATGGGAAGTCTAATGGGAGTTAATTCAACCAAAACACTCCAATCATGTTCACATTTTTACGAAAATTGAGTTTTTGGAGGTTTGTTACATGAGGTACTCAAATAGTATGTGAGGTTGTATACTACATATGATTACATACAATAATTGTTTGATAGTTCAGAACACATGATCTATTCTAGATATTTTGCAATATAAAAAACGATTTAAGTATTTAGCCAAAAGTACAGCAAGTGATCTTGCTCTCAAACTCAGAGGGAGGATCGTACATGGAACTGCACAGATGCTTATGAAACACATTTGGGATTAATTAAATTGCTGTTCGTAAAAAGCACTTAGAACAGTTGTGCCCTAATGGTTCTATGGCTGAATGGAAGAATGTCCTTATCATTGTTCCAATTGTCTGTTCCAGATCTGTCTAATATTTAACCACCAGAAACAAACCTCCATTCCTGCGTCCTTTGTCATAACGGCATCGTAGCAGAATTCATTTCTGAATACACACTGTACAGTCGTATGGTGTTGTGACAACAGCATGTCTAATATCCATGAACACTCTGTCACACTCTGCATCAGGGTGTTTGTACCAGCCTGACTTACACTGAAGACTCTCCTCACTGCCAGCCTGGCAGCAGCCTGGTAACTCACTAGCCAAGCCTGAGAACCAGACGGTCAAGCAGGCTGGATCGTGGCCTTGGTCTTTGCTGCCTGTTTCCCTTTTCTCTCTCCCCCCCCCCCACCCCCCCATACTGTAGTCATTGTGTGGCGACATTATAAAAAGAATTACACTGCTCCGTACTCCACAATGCATATCAAGATCTGCTCAGTAATCTGTACAGTGAAGGACCAGTATATTATAACTAAGATTTCTTTACATGACTTTAATGTTACGTTAAGGATGAAGATCCTTACTGGAATACTGTCATTTTACTGGTTGACAATTTGTCACTTCACCTGTTCTCTACCTGCCATTGATAACCAGTGAGATTGACTGATCAATACAAACCCAGTTAAGTCTCCCACAGTAAGAACTAAGTGTCCTCTGCAGTAACAGCAGCTTGACCCTGACAGAGAGAGGCTGGATCACTAAAGCACTCGTGAACGACACTAACTTCAATGTGAAACTAAAAAACTTCAGCTGAATGAAACAGCTGTGACCTTCCCATACCCTGTAAGAGGGACAGGTGTGACAGAGAAGTTATACTTCACGCTCCAAGACACAGGCTCCTTAAGGCCACAGGCAGTAGAACCGTTTCAGTGGTTTTATGGTACATTGGCAGCAGTTTAAAATGATACACTGGGACATTAGTTAGGGGTAATAATTCATGCTGATGTGTGACATGTCATCTTTCAGCCACAAAATCTGAATCCTAAAAACAAATAATGACAACCTTTCAGACTATAATAAGATCAGTGATAACAAATTTAACAACGGACAATAATTGTCATTAGTCATTCCTCGACATCACTGGCAACAATACTTTAAAGTTATTTAGTCAAGGTTTGTCATTCTGGTCCCTTTTAATGACTCCATCTGTGTAATAGGAACATGGACATGGACTTGGACACTCGTTCTTCCAGGACTAAAAACAGATTTAGTTTGAATTCTGATACATCAAAACAACTAAACATGTCACATAAGACTTGGTGTACTGTGGGATTATTTGGCTCAGGAGAGTGAGAATGATAAATTCTGGTTTGGTTATCAGGTGCGGTCTACGATTTAGTCTTTAAATGTTTTCCTGGAACACAAACAAAGATTTGTTTGTCAAAATTGCTTTAACAATGGTCACTTTTGTTATAAGAAAACCCCACTGGGTGTAATATCAAGGTATTAGACTCATAAAAACAAAGAAAGAACCAATACATGTTCAATATAACTCATACTTAATGTCTAGTGTTTCATGACCAGGTGCACATACATTAACACCTTTGATATCTTGTTGGTGCACATTGAAGTCACCTGTATGAGACAAAGCTCTGTATCTCTAAATGTTGAATGAAGAAACTGACAAAAAAAATAAGGTATATCTAATCTACTTTAGAAATGTAGGTGACAAATATATTTAAGAAAGAGAATTTGAATTTTAAACCCTCCTGCTATGAGAATGTGATTTTTCAGTTAAAAGAACAGGATATTTGTACTCTCACATAAAAGAGGAAGGAAAGCATTAACCAAAATTGAGAAATGTGCATCAGAGTACAGCTCAACACCAGCAACAGAGTACAGCTCAACACCAGCAGCAGAGTACAGCTCAACACCAGCATCAGAGACAACAAGCTCAACACCAGCATCAGAGTACAGCTCAACACCAGCAACAGAGTACAGCTCAACACCAGCAGCAGAGAACAGCTCAACACCAGCATCAGAGACAACAAGCTCAACACCAGCAGCAGAGTACAGCTCAACACCAGCAGCAGAGTACAGCTCAACACCAGCAGCAGAGAACAGCTCAACACCGTCTCTCAACCAGACGGCAACAAAACAGGGAATAAACATTGTTACTCTCAAGTGGAATCACGTAAAGACGCCATACTTAGTTGCAGTGTGGATATTAGTAGCTGGGGTTGCCAAACTGGGTATGTAACAAGTGTAGAGAAGTGTGTGTCATTACTGGCCTATATGAGTGCACAGTTAACGCTGCAACATGTGTTCGAGAATATGTGGGAAGAATGACAGATTTTCTTGACTTTTCTTTCAAGGTTACGTTTGATTAATCAAGTACTAACGAATAATTAAACTGAAAGACCCACGAGACCAGACAGAAAAATCTGAGAAGTCTGTTGTTCCACTGCTTTGTGAAGCAACACAGAGAAACACAGGCCAATAAATATGATATGAGACAAGCAGAGATAAAGGGAAAAGCTTTCCCCAGTGACAGTGAAAAGTATTTAGTGTTGCAGTTGTGCTATAAATAAGCACAACACAATGCAACACACAGGTAACTGTAGCAATCTGGTAACGTCACTGCTATCAAAGAAAAACACTGTTCCACAAGCTAGGAGGCACCCCTCACATGGAGAGAAAGATGTGGTGAATTCCAGGAACATATGGTCTTTTGGTCTGAATTCATTGTTAATCATATTTCTTTTGACTGACATGATGGGGTGTTTATTTTGAAGATGCTTTCATCCAAAGGGACAGACACTCATTACCTCCTCTGATTCTGCAGGCTAACTCTCAACCACTGAGTTACACACACACTGAATTAGTCATCTATTTGTTTCCGTAACATTTGAATCACCGGACTGTGATTGATCCATAAAAAAGAACAAACAAAAATAGGTAAACATTTGTTAAACTCAGGAAATATCCATTGAAATATCGTTATGGAGATGTGAGGATTTGTCCAAGAGAATCTTACATGTATTTTGTTTCCCTGTAAGATGTACAGTAAGACAAACCTAAATGAAGACATGACAACATGTAACCTGGTATGGAAGCATTTAGGAGGATAGAAGCCTCCCATTCATTCCTCCAAGATGTTTGTTTCCAAACAGCAAACTCGTAGTTAATCATACTGTTAAAAAACAGACAATATTTTCTCAGTCCAGCAAAGCAGTTGATGATTTGCTCATTTCACAACCTCCGTGATATTTTAAGGCTGTTTTCTTACAGTGTAGTTTAAACACCAAGACACCCTCAAAGAAGGCCCTCCCCTGTCAGACACTCAGAGATTCAATCTCACCTGGTCATTTGATGCCTAAGGGCCTCTTGCGTGACCACATTGTACTAATACTGTTCATGTAAAGCATTTAGGATTGTGCACAAATAATCCAGCTAAGAGTGTCAGGTTAAGGTTTAATTTATACCCTCTCTCTCCCTCCCTCCCCTCCCTTTCCCTCCCTCCTTCCCTCCCCTCCCTTTCCCACAGTGTTTGAGCTGAAACACACCCTCATCACCGTGATCCCAGAGAGCGCGCTCCTCATCCTCATCGGCTTCGTCCTGGGTGGCATCATCTATGGTGCGGACAAGGTGCAGACCTTCACCCTCACCCCCACAGTGTTCTTCTTCTACCTCCTGCCTCAGATCATCTTGGACGCTGGCTACTGCATGCCCAACAAGCTCTTCTTCAGCAACATGGGAGCCATTCTCACCTACGCTGTCGTGGGCACCTGCTGGAACGCCGGGGCGGTCGGTGTGGCTCTGTGGGGGTGCTACTTAGGGGGCGCCATGGGTAAGATAACCACCCTGGTTTAACTACCCTGGTTTAACCACCCTGGTTTAACCTCCCTGGTTTAACCACCCTGGTTTAACCACCCTGGTTTAACCTCCCTGGTTTAACCTCCCTGGTTTAACCACCCTGGTTTAACCACCCTGGTTTAACCTGTGGCAGAGTTCACTGAGCTTTGAATGATTGAAACGTAGAAACTGTTTAGGTGATGGATTTGAATCGTGGGTCAAAGGTCAGGTGTGTCTGTTTACAGGTGAGCTGAACATCGGTCTGCTTCAGTTCCTGCTGTTTGGAAGTCTGTTATCAGCTGTGGATCCTGTGGCAGTGATCGCTGTGTTTGAGGAGGTCCATGTGAATGAGGTTCTGTTCATCCTGGTGTTCGGAGAGTCTCTCCTCAACGATGGTGTCACTGTTGTAAGTGTCTAGACGTCTGGCTCCCAGTGGCATCTCTCCACAATGGAACATAAAACACATTTATTTCATGTTATATGTTAGGGTACTGTATGGAACATTTACAGACATGTTTTCCAGTAGGGATGTTATATTAATTATCTTGCATTTTCCCCTCCCTCCCTCCCTCCCTCCCTCCCTCCCTCCCTCCCTCCCTCCCTCCCTCCCTCCCTCCCTCCCTCCCTCCCTCCCTCCCTCCCTCCCTCCCTCCCCCCCTCCCTCCCCCCCTCCCTCCCTCCCTCCCTCCAGGTGTTGTTTAATGTCTGTGATGCGTTCGTTTCTCTGGGAGGTGCACGGATCAACGCAGCAGAGATCATCAAAGGCATCAGTATGTTACCTGCAGATCATGCGTATATTGAGATCTTCTTCAGTTTGAGATCCGTTCAGTATGAATGCTGTTCACTGTCTGAATGCTTAATCCAGTTCAGTTGAATAGCTTCTACAGGTAATTTTTTCTCTGCATAGTAATCATCCTCTTCTTTCCTCCTCCCCCTCTTCTCCATGCTCTCTCTCTCTCCTCTTCACTCTCTCTCGCTCTCTCCCCTCTCGCTCTTCCTCTATCCCATCTCCCTCCTGGTTCACTATCCCTCTCTCCTCCCCCCCCTCCCCCCCTCTCCTCCCCCCCTCCCCTGTAGTCTCGTTCTTTGTGGTGGCGTTTGGTGGTGCCCTGGTGGGGGTGGTGTTTGCTGTGCTGATCTGCCTCCTGACCAGATGCACCAAGAACATCCAGATCATTGAACCAGGGTTCATCTTCTTTCTTGGTTATCTCTCCTACCTCACAGCCGAGATGCTCTCCCTCTCCTCCATTCTGTCGTGAGTTCCTGGAACTGCCGTTAACAAGTCTTACAGCTCCATACCAATCCATCCTCTGCATCAGTTTGAGGTTTGCTGTGCTTGTTGTTCGACAGGATCACTTTCTGTGGCGTCTGTTCTCAGAAGTACATCAACGCCAACATGGACGAGAGGTCGGTCAACACGGTGCGATACACCATGAAGGTGTTTGCTAACGGCTCGGAGACCATGATATTTGTCTTCCTGGGAATCTCAGCCATCAATCCTGATATCTGGGTGTGGAACACAGGATTCATCCTCCTCACCATTCTCTTCATCTTAGTCTTCAGGTTTATAGGTGAGAGGGAGACATGGCTTTTGTAAACTGGCTTCATCTGAGGGTTAAGGGTGGCTGAGGGGCAGTTCTGTGGACACGTCTGAAGATGTCTGTGATATTGTTGGGGGGAAAAAGGGGCAACAAAAGTACATTTTTATCTGTACAGCGTCTTACAGCCTCACAATTTAACGTCAAGTTGTTTTTTTGGTGCCCTCCACCACAGGTACCTTCTCTCTCACCTGGATACTGAATAAGTACAGGCTGGTCCCCTTAGAGATCATTGATCAGGTGGTGATGAGCTACGGTGGCCTGAGGGGGGCAGTAGCGTACGGACTCGCGGTCTTACTGGACGAGAAAAAAATCCCTGAGAAGAATCTGATGCTCAGTACGACTCTGATCGTGGTTTACTTCACTGTCGTCCTGCAGGTAACCATGACTACAGGTCCTAAAATGATTTGGCCCTTGATATTAAAATAAGTAAATGTTAACGCCGTTTAAATGTTTGCTTCAGGGAGTAACGATGAAACCGCTGGTCACCTGGTTGAAAGTCAAGCGACAAACAGAGAGAGACCTAACACTCGTGGAAAAACTCCAGAATCGGGTAACCATGGATTTACGGTCATTTTCAATAACCATTACCGTATATTTCTAATTATAAATTATAAATAATAAATGTTATTTGTTCAGGCTTTCGACCACATGCTGGTTGCAATAGAGGACATTTCTGGACAAATAGGACACAACTACATGAGAGACAAGTATAATGAATGAATGAAACAACCCACTGTTTAGCTGTCAAATGACATGAATGGGAAGAACTATTTTACTGTGATTGTTTTGCGTTTTGATGATGTTTCTATCTTATTAAGGTGGAACAACTTTGAGGAGAAGTGGTTGTGCTGGCTGTTGATGAAACCATCAGCCAGGAAGTCTCGAGATTACCTCTTCAACATCTTCCACCAGCTCAACCTGAAGGACGCCATGAGCTACGTGACTGAGGTAGAGCACAGGCCAGGGTCAGAGCACAGAGCACAGGCCAGGGTCAGAGCACAGGCCAGGGACAGAGCACAGAGCACAGGCCAGGGTCAGAGCACAGAGCACAGGCCAGGGTCAGAGCACAGGCCAGGGACAGAGCACAGAGCACAGGCCAGGGTCAGAGCACAGAGCACAGGCCAGGGTCAGAGCACAGAGCACAGGCCAGGGTCAGAGCACAGGCCAGGGACAGAGCACAGAGCACAGGCCAGGGTCAGAGCACAGAGCACAGGCCAGGGTCAGAGCACAGAGCACAGGCCAGGGTCAGAGCACAGAGCACAGGCCAGGGTCAGAGCACAGGCCAGGGTCAGAGCACAGAGCACAGGCCAGGGTCAGAGCACAGGCCAGGGACAGAGCACAGAGCACAGGCCAGGGTCAGAGCACAGGCCAGGGTCAGAGCACAGAGCACAGGCCAGGGACAGAGCACAGGCCAGGGTCAGAGCACAGGCCAGGGTCAGAGCACAGGCCAGGGTCAGAGCACAGGCCAGGGTCAGAGCACAGAGCACAGGCCAGGGTCAGAGCACAGGCAAGGGTCAGAGCACAGGCCAGGGTCAGAGCACAGGCCAGGGACAGAGCACAGGCCAGGGTCAGAGCACAGAGCACAGGTCAGGGTCAGAGCACAGGCCAGGGTCAGAGCACAGGCCAGGGTCAGAGCACAGGCCAGGGTCAGAGCACAGGCCAGGGTCAGAGCACAGGCCAGGGTCAGAGCACAGAGCACAGGCCAGGGTCAGAGCACAGGCCAGGGTCAGAGCACAGGCCAGGGTCAGAGCACAGGCCAGGGTCAGAGCACAGGCCAGGGTCAGAGCACAGGCCAGGGTCAGAGCACAGAGCACAGGCCAGGGTCAGAGCACAGAGCACAGGCCAGGGTCAGAGCACAGAGCACAGGCCAGGGTCAGAGCACAGAGCACAGGCCAGGGTCAGAGCACAGAGCACAGGCCAGGGTCAGAGCACAGGCCAGGGTCAGAGCACAGAGCACAGGCCAGGGTCAGAGCACAGGCCAGGGTCAGAGCACAGGCCAGGGTCAGAGCACAGGCCAGGGTCAGAGCACAGGCCAGGGTCAGAGCACAGGCCAGGGTCAGGAATTGTCATTGGTGGAACAAGTAAGTGTTCTTCTTCTTCTGTTACAGGGCGAGCGGAGAGGCTCTTTGGCGTTTGTGAGGAACGACACCGCTAACATCGACTTCAAGAAGAAGTTTGGGGAGGATTTCTCAGAGGTGATGCCTGACTTCATGGATCACATGGCTGACAACCAGGGATCAGATCAGGTTTCTGTCTCCGCCTTCATGTAAGCAACATGTGACCTTTACATGTCATTGTTCCCAGAGGTTAATTCAGTGGGGTTATAGGAAGGTGGATAAACTGTTTCTAGTTACCAAAAACATACCTGCCTGTCCATCCCCCCCCCCCCCCCCCAGACGGGACAGTGTTCCGTCTGTGAGTCTAGACGTTGACCAGGACATGAACGGCATGAGAGAGTCTGATATCAACGCACATCATCTTCTTCAGCAGCACCTGTACAAGGGCAGGAAGCAGGTAGCCAACACATGCTAAACACATGTTAAACACACGTTAAACACATGTTAGCTCCCAGAGCTATCAAATTCTGATTCTGATGAGGCTTCCACAGAGCTTGATAATGATCCATTCATTAGAATCAGGTGTGCTGGAGCAGGGAAACATCTAAAACTGTCAGGACAGCAGCCCTCGAGGACATGGGGGGGCTAACACCTCTGATATACATCATGAATCTATTGTTATGATCCTCTCCCAAGGCCAGTGTAGATCTTCAGTTGTCCAGGAGTGTTTAATAGTAGAAAAGGTTTCAGAGGAAGTCACCTGGTGCTCAGATAAAGGATCTTGTTTTCTGCTCGCAGCACAGACACAGGTACAGCAGGAGCCACCTGGACGTCAATAAGGATGAGAACGAGGTTCAGGAGATCTTTCAGAGGACCATGAGGAGTCGACTGGAGGAGTCCTTCAAGTCTGCCAAGACAGGAGTCACACTGTCCAAGAAGATCAGCAAACTCCCCAAGAAAGAGCAGAAGGTCGGGCGAGTTCAGCTGTTTCATCCTACAGCATCGAGCCAAAGAAGATTGTATGATTTATTTATATTTTTATGGCAACATAGGTACCGAATGGACAGTCTGCAGACAGAAGCAAAAGCCATCCTTATGGAGACGAAGGTACGTCATGTTTGTTTTACTTTTCTAGTCTGTTTTGACATTAATCTGAATGTTCTTTGTTATTTTTCCCTCCAAAATCTATCACACCTCTAAAACAAACATATACATATATCACTGCCACATAACAAGTCTAGAATGGATCTGCTGCTTGGTGGAAAACACTTTGCATCTAAAGCAGAAAAGTATTTGCGTAAAAAAAGAAAGCTCCTCATTCCTTTTTCTAGATTTTGAGTTTTCTGAAGGAGACAGTGCTTCTGGAGGTCAAGTTACCGCCAACTCATTCCCATGAGGGCCACCTACAGGCCAGGAGGTAAAACAGCAGGTCCCTCACACCAAGTCCCTGTTTACACAACACACACCCGCCTTATACATGTCCTGTCTGTATGTCCATATACAGGTAGACAGGACATGTATACATTATATATACACTAACAGTCAAACGTTTGTACACACCCTCCTATTCAAATTAATGGGACAATGTGTCCTGGTAGTGTGATACATTTCCCATCTCCCCCTGGTGCAGCTGGTATTGAGAACCCAGCCTTCATGCCGGAGGTGGACCCTGTGCAGATCCCTCCCTGGCTGGCTGAGTCTGAGGCAGATGTCAGTGTGGTTCCGTCTCAGAGAGCCCAGCTCAGGCTGCCCTGGACCCCCAGTAACCTGCGCCGCCTGGCCCCGCTACGCATCAGCAACCACTCCAATGACTCCTTCCTGATGGCTGACGCCCCAGCGCCACCAGAGGGCGCTGATGAGCAGACTCCGCCGAGCGGAACTCACATGTAGTCCCCCTCCACAACTGACCTGCAGGACTTATACACATACGACTGACCACATGACTACTGACCACATATATATATACCCGATATACCCTACTTACTAGGTATTTTTATTTGCACTGTTCAATCAAAATGTGAGTTTTATGTTGTTGTGTGGAAATGTTTAATCATAGTACTGAATCTCAGGACATTTATTCATTTAGCAGACGTCCAAAGCGACTTCCAAGAGAGAGCTTTACAAAAGGATCAAACAAAACATTAACGGCATCAACATTTATGTTGGGATAATTTTCTAACAGCACTTTTGTACACTGAACCAAGCTGTTTTATACAACATCAGGTATATTGTAGATAGGTTATTATTCAATTGCAACAATATTATGAAAAAAATTGGCATTTCATTTAAGCATTCCATAAGAGAGTATAGCTAAATTAAATACCATTCCATTCATGCTAATTCTTAATTTTTTCTTAGTGTAATCCCTACTCTTGTTGTCTGACATGTTAAAATGTAAATTAAGGTAACTTTGATTATTTGTGTCTTATTACAGAGACAAAAGGACTGTTATAAATGTTTATTTTATGATAGAGTATTTCTTTATTTATTCACCAATAAAAAATGTATTACTTTTTTATGTTACATTGAAATATCCAACAATATTGCTACTTAATAGAAATAATCACAGTACTGTATTACAGAACAGTGCTGTCAAACCATAACATACAGAACATAATATATCCATTTGGCAATGACAGTGTATCACAGCTGATATGTCTCAGACATGGTGAAGGAATGTTAGTTGTGTAAAGGATCATTCAGACCTGATAATAATGACCCCAAACCTGGACTGAACATGTTAGGTTTAAACTTTTTAACTACTACTAAACTATTTTTAATGCATAATTACAAGTAGTCCATTTCTAACGTCTCCAGATTCTGTGTGATGTAGTCCAAAATAACTTTCTCATTTTCTGGGAGTTTCAAGTAAAAATGACCACCGTCAAACATTTTCACAGTAAAATCTCCAGATGATATTTCCTTCCAAGCTAAGGCATGGGGGGGGAAAAATCAATTAAATTACACATATATATATATATTTAAACAGCATATATTTTAATGTTTGATCAAGCAAGTAACTTTGCAAACAAACATTTCCAAATGAGTTGAGAAGTTTTCCCAACACAGATTGGTCTCAAACATGTAAACCCATCCCAATACTAAAGGTGTAAAACTATGATTTTGTTACATCCACATTGTGACATCACTGTGTGAAATCAGTGACATCACAGCTCACCTTGTAAATCATGAGGCGAATCCTGCCGTCCATCGAAGCACGTGATTGGACAGGAGAGGAGAGGAGAGGCAGGCCTGTCGCACCTGAACACAGGAACAAGGTTGAGGAAGATACCCTGATTACAGACACACAAGATTCGAAATCTTGGATCTTAAAAGTTATTGCAAACAAACAGAATTTGCTTTGATAGGCGGTACTGTACTGTCAGGCAATACAGAAAATACTACAGAAAATAGGAATAATATGAAATGTGTGCAATGTACCTGTAGCTGTACATGAGGTCACAGATCTTACCTGTAGCTGTATATGAGGTCACAGATCTTACCTGTAGCTGTACATGAGCTCACAGATCTTACCTGTAGCTGTATATGAGGTCACAGATCTTACCTGTAGCTGTATATGAGGTCACAGAGCTTACCTGTAGCTGTATATGAGGTCACAGATCTTACCTGTAGCTGTATATGAGGTCACAGATCTTACCTGTAGCTGTATATGAGGTCACAGATCTTACCTGTAGCTGTATATGAGGTCACAGATCTTACCTGTAGCTGTATATGAGGTCACAGAGCTTACCTGTAGCTGTATATGAGGTCACAGAGCTTACCTGTAGCTGTATATGAGGTCACAGATCTTACCTGTAGCTGTATATGAGGTCACAGAGCTTACCTGTAGCTGTATATGAGGTCACAGAGCTTACCTGTAGCTGTATATGAGGTCACAGATCTTACCTGTAGCTGTATATGAGGTCACAGAGCTTACCTGTAGCTGTATATGAGGTCACAGAGCTTACCTGTAGCTGTATATGAGGTCACAGAGCTTACCTGTAGCTGTATATGAGGTCACAGAGCTTACCTGTAGCTGTATATGAGGTCACAGATCTTACCTGTAGCTGTATATGAGGTCACAGAGCTTACCTGTAGCTGTATATGAGGTCACAGATCTTACCTGTAGCTGTATATGAGGTCACAGATCTTACCTGTAGCTGTATATGAGGTCACAGAGCTTACCTGTAGCTGTATATGAGGTCACAGATCTTACCTGTAGCTGTATATGAGGTCACAGATCCTACCTGTAGCTGTATATGAGGTCACAGAGCTTACCTGTAGCTGTATATGAGGTCACAGAGCTTACCTGTAGCTGTATATGAGGTCACAGAGCTTACCTGTAGCTGTATATGAGGTCACAGATCTTACCTGTAGCTGTATATGAGGTCACAGATCTTACCTGTAGCTGTATATGAGGTCACAGAGCTTACCTGTAGCTGTATATGAGGTCACAGAGCTTACCTGTAGCTGTATATGAGGTCACAGAGCTTACCTGTAGCTGTATATGAGGTCACAGAGCTTACCTGTAGCTGTCAAGAAGGTGCATGTCTGCCTTTAGTGGAACCAGGAAGTGTTTGACCATCTTGGGGTCAGCCAGCAGCTCTGGAGGAGTCCCACCCACAGTCATCATCCAATACATGAAGTCCTCATCTGAAAGATCACTTCTCTTTGTAGCGTTGAGACGAGTCTCAGACTAGAAAACACAAGGTGGCCTGTTAGTTGTGTGTCTGTAGGTCAGGGGAGTCACCCTCATTCATCCAGGAGGTTTCAGTCATCTGGACACTGTTTTCAAAATGTCAGTTTTCAAAGAGTCGACATGTCTTGATATTGAAAACTTCACAACTTAATATTGAAAACAGTGTCCAGATTGACTGTGTCTGAAACCTTTTCCACAATTGCATGTATGAGATTTGAGCTGCCTGCCTCTTGTATTCTGGACACTCACATAAGGTGCTGAGGCCCCGGACAGGAACAGGTGAACTGGTTCGTGGTTGTGAACTCTCTTCAGCGTCTCTGCTACTGCAAAACAGGTGGTGGCACCAAAACTACGCCAAAGCAACAGGAGTGGGAAGTGTGATCATTAAAACACTCACATGCAGTTCAATGACCAGAGAGGACTTATGAACATGTATGTGAGTAGATGGATGGATCGTGTTGAAAACTAAGAGATGCTGTTTTGAACTCGTACCTGTGGCCAAAGAAGGCAAACGGTTTCTCCCTTAACACAGGGAGCAAAGCACTGATGACCTCATCCACGATCTGCTGCATGTTCTGGAAGAACGGCTCTTTGCTTCTGTCCTCTCTACCAGGAAGTGTAACTGACCACACTGGGGGTTCAAAGGTCAAACATTAACCCCAGAATAATTAATTTAGAGTACTTCCTCCTTGTTTCTTTTAATAGTCTACTATGACACGTAGCAATAGGCAGCAGTGTATGGTATTTATCATTGTCATCCAAAATGTTCTTTACCAATACTTTTGTAGTGTCCAGTACTACCCTACATTGCAGACAGTACTTGTCAAACTGAGTACAGGGAGGTTCGGCAGCCTACCTTCAATAGAGCTGTTCAGTTTGAGTCCCCAGCGGGCACAGTGTACAGAGCCCCCTCCTGCCCAGGGAAAACAGATCACCCTGGCCACTGCCTCGGGTCTCTTACTGAAACATTTCATCACCTTGGCCATCCTGTTTTGACAGGGGAGGACACATGGAAACGTCACAAACGTCCTTAAATCGACACCCCCGAATGGATTTTTCTTATTTATTGTCTTTGTATGTAGCCTACAATGAAATCGGTTGCGTAATCATGTCCACTAGACGTAAATAAATGTATTCCTTTTCCTAATTTGCTGTTTAACTATCAGCTGAAGTTTGATACTGGCCAGTTTCCTGATCATCTTCTTCGTTGAAGTGTGATTATTGTGCTCTTCATCAGACTGGCCAGGGGGCCATCTGTAGACTGGAGGGTGATATCATATCTCTACAAGTGTCCTGTTCTGAAACATTTATGAACATTCATACTCTTGTATGTTTTGTAAATTACCTATAATGGTCAGAAACTGTATTTGGCAGCACTAGGGTACTACTTATAAACACCGTCACGGTTCTAATGATATACTGACGGTTTTGTTTTCGATTCGGTTTCGTTTACATTATTTCGGATCATTTAGATGCCCCCCATCACCGCTTTGGTTTGTCAATGGTGTATAAATTGTTAATATCATATTCAAGTTAAAAGAATAGGTCATCTACACAGTATTGTATTTCTACTTAAGTAAAAGTCTGAATATTTAGCCTCGTCATACAATAATATACCTTACCTGTCAGTATTATTACATATGCTGTTTCCTCTCAGCTGATGTACCTGCCAGGATGGGGCCTCTCAGGTGTTCCAGCTTCTTCTGAATATCAGACAGTGTTTCCTCTTAACCAGGACTCTTACCTGGTGTCACAGATCTGAGGTGTCACATATTAACCAGGGAGTTCTGAACCCGCTCTGATTGGACTAAAGGCTTCTCATATGAGGTAACATTTGACCATAACAGAACAGGAACTTCAAACTATAGAGGGAGACTATGTCTGTAATTCTGCTGACATTAACGACTGATCTATCAAGTTATCCATCATAATCTAATATGATAGTACAGGACCAGTTGCATTATAAATGGAAACATACTACAGGGTATAGATAAGTGAAATATTGCTTAAATATTCGCCAAGGTACTGTAGACATTCTTGTAGCCAACAACAGAAATCTGATTTGTGTGATTATTTATATTGCTTATAGTTATAGTATGTATAGTGTCCCCTGCGTAAGGCCGGAAAGTAACAGGGATAGGCTCTAGTCACCCATGACCCCTAACCCCTAAAAATGGTAGATGATGAACACATGAATAGCTATAGTAAACTTCATGGATTCATCTCACTTTCACTAACTCGTCCGTCCGTTTTAGTCCAGGAATTTTATTTTGAAAAGATTTGGAAGCGATCAACCGGAAGTGATGTTGTCCTTCCTGCTGAGCGGCTGCTGTTGCTAAACTGATGTTGCTAAGCTAACTTTTACCGGCGACATCGCTTCTTGACATTTTAACCAACAGTCAATTTATTAATGAGCTAATCTGATATAAAGTCACTTTAGTTATTACCAACATCGGATTGTTGAATCATCGAGTATGGAAAACTAGTGAGTTATAGACATCTGTTCCCAGATTAGCCACCTAGCTATCTAGTTAGAGAGCTACATTGGCTAATCAGAATAGTTTGGTTGTTTTAGATTTAATAAAATAAGAGTTTGAGTTCTAGAGCTGCAGAACCTCAGATCAGAGGAGCGGCCTGGGGGGTCAGTCTGTGGAGAGGAGACCTCCTGAAGACCTCCTGAAGACCTTGCAGCGGACATCTGAAGCCTGTCTGCCGGCCTCAATCCGGACTGAGACCTCATGAATGGAAATCGGAACTTCAGGTTTGTTTTAAACTTCTTATCTGGATCACATGTTGACGTTAGTTCAACAAGTTTGTTGTTGACAACCAGTCTAAAAGTCTGTATGAGAAGTAGGTTAAGCTGTGATTTAACACTGCCAGGTGTGTAGCTTACATATACTACTAAAAATAAAGTGGAGCCTAGACACACACAGCAGACACGCAAAGTGACCCTGCAACATGTCGGATCATCTGAAGTTCTCTGAGTTACACCTCCAGTATCCCACCTCACCTCACTGCTCACTAACAGGATTAAGAAACTTAGATCTCTCTTGTCTTTCCTTGATTTCTGTGTCGCTGGTGGTGAGTCCGATACTGGCACACACTGGCCTAGGTTTCTTTTTCCACATTGGACGTTACAAAAACCCTTGATCTTGAGCTGAATTGTCCTCCACCCTGTGTACATGTATGTCAGTTAAATAGACAGTCTGGTACCTGTCCCTATACTAAGCTCTGCCAGTCACCTTTGGGGTGAATGTGGTTGTATCTGCCTGTTTGAACATCAGTATCTGACTTGATCTTAATCCTGGATCATTATTTAAGCTCCAGTGTCTGTTGAGAAGCTTTCTCAGAGCAGTGGAGATGTTTCTGGGGGTTTAGGAAAGAGACTAGCTGGTGTTCACTGCTTGTGGTCATGTAGGGTAGATTAGACATCTAGACAGCACCTGTTTATCCTCATCACGGTTGCCATGGAGAAATGGCAGCCACATGGGTACTGCTGCCGTGACAACAACCCTCTCAGGGGGATAGAGCAGTTTCAATATGGGGTTATCTCAGTACGGCATTAAGCACAAGTCAAGCTCTATTAGTCTGTGACATTTCGTATCATATTTTGATTTGTCTTTACATTTACCCTCAATAAAAACTGTTCATTTAGTTTGTATGGCAGACAGCTTGTGTGGTCCTTCAGGAACTTGAGTGTTTGCTACCAGTTTGATCTGCTGCTTCTGTTTGGAGGTGTTGGTCACCGCTGTGCTGTGTGGGATCCTTGTGCCTCCTAACTTAAGTGGTGACTTGATTGTCATCGTTCTGTATTTCAAAAAGGGATTTCATGAAAGCTTAGGTAGAAATTTGGTTTGGTGTGAAACACAACCTTCCTGTCAAATGACCTCTTCCTCAGCCTCTTCCTCAGCCTCTCCATCAGCTGCTCATCATAGCAGAAGGAACAACACCTGATGCTAAGTTTAACAAAACCCTTTCTCTGTTCTCTCTGTCTGGTCGCCTCACTCTTCTTCCCCCTCTCTCTCCCCCTTCTCCCTCCCCCCTCTCCCTCCCACTCCTCCAGGAGTCGTTGGGGCCCAGGCCCTGTTCTCCGTCCCCAGGCGGCCTGGCTATGGCACCATGGGGAAGCCCATCAAGCTGCTGGCCAACTGCTTCCAGGTGGACATCCCCAAGATGGACGTCTACCTGTACGAGGTGGACATCAAGCCTGAGAAGTGTCCCCGCAGGGTCAACAGGTAGGTCCTCGTCCCGCTCTGCAACAAAAAACACAAAGCTGTCACTTCTGATTGGCTGAGTGACAGAGCTGCTCTCTTCTGATTGGCTGAGTGACAGAGCTGCTCTTTTCTCTCCCGCTGCTGTGCAGGGAGGTAGTGGACTCCATGGTTCAGCACTTCAAGGTCACCATCTTCGGGGATCGTAAGCCGGTGTACGATGGGAAGAGGAGCCTGTACACAGCCAACCCCCTGCCTGTGGCTACTACAGGGGTGAGACACACAGCAGCTCTGCATCATGCACACACTGGTATGCACAGCCATGGACAAAGTGCTTATGAGAGCACAGCAGAAAAGATCCAGAATCTGAAGTATGTCGTAGTTCTAACAGTGTTTTGGTCGTCAGAATGAGGCTGTATTATTTCCATATCCATATATTCATTTAGGAGATGCAACTTTCAAGTGCGAGCATTACAAAAGAGCACTGGTCACTGAACATAGCAACAGACACGTGTGTTCTTTTCTTCATATGACATCCTTAGTCAGGAATAAACCTTCTGCTTTGACCTGAACAGGAACCTTGCTGCTGAAGTGTGTGTTTCAGCGTGTCACATGGTGTGTTTCTCTGAACGTCCAGGTGGATCTGGACGTCACTTTGCCAGGGGAGGGAGGGAAGGATCGGCCCTTCAAAGTCTCCATCAAGTTTGTGTCTCTGGTGAGCTGGCACATGCTGCATGAGGTTCTGACGGGCCGGAGTGTTCCGGAACCCCTGGACCTGGACAAGCCCGTCAGCACCAACCCTGTCCACGCTGTGGATGTGGTACTTAGACACCTGCCTTCCATGAAGTAAGCACGGCGCCCCCCTTAACTTGCATACGGACAAATCATGTTATTTCAACATATGCTGTTAAAACGAAATGTTTGTCTCCTGTGTGGAACATGTGTGATGAGAGGAAATTACAGATGTGATGATGTCCTCTTCAATCCCCTCCTCCCTCCTTTCCTACTCTCCTCCCTTTCCTTCTTTCCTCCCTCCCTCCTCCCCTGGCCCTCCTCACCTCTCTCCTCTCCTGCCCTCCTCCCCTTCACTCTTCTCCTGCCCTCCCCCCACCCAGGTACACCCCTGTGGGCCGTTCCTTCTTCTCCTCCCCAGAGGGCTATGATCACCCCCTGGGTGGGGGCAGGGAGGTCTGGTTTGGCTTCCACCAGTCAGTCCGTCCGGCCATGTGGAAGATGATGCTGAACATCGATGGTGAGTCCTGCTGGATCTGGAGAACCAGATTTCTTTTTGACTTATCGTCTAAACTCAAGAACCTGACCTGGGAACAGTTCTCAGTCCATCTGCTCTTCTTCTACTGTGTTCCTGACGCTGCTCTCTTCTTCTACTGTGTTCCTGATGCTGCTCTCTTCTTCTACTGTGTTCCTGATGCTGCTCTCTTCTTCTACTGTGTTCCTGACGCTGCTCTCTTCTTCTACTGTGTTCCTGACGCTGCTCTCTTCTTCTACTGTGTTCCTGACGCTGCTCTCTTCTTCTACTGTGTTCCTGACGCTGCTCTCTTCTTCTACTGTGTTCCTGACGCTGCTCTCTTCTTCTACTGTGTTCCTGACGCTGCCTTCTTCTACAGTGTCGGCCACAGCCTTCTACAAGGCCCAGCCTGTGATCCAGTTCATGTGTGAAGTTCTGGACATCCACAACATAGACGAGCAGCCACGCCCCCTCACTGACTCCCACAGGGTCAAGTTCACCAAGGAGATCAAAGGTAGATCTCCTCACTACGTCAGGACAAGACTTTTAATTGCAATGTTGTTGACTTCCCAGTAATGACAACTCATGATAACTCCTCCTCTCAGGGCCGATAGTAATGATAACTCATGATAACTCCTCCTCTCAGGACTGATAGTAATGACAACTCATGATAACTCCTCCTCTCAGGGCTGATAGTAATGATAACTCATGATAACTCCTCCTCTCGGGGCCGATAGTAATGATAACTCATGATAACTCCTCCTCTCAGGACTGATAGTAATGACAACTCATGATAACTCCTCTCAGGGCTGAAGGTGGAAGTGACACACTGTGGGACGATGCGCAGGAAGTACAGAGTGTGCAACGTGACTCGACGTCCAGCCAGCCACCAAACGTAACATGCAGCAAAACAGACCCAGCTCTTCATGAAACACACAGGACACACACGAAACACGACATACACATGAAACACACATGAAACACGAACCCATGCTGACCAAAGTGCTGAACAGACAGAGAAAAAGAGACCATTACACAGCAGTACAACACAACAAGACAGAAGACACACACACACACACACACACACACAGACAGACAGACAGCTGAGGCAGAGCGACAGGTCCCATCTCACCCCTCGTGACCTCCCCCCTCCCCCTCCCCCAGGTTCCCCCTGCAGCTGGAGAGTGGACAGACAGTAGAGAGGACTGTGGCTCAGTACTTTAAGGAGAAGTATAACCTGCAGCTGAAATACCCCCACCTGCCCTGTCTGCAGGTGGGCCAGGAGCAGAAACACACCTACCTGCCCCTGGAGGTGAGTCACCAGGCCTACACACACACACACACACACACACACACACACACACACACACACACACACACACACACACACACACACCTACCTGCCCCTGGAGGTGAGTCACCACACACACACACACACACCTACACCTACCTGCCCCTGGAGGTGAGTCACCACACACACACACACACACACACACACACACCCCAGTCTGGAGGCTACAGCTCAGTGGTTAGCATCTTTGACTGAAAGAAAAAAGTGTCACACTAACCCCCCCCCCCCCCCCCTCTGTGTTTCACCTCAGGTGTGCAACATAGTCGTGGGCCAGCGCTGCATCAAGAAGCTGACGGACAACCAGACCTCCACCATGATCAAAGCCACGGCTCGCTCTGCCCCCGACAGGCAGGAGGAGATCAGCAGACTGGTGAGCGCCCCCTGGAGGCAGGGAGGACACTGACATGATTATGAGACTTGATGAAACAATAAAACAAGACCTCAATGCTTTGAGCGTTACTTGAACCATTTTCTAACGATGGTTATCCCCCCCCCCCCCCCCCCCCCTCAGGTGCGGAGTGCCAACTACGATGCAGACCCCTTTGTGCAGGAGTTTCAGTTCCGTGTGCGTGATGAGATGGCCCAGGTGACCGGGCGTGTTCTGCCCCCCCCCCTCCTGCAGTACGGAGGGCGGGTGAGCTCTGAACACTTTATGGTACCTGCCTTTAAATCACACAACATCACACTGTCTGTGGGTGTGTGTGTGTGTCTGTCTGTGTGTGTGCATGCTGATGTGGTGTTTGTGTGTGGCTCATACTTGCAGTGTGTCTCTAATCCTCCTTGATTTCCATCCTGAAACCCAAATTTGACAGAAAACAAACCTGTGTGTCTGTGTGTGTGTGTCTATCTCTGTGTGTGTGTGTCTATCTCTGTGTGTGTGTATCTCTCTCACCTTGTGTGTGTGTCTCTCACCTTGTGTGTGTCTCTCTCCCTGTGTGTGTGTGTGTGATGGCAGCCCCAGCAGGTGACCCCTGCGCTGTCGTTGCAGAGCCGCACGGTGGCCACGCCCAGTCACGGTGTGTGGGACATGAGGGGGAAGCAGTTCCACACGGGGGTGGAGATCAAGATGTGGGCCATCGCCTGCTTCGCTACACAGAGACAGTGCAGGGAGGAGATACTCAAGTAAGACACACACTCACACACAGAGACACACACACACACTCACACACACACACACACACACACACAGGGAGGAGATACTCAAGTAAGACACACACTCACACACAGAGACACACACACACACACTCACACACAGGGAGGAGATACTCAAGTAAGAGACACACAGAGACACACACACACAGAGACACACACACACAGGGAGGAGATACTCAAGTAAGACACACACTCACACACAGAGACACACACACACACACACTCACACTCACACACACAGGGAGGAGATACTCAAGTAAGACACACACACACACACACACTCACACACAGGGAGGAGATACTCAAGTAAGACACACACACACTCGCACACACACTTACACACACACAACACACGCACACACACACTCGCACACAGGCACACACACACACACACACACACACACACACAGGGAGGAGATACTCAAGTAAGACACACACACACAACACACGTACACACACACTTGCACACAGGCAGACACACACACTCACACACACACACACACACACATTCCCTGCTAATGTTAATATCATTAGAATAATAGAAGTATTCTTTTTACTCACCTCCTGTCTTGGCTGTGTGTGTGTGTGTGTGTGTGTGTGTACCTGTGTGTCCTCCACAGAGGTTTCACCGACCAGTTGCGTAAGATCTCCAAGGATGCTGGGATGCCCATCCAGGGCCAGCCCTGCTTCTGTAAGTACGCCCAGGGGGCCGACAGCGTGGAGCCCATGTTCAGACATCTGAAGAACACCTACTCTGGCCTGCAGCTCATCATCGTCATCCTGCCTGGAAAGACCCCCGTCTACGGTACCAACACGTCCTCATCAGTGTGCAGCGTAGAGACAGGCTGCTCAGTGGAACTGTGGTGCCTCTAATGCTGCTCGTGTTCCTCCTGTAGCGGAGGTGAAGCGTGTGGGAGACACTCTTCTGGGCATGGCCACCCAGTGTGTCCAGGTGAAGAACGTGGTGAAGACCTCCCCCCAGACCCTCTCCAACCTCTGCCTGAAGATCAACGTCAAGCTGGGGGGCATCAACAACATCCTGCTCCCTCACCAACGGTACTGCATGACTTCCAGATGACAGATGAGCCGGTCTCTCTGCTGGTCTCTGATGGTCTCTGATGGTCTCTCTGCTGGTCTCTGATGGTCTCTGCTGGTCTCTCTGCTGGTCTTTGATGGTCTCTGATGGTCTCTGATGGTCTCTGCTGGTCTCTCTGCTGGTCTCTGCTGGTCTCTCTGATGGTCTCTGATGGTCTCTCTGCTGGTCTCTCTGCTGGTCTCTGATGGTCTCTCTGCTGGTCTCTGCTGGTCTCTGATGGTCTCTGCTGGTCTCTCTGCTGGTCTCTCTGCTGGTCTCTGATGGTCTCTCTGCTGGTCTCTGATGGTCTCTCTGCTGGTCTCTGCTGGTCTCTGATGGTCTCTCTGCTCCTTTATCCAGACCCTCGGTGTTCCAGCAGCCTGTCATCTTCCTGGGAGCTGACGTCACTCACCCTCCTGCAGGAGACGGGAAGAAGCCCTCCATCGCTGCTGTGAGTCCCTCCATACTGAACACCTCCATACTGAACACCTCCATACTGAACACCTCCATACTGAACACCTCCACACTGAACACCTCCACACTGAACACCTCCACACTGAACACCTCCATACTGAACACTTCCATACTGAACACTTCCATACTGAACACCTCCATACTGAACACCTCCATACTGAACACCTCCACACTGAACACCTCCACACTGAACACCTCCATACTGAACACCTCCATACTGAACACCTCCATACTGAACACTTCCATACTGAACACTTCCATACTGAACACCTCCATACTGAACACTTCCATACTGAACACTTCCATACTGAACACCTCCATACTGAACACTTCCATACTGAACACCTCCATACTGAACACCTCCATACTGAACACCTCCATACTGAACACTTCCATACTGAACACTTCCATACTGAACACCTCCATACTGAACACTTCCATACTGAACACCTCCACACTGAACACCTCCATACTGAACACTTCCATACTGAACACCTCCATACTGAACACCTCCACACTGAACACCTCCATACTGAACACCTCCACACTGAACACCTCCATACTGAACACCTCCATACTGAACACCTCCATACTGAACACCTCCACACTGAACACCTCCATACTGAACACCTCCACACTGAACACCTCCATACTGAACACTTCCATACTGAACACCTCCATACTGAACACTTCCATACTGAACACCTCCATACTGAACACCTCCATACTAAACACCTCTATACTGAACACTTCCATACTGAACACCTCCATACTGAACACTTCCATACTGAACACCTCTATACTGAACACCTCCATACTGAACACTTTCATACTGAACACCTCCATACTGAACACTTCCATACTGAACACCTCCATACTGAACACTTCCATACTGAACACCTCCATACTGAACACTTCCATACTGAACACCTCCATACTGAACACCTCCATACTGAACACCTCCATACTGAACACCTCCACACTGAACACCTCCACACTGAACACCTCCATACCCAACACCTCCACACTGAACACCTCCACACTGAACACCTCCACACTGAACACCTCCATACTGAACACCTCCACACTGAACACCTCCATACTGAACACCTCCATACAGAACATCTCCACACTGAACACCTCCACACTGAACACCTCCATACTGAACACCTCCACACTGAACACCTCCATACTGAACACCTCCATACAGAACACCTCCACACTGAACACCTCCATACTGAACACCTCCACACTGAACACCTCCACACTGAACACCTCCACACTGAACATCTCCACACTGAACACCTCCATATGCTGGATTCTGGTGTCAGCACAGTTTCATAGTCACTGTGTGATCATGTGATCATCTGCTCTCAGCTTCTTCACGTGCAGTGCATTATTTTGAGTCCTCAATAGTAACTGTCTAACTGATTATCTGAACCTTTTCCACATCCCCCCCCTCCCTTCCTCCAGGTGGTAGGCAGTATGGACGCCCACCCCAGCAGGTACTGTGCTACAGTCCGGGTCCAGAGGCCCAGGCAGGAGGTCATCCAGGACTTGGCCTCCATGGTTAAAGAGCTGCTGATCCAGTTCTACAAGTCGACCCGCTACAAACCCACCAGGATCATCTTCTACAGGGACGGAGTGTCTGAGGGCCAGTTTAGACAGGTCTGTCCCTGCTGCTGGCTCTGTGGCTCTGTGGCTCTGTGTCTGTGGCTCTGTGTCTGTGGCTCTGTGGCTCTGTGGCTCTGTGTGTCTGTGGCTCTGTGGCTCTGTGGCTCTGTGTCTGTGGCTCTGTGGCTCTGTGTGTCTGTGGCTCTGTGTCTGTGGCTCTGTGTCTGTGGCTCTGTGGCTCTGTGTCTGTGGCTCTGTGGCTCTGTGACTCTGTGTCTGTGGCTCTGTGTCTGTGGCTCTGTGTGTCTGTGGCTCTGTGTGTCTGTGGCTCTGTGTGTCTGTGGCTCTGTGTCTGTGGCTCTGTGTCTGTGGCTCTGTGTCTGTGGCTCTGTGTCTCTGTGTCTGTGGCTCTGTGTCTGTGGCTCTGTGTCTGTGGCTCTGTGTCTGTGGCTCTGTGTCTGTGGCTCTGTGTCTGTGACTCTCTCCCTATCTCTGTCTCTTGTCTATTGAATAACATTATTTATATTATTATTATATACTAGTATTGCGGTGCTGGTTGAGCGGGTGTTGGTTCTTGTGTGATGGCTGTTTCTTGTGTGATGGCTGGTTCTGGTGTGATGCCTGGTTCTGGGTCTTGCTGCAGGTGCTGTACTATGAGCTGCTGGCCATCCGAGAGGCCTGTATCAGCCTGGAGAAGGACTACCAGCCTGGGATCACCTACATCGTGGTGCAGAAGAGACACCACACCAGGCTGTTCTGTGCTGACCGCAACGAGAGGGTGAGTTCTGGCCTCCTTCACCTCCATGTGTCCCTGCAGCCTGGGCACCAGGACCTGGGCTCCTGGGAGCTCCGTCTGGGAACCTAAGCTGGAGCTT
>CM059306.1:12252500-12310000 GCA_030340665.1 Neosalanx taihuensis
TGAACCAGAAGCTGTCTGAAGCACAGTGAGTCATGAGTGTTCACCAACATGGCTTCAAATCTGCAACAACTAACAGTTCTCAAAGTCTTCCCTGATTATGTGTCACAAGGACCCAATGTCCTTACTCTTAGTATGACAGCTCTTTCCCTTTTGTCTCCCCAGACTCTCCCTCCAGAACCTCCAGCTCCACCAGGCTCGTATGCAGGAGGATCTGTCCCGGAAGCAGGAGGCCCTGTCCCTGGAGAGGAGCAGTCTGGAGACCCGGGGACGCCTGGCCTCCGCCCACACCTCCGGCCCCCTGGCTGTGGTCCCCCTCACCAACTCCAGCGGGAGACACAACCTGATAGACAGTCTCACCTCTTAGTCTGCGTCTCTTTCAACATTACCATATTTTTCAGACTTTAAGGTGCTTTTTTTCATGCAATATTGTCTTTGTTTTATTTGTAGGCTGTCGTTAGCTAATGTTAGCAAAGCTAGTTAGCTAGTATATGTGCTGTGGGACCCGTATTCAAACTCTCGCCTGTGTGCAACGCTACTCTTTAACCGCAGGAACCAGCCAAACCATGAAAATATTGTGACTTATAGTCTGAAAAATACGGTTGTGTAATCAGAGGCTTTTCACGGTTGATTTGTGATTGACTTCTACTTTTACCATCTGGTTGTTTTTTCTCTTGTGTGTTGAGGGTTTAGGAAACGGTTCTATTGACAGTTTGTTTTTTGTGTGTCTTTCCGTCTTAAGTAGTTAGACGACGTAAAACATGAATGGCTGGAGATGAGAGCATGTGATAAACAGTCCTATTACTATAAAACTGACACACTGATAAAAAACACGGACATATGGTGCCTTGCAGCGATGCTGTTTGGAAACATTCAATGGAGGCTGTTTTTCTTTTATTGACCATCGGCATTATCAGTAATGGTAAGGTCAGCCTTGTTTATCATCCCCCCCCCCCCCCCCCCCCCCCGCTGGTGCTGTTTGATCAGCAGACTGTTTGTACCTGAGGGTGGGGATGACGATGGGAACTTGATCTCATATCAGGGATATAAATAAAAATCTTAACGTCAGAATCACTTCCCCTTCTCTTGCTCTGTACATGGTGTGTTGGACATTCCAAAGCTCTGGAAGGACGGGGGTGTTTCCAACATTGTTGTTAAAGGTACATGTGACATAAGTGGGCTTGAAGAAACGAACCTACCAACTCACCCCCTCCCCTGCAGGCCTCCACCGCCCCCTTCTTCCCCCCTCGCAGGTATCCTCCCGCCCCCTTGCCCTTCCCTCCTGCAGCCTCCACTGCCCTGTAGTAACCCTAGGCCACTCCACTTTACAGCTTAACTACAGGGTCCTTTTCATATTTGGGATGAGTCTGGCTGCAGCTTTATGGGAATGAGCTTCCTGAAAAACCCAATCATTCTGAATCATTTCACTAAAGAGCCCAGATGCTACTTGTCTGTTGTCCTCCACTGAGAGGGCAATTAAGGCAGCCTGGTGCCTGCTAACGCCCTGTCATTCTGCCTGAACGAACACCTGAGCTATCTGCCCCTGCTATCTGCCCCTGCTATCTGCCCCTGCTATCTGGCCCTGCTATCTGCCCCTGCTATCTGCCCCTGCTATCTGGCCCTGCTATCTGCCTCCGCTGTCACACACCCCCTTCCATGACCAGTCAGGCACCACCCAGCTTCCTCCCTCTCGTCTGACCAAAGAGCTGCGCCCGCCTGTCTGGTCAACACTCATCCTGACTCACGTCATGGGCTCACCTGGAGGGACTCTGACTGTTCTCACGTCTTGATGGAGACACCACAAGAGAGATGCTCAGGGACTTAGGGACAGGACCACCAGATGGATGACTTCTTACTCTGTTTTGTGTACAGAATGTTTTATGTACCTCTCTAACTCATTTCTTCTAATATTCCTGGGCTCAGTTCAAGATGTATCTCCAAATCGGTTCTTATCGTGAGCTGAAGTGATGAATCTTATACAAAGCGTGAACTTTGAAGACTCACTCTCTCTGTTCGTCTACTCCTTCACCTTTCTCCTGGGCCTCCCTGCCAACGCGTTGGTGCTCTTTGTCTACGTCCGCAAGGCGTGCAAGCGGGGAGCCACACCCAGCGTGGTCTACGCCCTCAACCTGTGCCTGGCCAATCTGGCGCTGGTGGCTTGGCTGCCTGTCCAGGCTCTGCAGACGGTACTGCAGGACTGGGCACTGCCAGCGTCCCTGTGTCCTGTCTACAGTTTCTTCCTGTTCGCCTCACTCTATGGCAGCACTCTCTTCCTGACAGCGGTTGCTGTGGGACGATACCTCAGCATCGCCTTCCCCATCAGCTATAAGATCTACCGGCGTGCCAGCATCTCCTGTGTGGTCAGTGTGGCTCTGTGGGGGCTGGTGCTCCTCCACCTGGGGCTGGGGCTGGGGGCCGAGGGCGGGGGGGGCAACTTCATGTCCACGTCCAGCCGCAACCTCTCCGTCTGCTACGAGAACTTCACCACGGCTCAGCTGGACATCCTGCTGCCTTTGCGTCTGGAGATGGCCATTCTGCTGTTCCTGGTTCCTCTGGCTGTGACGGCCTTCAGCACGCTGCGCTGCGTGACGCTGGTGTGGCGCTCCTTCCTGCCCACCATGGGGAAGAGGAGGGTTCTGACGGTGGCGTTGTCCACGCTGGCCGTGTTCGTGGTTTGCTACGCGCCGTATAACGCCTCGCACGTCGTGGGGTTCATCCTGCAGGAGAACGTGAGCTGGAGGAGAGAGGCCATGCTCACCAGTTCCTGTAACGTGTTCCTGGAGCCGGTGGTCATGCTCATGTTGTCCCCGGCAACCTCCCGGGGCTTCCTGACCAGGCTGTGTGGGAAACAGAGCAGCTTCAGCAGGCCAGGGACTCACAACCGGAGCAACATCAAGACGAGGGACCTGCCGGAGAACAAGCCATCGAGGAGCCTGCCATCGCTGAGCGACCAACAAACATTAGGAACCTCCAACTCTGCTATCATGTGAGGATGCTGAATCAGAGACTCTGGAAAATGTGACAGAAATTAAAAAATGAAATCTGCTGGGAATTAATGTTTAATAATTGTAATTTTGGTATGAAGTTAAAAAGACCTCTCTTTCTTTCTTTGGAACGAAGCTGCTGTTCTCATTAAAGGATAAGTAACTGTACAGCAAAGTTAGCATCACACTTAATATTTGTCTAGATGGAAAAAATGGGACTTGCTTATCATGACCCAAAATTTTGAAATTCAGATCCCAAAAATTAAAGCCCCAAAAAATTCTAGCAATTTTGGGGTTCTAACCCTATCCTAAAATTCAAAATATGTTGTGTAATATTATGTTGCTGATTTGCTTACATATAAAACTACAGATAAAATGGGGGATTCACTGCTAAACTTATTTTAATTTGTCATATTTGAATAACGGTATTTCATGGGGTAAAAATGACACCTCACATCTCACATACAGAAACTCCTGCCGTAAAACATTTGTTTTACTACGTTTGTGACGTCACATGTAGCCTCATCTTTCCAGACTGGTTTGACTTTTGGCCCCAAAATTTCAGACCATTCAGACTCAGACCAGCCCACAGTGTTCTGGCCCAGGAACTTCGATGGAACCCAGTAGTTTAACTGGAGCAACAAACAAGAAAGTTTTTAATTGTTTAAAGAATATTGAACCCTGCTGTTGTTAATGATGAAACTTTCCCCAATAATCCCAAGGAACCAAACACTAAGACAGACATGAAGTCTGAACATCCCTGTGAAGTCTGACTCGACATGTTCATTAACTTGAAGTATTTCATCAAGGACAGTTTTGAAAAGCTGGGATCATTTAAAACAGGATTAACTATGAAGCTGTTGCTGTAAAAAGTGCTGCTGCTGTTCAACAGTGAGTTCATCTCAGTCAAGCTGTAAGTAGGATTCTGTCTCTGTCAATGTTAATGTGTTTGCTGACTTTTTCTCGGTGAATTCCGCACCTAAAGGTCGAGGAGGACAGTTTTCTAGAAAGAAAGTGATTCCTTATTGATCTGCGGGCTCAGAATTTTGATTTGGGTCACGAAAGTTTTTAAATGTGAGTGAGACTGCTCACCCGGAGGCTGCCATGTTACTAAGTTTATAGCTGCTGTAGATTAGCGGTTCTTTCGGTCAATTCTGCACCAAAAACTTCTAGCAGGGCAGCTTTTAAGAGATAAAAGAATTGTGCTTCTGGCCAGTTGGTCCGTTTATTTGTGTGATTTGTGTAAAACTGGTAATATGAGTGAGACTGAGTCACCGTCACTGTTTTGACTTCAGCCAGTCAAGACTCTGGCAGTGTTCACCTGAGGAGCGGCTGCGCTACCGCAGAGCGACAGCATGGGGGCGCCCTTTCTGCGGGGAGGTCATTTCTCTGTGTTCAGCATGTGGTCACAAAACGTGGAGGTGATGCGTCACATCCCTGCTCCCTGTATGACATCCCCTGGAGCCTCAGGCTGAAGGGGCAGTGATCTAATAAAGACTCAGAGTTTCCCAGGTAGTTACATCACAGATAAACTATCTTACTGCTGTAAATAACCTACAACAGGTGCACAGATATAGACAGTGAAACCTCGTCAAAGACTGAATATGTCAAGATGCTTGAACTATATTTCAAACCAGAAAGGCTTCAAATAGCGTCAGGGTTTTTGTATTCCAGCTAAATCATTGTAGATCAATAGGACAGTCTTGTCACCATCGTCCTTATACAAGTGTTGCTGAGAAACACTGTTTGAACAGTTCAGAGGATAAGAACAAGTGATTATTCAGCCACACAAGCTCAGTCAATTTCCGCTGCAAAAGGCTCCACATGATTACCTGAGCAGAGAGGGAGGGGTTGGACGAGATCTTATGTTGAATATCCAGTCTGGATCACAGGTGTTCAGGTTCCACAGGAGTAACATTGTCATGGGGTGTCTGGGCTCAAGAACCTCCTGAGGTAAGATCTTCAGTTGAAAAACTAATGAGGTGGAGACTTAACTGCATTTCTGACTTCAAAAGTAGATTTCAAGTATGATGGCAACAAAAAAAAACTTAATCAAAACACCTTTGACTTTCTAGGATATCGTTTCAACTTTTTTATTTTAGTAGTGTTGCGCTTTATTATTGTCACCCATGTAATGGTTCTCAACCAATCACATTCTCCCTCCAGGTTTTCAAAGAATCTCCGTGTGTGTGTTTAATGTAAGGATCAACATGGTGGCTCGTCTGCTGCTGTGTGTGTACATACTCACCTTCCTGATAGGAGTACCTGCCAACATACTAGCCTTCTGCACTTTCCTTCGGAAACTTCGTCACAAACCAACACCTATCGACATCCTCCTCCTTAACCTCACCATCTCCGACCTCCTCTTCCTCACTGTCCTGCCCTTCAAGATGAAGGAAGCCATGGAAGGAATGTCCTGGAACATGGACTACATCTTATGTCCAATCACTGGCTTCTTTTTCTATTCCACCATCTACAACAGCACTCTGTTCCTGACTGGTATCAGTGTGGAGCGCTACCTCGGGGTTGCGTTCCCCTTCAGGTACTCTCTGTGTCGTCGTCCTCGCTACGCTGCGGTGGCAAGCGTCGTGTTCTGGCTGGTTTCCTCTATGAACCTCAGTATCGTTTACATTGTGGCCTCGTTCCTGCTGGAAGACAACCCCTCCCTGCTCGACAACAACACAGCCCCTCAGGAGTGCTCCTTCCCTCCAGAAACCTGCTACCTGAATTTCACCCCGAAGCAGCTGAGCATCCTTCTTCCTGTCCGCCTCGAGCTCTTCCTGGTTCTGTTCTGCGTCCCCTTCCTCATCTGCTCCTTCTGCTACATCAACTTCATCCGCATCCTGTCACGCATGCCCAGTATCGGCCGGCGCCGCCGCCTGCGGGCCATCGGCCTGGCTCTGGGAACCCTGGTGGTGTTCACCGTGTCCTTCGGACCCTACAACGTGTCCCATGTGGTGGGGTTTGTCCACATGGACAGTGAACACTGGAGGGACATCGCCCTGCTCACCAGCACCCTGAACGCCTGCCTGGATCCCGTCATCTTCTACTTCTCGTCCGCTGCTGTCCGGAGCATGCTCAGTCACGGCCTCAGGAGCTTCCTGGCCAAACTGCACATCCTGAAGTGTGGAAGAGATCAGTGCTGCCCCCCTCTGGTGGCTCCTGTGTCTGACAAATACAAAGAGACTTGACAGTGTGAAGCGCTTGGCCAGTGCTTAAGCAGTGTAGAGATAGTGTGTTGTGTCTTGTAGCTGTACGACAGTAGAACCAGTGTTTCACAGAGCTTGAAACCACAATGTTCGTGTCCAAAAGAGGACGTTGGAAGACGAGTCCCATATTCAGTTAATTTAATGAATAGGTGTAAGACATGATGAGTAAACAGGAAGAGATCACACTGTCTTTGTTACGTCAAGCTGTTTAAGGAACGCTAAACAAATCTATGGAAGGAGGAGATAAGGAGGGTTTCCCATCTAGTCAGTCATAAAGAGCCCCCTGACCAGTCAATAGCCACATACAGTCAGGCAGGTGTTGTGCTGATAAGCAGAGATAAGTTTGCTTCATGTTGGCCTTGGCACACATACTCAGATGCTCTGCTTATTGGTTTGGCAGTATAGGTTTAGCCCCTTTTATATTAGTTTACACTAGCTTTAACAGGAAGACTCCTATACTATGTAGGCTGGTGTAGAGTCAACCTACATAGTATAGACCCTCATTCATCCAAGAGTGTTCCATAGTAGAAAAGGTTTGAGTCATCTGGACACTGTTTTCAAAATCAAGGCATTTTGAGCCACATCC
Source organism: Neosalanx taihuensis (assembly GCA_030340665.1). Taxonomy (NCBI): domain Eukaryota; kingdom Metazoa; phylum Chordata; class Actinopteri; order Osmeriformes; family Salangidae; genus Neosalanx; species Neosalanx taihuensis. The sequence continues at coordinate 12,259,277 of CM059306.1, forward strand.
AGGCGTCATTCTCAATCTTGTGATGTCTGAAGATGTCTTGATTTTGAAAAGTATCCAGATGACTCTCTGAAACCTTTTCTACTATGAAACACTCTGTCAGATGAAAACTTCTGAAACCTTTTTCTCCTTTAGTGTGTAGACAGCAAAATCAACAGGGGTTAATAAGGAATCCTTCGAGCTGTTGTAGAAACATTGCAGTTTATTGTACAATCAGAACTTATCATGCAAGTGGTTAGAATGCCATGCTAGGGTTGCTTTCTGTAGGGGGAAAAAGATCACCTTGACTCGTTCTAAAAGTCTCAATCACCGCTCCTATATACACTGGATCCCAAACTAGCAGGAATATTTGAGATTCTCTAAAAACCTGTCCAGATATTGTAAAAATCTACATAGTGTGTATATAATCCGTGATTCATGTCCATTAGACCGCCTTCATGGCTTAATGCCCAATCAACCTATGAAACGCACTGTAACAGACGTACAGGTGTATCTTGCGTGTGGAGGGATACACAACAAACCATAAAGAACTGGGGGGGGTAAAATAAAACATACAGTTAACTTGGGCACCACTGCTACTGGACTCTCCCATAGACCTGAGCTAGACTCCTACACACACACTACCAGACTCCTTAATCCCAGACAGCTCAAGCCCTATTGGATGGAAAGGTCTGGTCGCCACTATTCTCTTGATCTCACTGTCTCATGAGGCAGCTGTTTAGAGACACATGGATGAAGGTACCTGATTTTTCAATGTTAGTTGTGTCTAGGAGAAGGTAAACCCATGGCACAGCAGATGTCAGCCCTATATTCGCACCATGAGCACAACTTCAACTGTCATTTTTTTCTCTTTTTTTTTTTTTTTCTCCTGTATACATGTAAACTAATAAATTAAATCAACAAAAAAAATGAATTCTTTCATTTCAGACAGTAGTTATCACTCACAACAAACGCAGGGGGGGAAAGCAAAAGGAAAATCTGTAGGATAACAGAATTATAACAAGACAATTTTGTTTTAATGCAAAGTATCTCAGTCCATCATGTGAACTAAAAGAGGGATTGGATTGTAGGTTTGCCTTTGAACCCAGATGAGTCAGCTTGGGAGAGGAGGAGGGTCATGAGGGTCGAAGATGGAGGCTTCAACACTCCTCTCCATGTCCTGTGTGTGTGTGCGTGTGTGTGTGTGCGCTTGTGTCTGTGTGTTTATTTCGGATGACGCAATTCTACATGTACAGCAATGTTTTTGTTGTTGTTTTTGTACAAGTTTCGTTCCAGTGCCCTAGTAACATTAACAGGTTGTGTGAGTGAGCGTAGCCAGAGTGTGTGTCCTTCTTCACTGTGGTGTGGCGTCTCCATTGATCTCGATGCCGTGCTGTTGTAGCTGCGCTCGAAGCAATGCGTTATCATTCTTCAGCTCCTCAATCTGAGACAGCACACAGAACAAACACACAGAGACAACCTCTGAGAGGAATCATCATGTTTCTAGATTTTACAGTGCAGTGGCTGTTCAGGTGTGTGTGTGTGTGTGTGTGTGTGCGTGTGCGTGTGCGTGTGCGTGGGTGTGTACCTGTGCAGTGTCTGTTCAGGTGTGTGTACCTGTGCAGTGATGTGTTCAGGTGTGTGTTTGTACCTGTACAGTGGCTGTTCAGGTGTGTGTGTGTGTGTGTGTGTACCTGTGCAGTGGCTGTGCAGGTGTGTGTGTGTGTGTGTGTGTGTGTGTGTGTGTGTGTGTGTGTGTGTGTGTGTGTGTGTGTGTGTGTGTGTGTGTGTGTGGTGTGTGTGTGTGTGTGTGTACCTGTGCAGTGTCTGTTCAGGTGTGTGTACCTGTGCAGTGATGTGTTCAGGTGTGTGTTTGTACCTGTACAGTGGCTGTTCAGGTGTGTGTGTGTGTGTGTGTGTGTGTACCTGTGCAGTGGCTGTGCAGGTGTGTGTACCTGTGCAGTGGCTGTGCAGGTGTGTGTGTGTACCTGTGCAGTGATGTGTCCAGGTGTGTGTGTACCTGTGCAGTGATGTGTTCAGGTGTGTGTGTACCTGTGCAGTGGCTGTGCAGGTGTGTGTGTGTACCTGTGCAGTGGCTGTGCAGGTGTGTGTACCTGTGCAGTGATGTGTTCAGGTGTGTGTGTACCTGTGCAGTGGCTGTGCAGGTGTGTGTGTGTGTGTGTGTACCTGTTGCCTGAGCAGTTCGTTGTCCATCTGAACTCGCTCCACCTCTTTAAAGCTCTCCTGGAGTCGCTGGTTGTTCTGCCTCAGCTCCCGGATGTAGTCGCACGCCTTCGACAGGATCCCTCCTTTACTCTGGAGGGAAGAGGAACACCCCGATCACTCAGCAGGGGGCAAACTAAAGCCTTTCTGGGGCAAACTGGGACATACTGTACATCCAGTGATGATATGACAGAACATTTAGACTCAGTGTGTTGAGTGTTGGAGGTGTGATTGTGAGCTGTCTAAGCTGTCTAAAGCAGAGGGAACTCACTGCTCCTGTCTTGGTGCTGTCAATGTTGCAGTCTGGGATGATCTTCGACAGAGTCACAATCCAGTTGTTGATTTTGTCTCTTCTTCGCCTCTCAACTGCAAATACAAAAAGGAACATGTTGTTTGTTGTTGTTTGTTGTTGTTTGTTGTTGTTGTTTGTTGTTGTTTGTTGTTGTTTGTTGTTGTTTGTTGCCACTCTGGTACAGCTACAGGCTAGGAGAGTAGCCCTGACCCTAACCATAGCCCTCCATATGGTAGGCATGGTAACATGGTAAGGGTAAAGGTGTATTGTTCACATCCCTTAAGTAGGGATCAGATGGGGGTCAGATGGCTCAGTGGTTAAGGTGTTGGCCTCACGATCATAAGGTTGTGAGATCGAGCCCCGGCTGTGGCTATATGATGTTGTGTCCTTGGGCAAGGCACTTCACCCTACTTGCCTCAGGGAAAAATGTCCCTGTACTTACTGTAAGTCGCTTTGGATAAAAGCATCTGCTAAATGAATACATAAAAAATGTAAATAAATGTAAGTAGACTACTGTCCGTCGGAGACTCACCTTAGATCTTTAATTTGTTCGGCTAAAAGCTCTTACAGTTCTTCCCTTGGTTTTCATAATCTAAAAGCCTGCTATGTTTGAGGTCTATCACGTTGCTATGCTTAGTGACCGATGCTCTTTTGTAAAAGCTCTCTCTTGTAAGTCGCATTGGATAAAAGCGTCTGCTAAATGAATACATGTAAATGTATTCTGGCTTCACAAACCAATGAGCATTAGAATTAGCATCTATGTTAGTTAGCATGGCTCATTAGCATTAGCCTTGCTAGCGCCTGGAAGAGTGAGCCTGTCACCTTCGTTGTGCTGCGCTCGTCTCCTCTCGTCCCGGGGCGCTCTGGGCCCGTCCATCTTCCTGCAGAAGGACAACAGAAGCAGGCCTGGTCTCACTGACTCATTCAGCTTTCAGCAGGTTCTTACCAAAACAACACAAGCACAGCGCCATCACAGCACTGTTAAGTGTCAATAGACAGACAGCTTCAACACAGCACCAGGTACACAGGATCAACAGGTGAGCTGTCAGCCACCTGATCAGTACTACCACACCCCAGGACCACTAGATCCCCCAACACCTTCTGACCACCGCACGCTTCCACCAAGCAGTCTAACACACATGGGAGAGACAGGGATCTGATGAGGGTGGTATGAGTGAAAGTGTGTCCTCACCAGTTTGAACTGCTGTGCTGCAGCATCTCGCTTTCACCAAGGTCTCTGGGGACGGCAGGTAAGGGGGACAAATTTGGTTTCTCATGTTTTGATTCTTTTTTTTTTTTTTGTACTGAAGCTTTTGTCCATGAGATACACGTAATCAGAAAACCAATCATGCCAAAATAGGAGGGGGGATACAGAGGTGAAGACTTGTCTAGGGGTGGCGAGGGGAGGGGGAGGGGGGTGGGGCAGAGAAAACAGACATTGTCCTGTGGGAGATCCCAGCAGCTGCAGTGTTCGGGGGGCAGTGCTACTCACGCAGTGTAGGTGTGTGTTCGGGGGGCGATGGTGCGGGGGGCTCCAGCCTGGAGCACATCGGGGGGGCTCATCATCACGTAGAACTGGCCTGGGGTCAGACAGGACAGAGGGTTAAAGGTTAAAGTTCACATGTTCTCCCTGCCTGGTGTGCTGGTGGTGTTGGGGGAGAGGAGACCCTGTAGGAGACCCTGTAGGAGGGCCTGTAGGAGACCCTGTAGGAGACCCTGTAGGAGGGCCTGTAGGAGACCCTGTAGGAGACCCTGTAGGAGGGCCTGTAGGAGACCCTGTAGGAGACCCTGTAGGAGACCCTGTAGGAGACCCTGTAGGAGGGCCTGTAGGAGACCCTGTAGGAGACCCTGTAGGAGACCCTGTAGGAGACCCTGTAGGAGGGCCTGTAGGAGGGCCTGTAGGAGACCCTGTAGGAGACCCTGTAGGAGACCCTGTAGGAGACCCTGTAGGAGACCCTGTAGGAGACCCTGTAGGAGAAATGTGCGTGTGTGTCGTACCTCCAGCCTGGGTCAGCGTGGGGTCAGAGGTGGCCTGGACAGACACAGCCGTCCCGTCGCTGACTGTGGCAGCAGGGAAGTAGGCGAAGCGTGTTTCCCCTCCCACACTGTCCCCTGCTGGGCTGCCCCCGTTACTGAAGGGGTTCTGAATGACAGCCTGGGGAGAGCACAAGGAAGCAGACTCAGGAAGAGCAGGTTAGGAGACTAACACACACACACACACACACAACAGACACACACACGACAAACAGAGACACAAACACAGACAGACACAAGAGACAGACACAAACAAAGACACACACACACAGACAGACAGACAGACACCCAGACACCACCCCCCCCCCCCCCCTCACCTGAGCTACAGCTTGTTGAGCTCCAGTAAACGCAGCAGTGGACACCACACTGACCGCTCCGCTCCCATCAGCTGCCTCCAGCTGGTCATCTGTCACCTGGACCACCCTGTAGGTCACCTGGAGGGGCGGGGCCAAGCTTTAACACTGCTGCTGGATCCCAGAGTCAGGTGGCTCAGCAGGTTAAGGTGTTGGCCTCATGATCGGAAGGTTGTGAGTTCAATTCCTGGCTGTGGCTATGTGATGTTGGGCAAGGCACTTAGACACCCTACTTGTCTCAGGGGGGAAACCCTGTACTTACTGTAATTCGCTCTGGATAAGACCGTCTGATAAATGAGTATTTATTTTAATACAGCTGTTTCTGCTACATTTCCACAACAACAGAATTACATTGAAAGTGTTCAAGTTTTCTGAAGTTAAATAGGTGCTGCTTTAATGGAAGGGTGGTTAAAATGTCTAAGCTTAGCCAGTCACATCAGCTGTGTGGATCTGAGTCAGCCTGCATGGTGACCTTACCTGCCCTCCGCTTGCATCTGTGCGGAACTGGTACTGGACATTATGGTCTGTAAAGGCTGCAGCCTGCTGGACGCTGGCGATGGTGACCGCGGTGTGATCCTCTGACCCTACTGACTCTGCAGGAGGAACCAGGCAGTTAGGATGGAAAACATCTAGATGCATTTAAACACAAATATGCCCTTTTTCTATTTATCTACAATGAACGGATGAACACGGAGCACAGACCTTCTTGTAAGTGGACAACCTCCTCCGTTTCCTGTTTCTCGTGACTGGAAGAAAAATTGAAGTAATTAGAGACGTAAGTTTGGAGCAGAACCCACTTTGAATACAGGCCAGTTTAGAATAGAGCGCTTTTCATGATTCACGATGCCGCCTGGCGGTGGACTGTCGGTACTGCAGGACAGAGTTCACACCAGGAACTGCAGTAATAATGTTTAAACTAGAAGCACATCATCATTGCTGTGAGCTATTAGAAAGACATCTTTAGATGGTCCAGACTTGGCTATGGCAATTTACTTCTCGGTTCTAGTTAAAATACAAACACATCTATGCCTTTCACGACTAATCTTATCATCAAACACAGTTAAATCGCAAGTACACATACTTTAAAGTACTTCTGTCTAAACCATTCTTTGTCCAAACGGCTCAAACTTCAGGGTCATTTCCACTCATCCCTCCTGCTGTAAATGTATCCAGTGTGATTAGGACACAGCGGCCAGTTATCAGGACACAAACTAATGTTACACTGTAACAATCAGGTTCAGTATTGCATGGAATTATTTCATCCAATATCATAAATAATAACCTAGTATATGACGCGTGTCTTCAGTTTAGTCTAACTTGTCTTAAAGTTATCTGCACAAACACAACTGACACAATTCGGGTCCCACAGAATGACAGCCAGCGAGCAGTTTACACAAAATACCTTTAAGTAACGTTTAAAACAGGATTTACACTATGCGCATAATATAATATAGCTACGTACAAACTTCCAGACGCACCACATAACGCCTTGTCTACTCAGTATAATTAAAACATCACAATATTACTGCAAACATAACTTATTTGATATCGGTTAAAATGCGTTTGCAAAAGAAAATGGTGACTCGGTGCTCCAGGCCAGAGAAGCCATGAAGGGAGCTGAGAGCTGGATCTTACCTGGTAGAGCTGCTCAGACTCTGTTCAAGCATATCCATGAAGGTTACAGTTTAAAATGTGATATTCAGTCACACTGATATAGGGAGATGGAAGTCCTGATCACGGGGACAAACACACGGGTCATGTGAGGAAGACAGTCCAGGACACGTGAGGTGCAGCCCGGGCAGGGAGGGAAGATGGAGCCGCAGGAGGAGCTGCGCTGTGTTTCTACCGGATCACTGAGCTTCTCTTCTGGATCAATGTGACGGGTGTCTTCTGGATGTGTTGGATAGTGATCCGGCTTAAATCGTGTTTTTATATGTTGTTGTTTTTTTTGCGACGAATTGTGATTTTCTAATTTTCCTACGACCTTTTTTTTCCACGGTTGTTCTTTAGATTATTTGCCTCCTTATTACACCGCAGCTGCTGCTGTATCCATCCGCTGGTTCATCTCCTTTCACATTGTAGTTGAAGATAAATCTAAGATATGGAACGGAATCTCGTTTTAACCATGTAAACGAAATATAAAATAGCCAAAATGAAATCGTTTTTCTCATGTTTTCGCCCACTGGCAATACTCGTTTTAAACGAAGCCTGTATTGAATCTCTGGATTAATTCTATATGTGTAACTAACTGAACTGTAATTGGCCTCAGTTACAGTATAACTATGTATTTCAGACATTTGAGGGCAATACAACTAATCAATTGATTTAGTAATCGAAAGAAATTCAACATGAATGCAGGTTTAGAGTTATAATGTGTATGTAGTGTTTCTTCTGCCCAGGTGACTTCAAAGATCCAATCCAGGTTTTCATAGGAACCACATGACACAGCGCGATCTGGCGCCATTGAAAATTATATTACGACTTTTACCGCTGTGAACCTTTTAAATTAAATCACTTTAATGTTTTAACTGTGGTGAGACCCTGACCCAGATGGTATAAATACAAACGTTCGTGTATTTAAGCTTAAAACAACTGATTCATTTCTGCTAGTCCTTGTAGTGGCTGACACTGAATAAAACACCTGAATTAAATCCTTTAATAAATCCACAACCGTGAATAAAATCATATGGCTACTAAATTTACGAATTTATGATTCATCCGTGGTCACGTTCTTGCAACCAGATGTGATATAATTGCGAAAACGAGCGAGAAGCTCAAAAAATGTCGATGATCCCATGTTCATCCAGGTGCAGTGAACAAAGAAGCCGCTAGGTGGCAGAGACGAGACATTCAGCACAGGGATATAATAAATAATACATTCGGTTGAAAGGCTACCTTTTTTTACAACACTGTACAACTGGTTGAATAAAAGAAGAAAAAAACATAAATGTGTTTGTTTTTATACTCAAAGGAAGGGTTTCATGTTGCCATAGCCAATTAGTAACTACTGATGCCAGTTACACTGTCACCTATCATAAGTGGGTTACTGATGTGGTGGCCATGCTCACATGAATAACATGTCATTATGAAATGTACTCTCAGAATATCACTATTCAAACACACTCAAAATGAAACACGTTTCGTTCAATAAACGTTTGTATTAATCCGTTTGTTTGAAACATCCAAGACAATTAAACGGTCATTGTAGACTTTTATTTTGAAGTTTCAAACACGGAAGTACTTCTACTGGGTCCCAGATTCATAACATTGAACAGTTCCTGTACGTTTGTTCTTTAAAGTCAGAAATGTACAGATTCTAATTAATTTGTTTAGTAGTTTATGACTTGGAAATTCAACCAATTCTCTAACTAAACTAAACACCTAACATTTGGTATGTATTGTTGAGCAAATAGTTTAAAACCCACTGCATGAGTTTTTAACTAACAAAACAATGTGTTGACCTTGTGCTACCATGGCCTAATTGACACTGTTGGGTAGTCTACAGGTCACATATTACATATTACTCAGTAAGTCACGATGTAAACATGGTACATGACACGTGCAGTGAGACGTGTTTGTCTCTAGGCATCTGATGCTGAGTGTTCGGACTCTGTTTGGGTTCGGGGTGCTTGTGACGTCACGGGCAGTCTTAGTCCACAGCCTGAAGGGAACATGTCCACTGGCCAGTCTGTATAACAACCCCAGGAAACAGTGCCTCAGTCGACCATCATCAACAATGGCCCAGTCAATCAAATATCTTGGGTAAGAGGTTCTTAATTTCCTGTATCTCCCTTCCCTTCTCTTCTCTCTCTCTCTCTCTCTCTCTCTCTCCCCTTCTCTCTCTCTTCCCTTCTCTCTCTCTCTCTCTCTCTCTCTCTCTCTCTCTCTCTCTCTCTCTCTCTCTCTCCCATCTCTCTCTTCCCTTCTCTCTCCTCTCTCTCTCTCCCCTCCTCTCTCTCTTCCCTTCTCTCCCCCTCCTTTCCTTCTCTCTCTCTCCCCCTCCCTTCTCTCTCTCTCCCCCTCCTTCTCTCTCCCCCTCTTTCTTTCTCTCCTTTTCTCCCTCCCTCTCTCTCTCTCTCCATATTATACACCTCCCTGTGTGTCTTCCTCTCCAGACAGGAAGAGGCCCAGCGTATAGACGAGGAGCTCTTCAGTGAGTACGGCTTCAGTGTGGACCAGCTGATGGAGCTGGCTGGTCTGAGCTGTGCTACAGCTGTCACCAAGGTAACACCAGCAGCAGTTTCCCCTCAGGACTCCCAGCCGTGGAAATATCTGTTCTCCAGGGTCCTCAGGTCACCTCTCCCCTCCCCAGGCCTACCCCACCAGCTCCCTGATCAAAGCCCGCCCCTCCCTGCTGGTGATCTGCGGCCCAGGGAACAATGGAGGAGATGGCCTGGTGTGTGCCAGGCACCTGAAACTCTTTGTGAGTGTTTTTTTCCCGCCATCTTCAGCTCCTGTGGTTTGGTGTTGGGTGTTTGGTGTTGGGTGTGGAGCGTCTCACAGGTCTGCTGTGTGTGACTGCAGGGGTATGAACCCACCATCCTGTACCCCAAGAGGCCCAGCAAGCCCCTCTTTCAGGGTCTGACCAGACAGTGTGAGAAGATGGAGATCCCTTTCCTGACCGAGATGCCTGAGGTAAAAAAAATAAAATAAAAGATGAGGTTCTCTCAGTAAATTAAATCACAGCTCATCATTGTTTTCTCTGCTTCAGTATAACAGCTTGAGCAGAGACAAAGTGAAGGTCTATAGATCAGTGTCAACATCAGTACTGTGGGCGGTGTGCAGAGCTTGTCCTGACGAGCTCCTTTCATTGGACAGGCGGAGGTGGTAGATGAGGCCTACAATCTGGTGGTCGACGCCATCTTTGGTTTCAGCTTCCAGGGCGCTGTCAGGGAGCCGTTCGCTTCCATCCTGGACGTCCTGAAGAAGATCACAGTGCCTGTGGCCAGCATCGACATCCCCTCAGGTCAGAGAGCCTCAGCTCACATCCCTGTCTGTGTTCACATCCCTGTGTTCACATCCCTGTCTGTGTTCACATCCCAGCCTGTGTTCACATCCCAGCCTGTGTTCACATCCCTGTGTTCACATCCCAGCCTGTGTTCACATCCCAGCCTGTGTTCACATCCCAGCCTGTGTTCACATCCCAGCCTGTGTTCACATCCCTCTCTGTGCTCACATCCCTCTCTGTGTTCACATCCCTGTGTTCACATCCCAGCCTGTGTTCACATCCCAGCCTGTGTTCACATCCCAGCCTGTGTTCACATCCCTGTCTGTGTTCACATCCCAGCCTGTGTTCACATCCCTGTCTGTGTTCACATCCCTGTCTGTGTTCACATCCCAGCCTGTGTTCACATCCCTGTCTGTGTTCACATCCCTGTCTGTGTTCACATCCCTGTCTGTGTTCACATCCCAGCCTGTGTTCACATCCAACAAACCGCTTAGTCAAGTCTGTTTATCCTTAAGCAAAAGCAGCTGCTAAGTTTACGTTTAGCATCAACGCTCGTGAGCTGTTTCCAGATTCTCTGTGTGCTGTCATGGACGCTGTGTCTCCCCCCCCCCTGTCTGTCTAGGCTGGGATGTGGAGAAGGGGAGCTCTGCTGGGCTGCAGCCAGACATGCTCATCTCCCTGACTGCACCCAAGAAGTCTGCTGCGTTCTTCCAGGGCAGGTACCACTTCCTGGGGGGCCGCTTCGTGCCTCCGTCCCTGGAGCGGAAGTACCAGCTGCACCTGCCCCAGTATCCTGACACAGACTGTGTTTACAACCTGCAGTAGGGGTGGCTGGGAAGGGGGTGGGGGTGGGGGGTGATCAAGGAAAACGTCAAATGTAACTAACCTGTTTGGGAGCATGATTGAAGATGGAAAGAGCAGTTTGTTTATGAAGGAAAGGTTTTGAGTGTCTGTGTGTGCAGATTATGAGCTAAAATTTCAACCGAGAATTAACTAATATATTAGATTACATAAAACAAACAATGTACTGTTGAAATTAATACAATAAAAAGATCACATTAAACAGAGATATCATTGGTATCATTATAATAATCAGACTATTTCTGTCAGAAAATTATTTCAATCATTTTAATTTCACAGAATATACATAGTAGATTTTAAGATTTGAATTGACGTCTAGCAGGAACAATTAAACTGGAAATACAGTCCAAGAGCATTACATTTAGTTCAAAATGACCTTCAGTCCATCCTGTTTGTGCAGTGTGTTAGTCATTTATACAAGACATGGATTATGTGATTAAATGTGATCAAGCATTCATTTATAACCAGTCATATCCCAATATACAGTATTTGCAGTACTAATAAATGTAGCGTAGTTAGATACATACAGTTTCAACATCCAAAACGTAGTGAGCCGTAAGGATTTCTCATGAGGATACAGTGTACTACATGCCTAATGTGTGGACTGAACATGCTGGTGCCATGCTCACATTCTGCCATGTCAGTCACAGCAGGGGGGCTATGTACATTAGGAGGGGGGGGGTGGTATCTGGGCCAGGGGTCATGTGTTTGGGGGGGGGTCCATAATGGCTGTGTTGGAGCAGGAGGAGGGGAGGTATACGGCTCATGATGCCTGTGTTTGGGACGGAGCTAGGGGGGTCCAGGATGCCAGTATTCAGGGGGACGCTGGGAGGGGGGGTCCAGGTCCAGGATGCCTGTATTCAGGGGGACGCTGGGATTGGGGGGTCCAGGTCCAGGATACCTGTGTTCAGGGGGACGCTGGGGGGGGGGGGGTCCAGGTCCAGGATGTCTGTATTCAGGGGGACGCTGGGGGGGGGGGGGGGGTCCAGGTCCAGGATGTCTGTATTCAGGGGGACGCTGGGGGGGCGCTGGGGGTCCAGGTCCAGGATGCCTGTGTTCCGGGGGGGTGGTGAGGGGGTCCAGTTAAGCCCTGGAAACACAGCGACACAGCGATGGATGGATGCTCCCACACACAAGGTAGACATCTGTATTCTGTATTATGGAGCTGCTTGTGTTACGTTATCACACCTTTTTAGTTGTGTTAAACAGTTATTTTCCCTGTGAATCACATGACTGCATGACATCACACAGGCTCTGGAGACATTACCTGGGTTATTCTGCCACCTGGACCCCTGCCATGTTATCCTTCCCCTCCGAGGCTATAGCTAGATATTCTGCATTTCTGCATGCACAGAAGAGGGAGAGAGAGAGAAGAGGTTTGTTATCGTGCACCAAATCCAAACCAGGCTGACATTAAGACTAACAAGGCTGTGAAAGAGCCTAAAATGTGGAGTAAAGAGTCGATGTCAATCAGAACACGAATCACAGTGTAACAAATAGCAACTGAAACGATTATCGTACGAGATAAGCTCAGGAAAAGACAAACAAGGAACTGATCAGTGGGAAAAACATGGTCTGGAGACGGACAGGGAGCCTGTCACAGCTGCTGACAGCAGACAGAAGGACAGAGGGACAGACAGAAGGACAGAGGGACAGACAGAAGGACAGGGGGACAGACAGAAGGACAGGGGGACAGACAGAAGGACAGACAGAGGGGGAAACAGCAGGACAGGGTTTACTAACGCGCTCTCTCGTAACGCCTCCTCCCCTGCAGCAGAGATCTTCCTGTAGCAGTAAATCATCTCGATGAGGAGCCAGACCTGCAGCCCTATGATGGACACGTACATCATCACCTCTGACACGATGGAGGCCGTGCCTCTGGTGGCTGCAGGAGGAAGACGGGGGGAGGGAGAGAGGAGAGGGAGAGAGAAGGGAGGAGAGGGAGGGAGGAGAGGGGATCAGAGCACTTAACAACAAAGGCTTCCATCAAGCACTCATCTTTCCCCCTCACTCTTCTCTACTCACTCCGGAAACGAACCAACATACATTACTGCTCTTTATAACCCCAAGTGCATATGGGGGGTGGGGGGATGCAGCAAAAGACTCCGGATTTACAACTGTGAGTCTTAACCCTGAGAGGAGGGATGTGACTGGGGTTACCACACCTTTAGCCACCACCGTGAGGTGGATGACTTTGGTGATCTGCGTCTGGTATTCGTAGGCAGGGTAGGTGAGGATCCGGTTGATGAAGCATCGGTACGTTCCTGAATCATTGAAGGTGACATTGAAAAGGTAGATGGAAGCATCCTGGATGTCTGTGCTCTTTTTGCTGCCGTTCCAGTCCAAGCGGTCCTCAAAGCGCTCATCTATAATGGTGGGTCCTTCTTCGTTGTAGTTATATATCTGATAGAACGATCACATGAGGTCTAGAGTCATTTTCAAATGATTCATCGTTCAAAGTTGAAGTTTAAATCAGTTTGACATCATTAGTGCCATGCTTAGGATGGATACTTCATTGAGAAAGGCAGTGTGGTACAGGCAGTGTGCTTGAACAGGGGGAAGTAAAGATCACATTAGACACTCGTTGCAAGGCTTTTCAAACGAACACTGCTACACTCAGCAGAATGTGTTCTGCTGCGCTGATCTATATTACGCAAGCGAGTTGACGGTCAAATGATCTTGACAGTGATTGGCTGTTTTTTTGTTTGTACGTTCAGATACTCACATGAGCAAATTCGTACTCTCCTTTGGCCTTGAAATGCCAGTCGATGGTGGCAGATCCCTCCACCTCACTCCTCATCTTGCAGGAGATGCACCCGAGCTTGAAGCCCTTTCCTGCCACCGCCTCCGTGTCTGAGTCCACCTCTGCACACGCTGCCTGGCTGAGGGACACTGCTCACCACAAGGACACAGACGTCACACAGATGTTAAGGAATGAACACTACATTTACATGTAGTCATTTATCAGACGCTCTTATCCAGAGTGACTTATAGCAAGTACAGGGACATTCCCCCCTGAGGAAAGTAGGGTGTCTAAGTGCCTTGCCAAAGGACACAACTTAATTTGGCACGGCCTGGAATTGAACCAGGTCAGCCAATATCTAGCCCAATTCCTTAACCGCTCAGCCACTGACTCTGAGGAGACGCACATGTTTGGCAGCCGGTGTAGCGCTGCTGTCAGGAGCTAAAGATGAGTCTGAGAGAAGATGATAGTTTAGTTTGGCCATCATCAGGTCTACTCACCTAGCAGAGCTCCCACCAGGGAGAGGAGGAGGACCTGGGCAGCCAACATGTCTTCTGCTAACTGGCCTCTGAACTGGAGAAGGTACAAGTCAACAAGGGTACTGAGCTGCTGGACTGACTGGGGAATATCCTCCAGGGGCGTCGCCCATCACCATGATTTTCAAATAGAAGATAAGAAGTCTTTGTTCTCCAGATGAACACAGGAAGTTTGAATCATAAATGTCAAATATTTCCCTCCCAAAAAATCTCTGGAGAACAATTCGAACCAAGAAGACAAATTCAAATGAATGTGTGTTTTTTTCTTTTTGGTACCTGTTATTAGATGGACAACATGCAATTTGTAGCCCCCTTAAATTGATGGTTGCTTCTTAAATTAATGATGGATAAAGACATTCCCAATCCAGAATTAGAAAATTGTATAGTAACAGCTGACTAAATATTTTAGATAATAGAATTTATTCTAAAAACTAGAAGTGCTTCAGATCTTTGGCTTCTAGTTCAGTATGATGTCGAAAACAGTTCTTTAAAATTAACGACACGGCCTTTCAGTCACTAGTAGGTCGGTTCAGTCATTCTGACAGTCGGATTTACATCACCAAAAAAGAACATTTTAATCTGGATAAATCTAAGTAATTACAGCTCACAGTGTTAATAACTATGTGATAAGGTTTGATCTATTTCCCGCGATATTAACATCTGATGACCAGAAATCAAGACACACTGAAAGCAGCTGCAGTTTGGTTTTGATTTCTGTAATAGCGCATCTGCTTCCATCCAGGATGTTCCAGATTAGAGGACATGGAGGTGCTTTTAAATTTGTTTATATAAGAGCTGCAGGCCTGAGTGGAGCCTGAACTTGAATTTGATGTACTGCTGTTAATCACAGGCCACAGCATGAATCAATATGTGTCACGATATAATACAAGACAGATATGGAAAATGCAGATATAAACGTGTTATTACTGAGAGCTGCAGGTTTAGTTTCGGTCATTATCAAATTGCACTGTCATGTCTTCACATTTAAAGGTCCTGACGTCGCCTTTTCAAAATATTTCCCGGTCTGTCATTAATCCTTTTTTCGGAATAAAATATCCTCTGATTATTCAAGCAGATTATTCCTATACAAAAAAATATTCACCTTCCAATATTCAACAACTCCAGATTTGTAGAAGATGTCTCCCCCGGAATGGCATCGTGAAGAATTACCCTACAGAATAAAGCCAACTTTACGGTGCAATCTCAAATATGAAAGGAAGATTATCCACAAAACAAATGATTTCTCTGGGTTGATCGACAAGGACGAGTGAATCAGTATCATTTCATCCTGAGCGCATCTGTAGCCATCAGTCTGTTGCAGACCAGATCCATGCTGCTGCTGCAGCACTGCGGTAAAATACTGCGAGGAAGCAGAGAGCTCCCTGGGCACCAGGGCAGATACAGGCTTAATTTACGCTTTTATTAAGCACTGTCGTCGTGATTTCGATTGCCTATCAGAGATCAGCGAGTATATATTAGATGTAGGCTATGACATTTTCATTTTTCAACAATCAAACGGTTATTATAAACCAGATGCAGACAAGCGACATTAAATCCCCTAGCTGTAGGTGTCAGTACTGCAGCCAGACTGACTGGCCTCATGCAGCTCTGTGATCTGGAGAGGCTGGAGAGGCTGGAGAGGCTGGAGAGGCTGGAGAGGCTGGAGAGGCTGGAGAGGCTGGAGAGGCTGGAGAGGCTGGAGAGGCTGGAGAGGCTGGAGAGGCTGGAGAGGCTGGAGAGGCTGGAGAGGCTGGAGAGGCTGGGATCTCCAGGAGGCCGCAGATCTCAAACAGAAAGTTTTATTAGATATTGAATATCTCAGTGGCGGGTCTGTTGCATTGCCCTATCAAACAGAACAGATCATACACCATAGCTAGACGGATTAATGAAGATTAATAAAAAAACTACAGACAAATATATATTCAGAGAAGTTCATTATGTACACCATACGCCATGATTGGAAATTAGTGTTCACTCAACAACAAAAACACGTCTGAACTCAGCTTTCAGGAAGATTATAGGACTATTTTACCATCAAATTATAAAATATGAATCTTTGTCTTCTGACTTTTATTTTGGAAAACCTCGCAAGGGACGAACCGGAAATGATTTTCCTGCCAGAGTGAGCTGCTGTTTCTCTCTGGGGAGTGAAGCTAAGCTAGGCTAGCCAAGAGCGGATTGTGTCCCTTTATTAAAAATAACAAACAGGACGGATAAATAGCTTCATTCGCATATTTGGACCTTCGTAAAATGGAGGTAATGATCCAGGTTTTGTATCATAAACAGTATATTTGTTGTCAGTTAGCAGTTCGTCACCACTAGTTTCTGACCAGCTTCTGAACTTGTGCGGTTTTATCATCAGTATTTTCCTGATGTCGTCATTTATTCTGTGTTCCTGCTGTACTAACACAGTGTTGCCATCCTAATCTCGGTTAAACTAGCTGTCTTGTGTGTCAACTAAGCATCTCCCTTGTCTCCTGTCCTCAGGCCCCTCCAGACCCCCGTCCTCAGCCCCCTCCAGACCCCGGGCCCCAGGCCCCTCCAGGCTCGGTGGTCCAGGTGTGTTTCCCCAGTGTCCGGACAGCAGTGCTTGACAGTCTGAACCAGCAGAGGCTGGAGGGGAGGCTGTGTGATCTGTCTATCCAGGTACAGAGGCAGGTGTTCAGGGCTCACCGCTGCGTGCTGGCCGCCTCTTCACCCTACTTCCATGATCAGGTTCGTTCTTGGGGTTTTATACTTTTGAGACAGTCATATTTATTAACCTGACTAGTGGCAGAAAGGGAGTTTACAAAACATGTAAGTATGTATTATACAATGATCAGATGTTTCATCAACAAACAAGAAGCATCATGTTAGTATATATAACCAGGTGGTGGACATGTAGACTCAAGTTTACAACAGACCAGTCATCAACCATCCAAAGGTATTCAAGATATGTTGAGTATAAGAGACAGTCTGTCAGCTTCCTGTTCTTGTTGTCGTCAGGTGCTTCTGAAGAACGTAACGACTGTGTCCCTCCCCTCCGTCATGGATCCCGTGGCGTTCGAGAGCGTCCTAAGCTCCGCCTACACAGGCCAGCTCAGCATCCTGCGTGATGACATCGTTAACTACGTGACGGTGGCCAGTTTCCTGCAGATGTGGCACATCGTGGACAAGTGCACCGAAATCCTGAAAAGGCCACGAGCCTCCGCTGAGTCCAGCCAGGGGGACCCGGCCCCCGCTGCCTCTTACCCCCCCGCCTCCTCCTCCTCCAGGCAGCAGAGTCCCAGCAGCACAGACTGCCTGTACCTGGAGAGAGAGGGGAGCAGGAAGGAGCGTCGCCCTGACGCCCTGCCCCCCTTAGCTACCTGGAGGAGGCCTCAGCAGTTCCCCAGGTGCGGTCGTCCCAGACCGGCCGCTCACCCTGCCGACTCCCAGCTGCTGGGGCCTGGAGGGGAGAGTGACTACTCCAGCTGTGAAGAGGTGTGGATGAGCAGCAGCAAGGCCTTCAGTCACGACGGGAGAGGAGGGAGGCAGGAGTACAGCCAGACCTCCAGCAGGAACCAGGGGGAGCTCCAGGGGGAGGGGCTCAGGCTGAGGGTTAGGCCCCGGCAGAGAGACCCTCCCCCAGGCTCAGACAGGCAGAGCGGGAGGGAGCGAGGGAGGGGGGAGGATGGAGGAGGAGGAGGAGGAGCTTTTGAAGGTCAGTCTCAGGAGAAGAGGAGGAACGAAAGGTGGATGGAAGCAGATGAAGGAATCGGAGAAGTTGAGGTGGAGAAAAGTGTGTGGTCACAGCGTACTGAACACCATGGTGAGCCCTGTCTGTGTTCAGGATCATGAGCGAATCAGTCACTAGTGTTAATAGTTTTGTTTCTTAACATACATGGTTGTTTCTTCTTTACCCAGGTGATTTCAATGTGGCTGTAGCTCAGGGCATTGATGGACAGACGGAGGCTAAAGTGAATCCAGACGTGTCCCTTAAGAAGGAAGAGCATGAGCAGCCCCATGGAGGACCAGCCCCTGAGGGGCCTCTGGGACCTCTCTCCCCAGGCTCCACACCTTCACATCGGGTAGCCTGGCAGGCCGGCTCCTGGTCCCAGCAGGGAGCCAAACCACAGGACAGGCCGGATGCGGAGGAAGACGAGGAGGAGGTGGAAGAGGTGGACTTTGGACGCTTTACTGACGGTGCGTTTGGAGGGGAAACTTATGATGAGATAGAAGATGGGACGGGTCAGGTATCCCAGAGGCCTCTGCTGCCTGCCTCTCCTGACAACAGTGAGTTTAACCTGGGGGAGCCGGAGATGGACTGGCCCCCCTCACACATGGTCCAGCCTGGCACCTCCACCCACCACCTCTCCTCCTCCTCTTCTGCCATGTTCCCTCCCTCTCTGTCCCCCCCCGCCCCGCACGCCGGCGCCCCCTACCGCGGCAAAGTGCATTTCTGCCACTGCGGCAAAGCGTACACCCTGAAGAGCATGCGGGATCGCCACGTCAAGATGCAGCATCTGAACCTGCGGCCGTTCGGCTGCCTGGTCTGCGCCAAGACCTTCAAGATGAAGCACCACCTGACCAAGCACCTGAAGACCCACGGGGGGCTCCGCCCCTACGAGTGCCGGCTCTGTGGGAAGAAGGTGATCTGGAGGGACAGCTTCCTGCGGCATCAGGCCCGCTGTGAGAGGCTGACGGCCAGCTACAGCGACATCACTTCCGCCTGTAACGACCCCGCCCCCTCCACTGAGATGGATTACGGCTTTGAGGGGGGGCAGGGCTTCCTGGCTGAGGGGGGCCAGGTGAAGGTGGAGGAGGCTGACTTCCAGGGGGAGGTGGAGGCCGGGGTGAGTGGGTTGCTGGGTGGAGAGGCAGCAGGTGTGGAGACCTTGGAGCAGGACTCTGGTTAACCAGGACTGAGAGCATCTGGAACAGGTCAGTGGCTGAGCTGATGGAGATGGACTGACCCATGTCAACATCCACTTCATAAGAGAGGAGAAAGCTGCTTTAAAGGATTTAGGGATGTACCATTCCTACATAACGTGCATTTTAAAATCAAATCAGTATACCCCTTTTTACGGAACTTTGAACGTCCTACCTTAAAACCTTTAACTGAGATCAAGAACATACAATACCTTTTAATTGCATTCTATATTTTTGTTGCCTTAGATCTCTACACAAATAATGTTCCAGATCGAATGGAACTTGTGGATTTCAGAGTGTATATTCTTTTCTGTGAGCTTGTCCTGAAGGAACTATCATGTTTTGACCTAAATCTTGTAGTTTGATGGTTTGTGTCGTTACTGTAGATGTGGACACTGTAAACACGGAGAGCAATCTTGTAAATGTATTTAAATCACTTAAATGACAGCTGCACATTATAAATGTGTCTATTTATTTCCATGGTTAACTGCTCTATACTAAAACAGTAGCTCTATTGATAACATGATGAATGTGTAGATGTTGTAGGTGCACCTGAAGCTCACTTATCTTTAGTTAGTGGGCCAGTGACAATCATTAGAGGTCATCAGCAGTGGTGGGATTTCTTTGGGGCCTGGATAGACAATCTGAAGTTGGTTTCACTTTTTAGGAATACTTAGTTCTTCTTGTTTTACAAGAGGAGATTGTAAAGAAACGTGATCGATATCTGATCTGAACTGACCATTGTGACAACATGCCCGGGGTTACATCAACACTAACACAACACTCTACTGGACAAAGTTAAAGTTTGACTTTATTTCTGAGAAAACATGGGCCAGTTGATATGTGTTTGTTTCCAGTGATGTTGAAGAACAGACGCAGCAGAGATCATGGATCATCAGGGTTCTGTTTCATTTAGCACCAGGTGAACAGCACCTTCACAAGAATTACATTTGATTTGGTTTCATCTTTTTTAAATGTAGTTTTATTAATAGTTTCATTAGAGACACTATCTGCTTGAGGTAGTATTATTATTATTATTATTATTATTGAGGAACAAGAACGTTAACATCTCTAAACGTCATCGTTCACTTTCACTTCCTTTCTTCACGTAACTTTGACCTTTCAAATCCATCTGAACACTTTCAGGATTCTGTTCAACATGTCTGTCCAGAACAATCTAACAGTTATTAAAGCAGCACGACAACATAAAGAGTTAGTGAAGCCACTGTTTCAGTATTTATCATCTTTTCTATATATTTCAGTAGTATTAGAAGGCGCTAGAATACTGTTGTTTGTTCTAAGATTCTGATAGGCTTACATGACATAACTGTACAATCATGACTTAACAACTCAACAAAGACGAACAGAACAAAGAGACAGTTCTATTAAAGTTATGAAAGTAGAACAGTGCATTAGAATTTGTTTCACGTGACATTTTCTGTCAGATCCTCCAGACTACTACAGAACGCTTTTCACTGAACTATTTTTACAAGACAAAAAGACGATGAACACAAACTATTTTCAGATGCTGACTTCCCCAAAGTTGACATACAAAAAAGGAGGCAGGAATTAAGAAGCGTCACAAAGGAACACAAATAACAACAATCACCAAACAGATAAAGGTAATAAACATCACCTGACAGCACATACACACACTGTCAGGATACAAGTCTGAAACATGAAATAGTGTTTCTCAAAATAAAGACACGGTAGAGTCATGAAGACAAATCTATAAACCTGGTCCTTCCAAATTAGGATCACACCCCTGAACTGAATGTTCTCCCCGAATAACCCAGCAGCCTCTGAGTGCCAAGATAGTGTCACTTTCCAGAGACCAAGGATGGCAGTATTAGCTTGTTAGTGTTTGAGGCTGAGAGGCCGTATGGAGCTGTGTGTTCCCTGCCAGTGAGGCTGTGTGTGCGGGGTCTGTGAGGGGTGTGTGCGGGGTCTGTGAGGGGTGTGTGCGGGGTGTGTGCCGGGTCTGTGCGGGGTCTGTGAGGGGTGTGTGCGGGGTCTGTGAGGGGTGTGTGAGGGGTGTGTGAGGGGTGTGTGCGGGGTGTGTGCCGGGTCTGTGCGGGGTCTGTGTGCGGAGCTCAGAAGATTGTGCTCCAGCGTTGTGGGGGGGAGCGGGGTTTAGTTTCACCCTGGAAACAGCACGGATTAACTGGTTAGTTTATGACAAGTCAAACACAATAGCAATGCAGAAATGCAAACTATATCGCTCCTATATGTCTAATATATTATTTAGATTTAAATACAACAATATACAAATGCATATATCACAAATATTGCGAATATTCTATTAAACACGTATGCAAAAATAACTTTAGATTTAAAAGTTATACAATTCAAGTTCGACGGTCAAACCTCCCATTCCGTGAAATTAGGAGTTAAGACAATGACTAACGGTTCATCCGAAGAGCTTCTGACAACCAGGGAAAACCAAAGGAAAGATCCGAGCTCACCAAGGTGAAGATGCGGGACAGCGTGTTCTGGTCCCGGCGACGCCTGAGCGGTGACTTCGCTGCCTCCGGCTTCTGAGAAGAGGCCTAGAACAGACAGAAGAGACAACGGCTGAATGAACAGTCCCAGTCTGGTCAAAGACTGCTGTTAAAGAGGACAGAACTATCTCCAACGATTCAAAAGACACACAGGGTGTCTGCTTTTGAAACATTATGACAGGAATAAGAAGGGTTTTCGGATGCTTTACAGTGACATACGGTTAAGACTACAGGACATAAAACGCGCAGGAAATCCACTCATCTAAAACACAACATGGCTTCAGCTGCCACGGTCAGGGAACAGGAGGGTAAAGAGATTAAATATGACAGAAACCGTTTGTTAGTGAGATCAGCTGTGCAGGTTTCAAGCGGTGGAAGAAGGTGTGTTGAGGTCCCTGAGATAACATGTTTACCGGGGTCGGGTCAGAAATGGTCGGGCAATTTCAAAGTCTTCCCAAAGCTGAACTTCACTCTGAATTGAAGCAGAAGTCAGAGATGTGTGATAGTTACACCCTTAACCACCAAACTGTCCAATTACAACCTTTAAATTAAATATTTATACGTATATATTTTTTGTGTGTAGGTGGTTGAGAAATGTAGCCAAATGACATGAGAATAAACTTAAAAAAATGTTTTTCTTTCTCAATGAAATCTGCATCCCCCCCCCCAAACATTTAAATGTAACATTCTGTAAATAAGGTAATGCTCAGCTCTATGTCTTTAACCAAAGCTTCTGCATGTGATCTATTCTCCCCTTTATACTCAACTGGACGTTTCTGTTTGTGCAAACTGCAAGTTCACTCCTGTATGCATGTGACAGGAAGAGGAAGTAGAATTGTGAGACTGGCAGGTTAGGATCAGAAGAAGAAAAACAACAACATACCCAGGTGGTCTAGAGAGACATGCAGAGGAGGTCAGTGTGGTTATGAAGTTATGGTGGAGGAAGTTTACACATGTTCAAGATGTTCTAAGATGAGGTTTGGATGACCTACCAAGCCCAAGATCTGCCTCCACTGCACATGGAAGAGAAACAGAGAAGTCAGCTGTGCTAGGTTGCCCCTGTTACAATGCTGTGCTAGGCTGCCCCTGCTACAAGGCTGTGCTAGGCTGCCCCTGCTACAAGGCTGTGCTAGGCTGCCCCTGCTACAAGGCTGTGGTAGACTGCCTGTGCTACAAGGCTGTGCTAGGCTGCCCCTGCTACAAGGCTGTGCTAGGCTGCCCCTGCTACAAGGCTGTGCTAGGCTGCCTGTGCTACAAGGCTGTGCTAGGCTGCCCCTGCTACAAGGCTGTGCTAGACTGCCTGTGCTACAAGGCTGTGCTAGACTGCCCCTGCTACAAGGCTGTGCTAGGCTGCCCCTGCTACAAGGCTGTGCTAGACTGCCTATGCTACAAGGCTGTGCTAGACTGCCTGTGCTACAAGGCTGTGCTAGGCTGCCTGTGCTACAATGCTGTGCTAGGCTGCCCCTGCTACAATGCTGTGCTAGGCTGCCCCTGCTACAAGGCTGTGCTAGGCTGCCTGTGCTACAAGGCTGTGCTAGGCTGCCCCTGCCACAAGGCTGTGCTAGGCTGCCTGTGCTACAAGGCTGTGCTAGGCTGCCTGTGCTACAATGCTGTGCTAGGCTGCCCCTGCTACAAGGCTGTGCTAGGCTGCCCCTGCTACAATGCTGTGCTAGGCTGCCCCTGCTACAATGCTGTGCTAGGCTGCCTGTGCTACAAGGCTGTGCTAGGCTGCCTGTGCTACAATGCTGTGCTAGGCTGCCCCTGCTACAATGCTGTGCTAGGCTGCCCCTGCTACAAGGCTGTGCTAGGCTGCCCCTGCTACAAGGCTGTGCTAGGCTGCCCCTGCTACAATGCTGTGCTAGGCTGCCTGTGCTACAAGGCTGTGCTAGGCCGCCCCTGCTACAATGCTGTGCTAGGCTGCCTGTGCTACAATGCTGATTCTATCATCACATCAGATTGCTGGATGTTGCTACTGTATTTTAGGCTGTGATTTAATGCTGAAGGAATTTCTAAGCTATAAATCAAACCATCTCCCTCATGTTGTGGTCACAGAATAAGGATATTAAACAGATAATCGGTGCTGGATGATGGCAGGGGGCAGCAGACTCACCCTGGACTGGGGGCGCGGAGTGGATACCTGAGGGGAGAACAGACACACCTGGATCAGAACATGCAGGGACGATTTAAAGAAGAAGTACTTAGTGAACCAAGTCCCAAAGGACACAGAGTTTCTCTGTGTTTCTTTAACTCAGTAAGTTTGACTCTGAGCTTCCAGCACTGTTGAGATCCTGCACCCAGCCCTCACTAGGGAAGGTTAGTGATAGACTGCAGAGTTCATCGTACTGTTAGAAATAACACAATATATTTTTCTCAGTAAAGTCAGTTTCCATCTACAATATTACCTGTAATTATGTAACTTTTTTGTTGTACGATTTCAGATATTACTCACAAAGCTCCTGAAGAACTGCATTACAGCATTATCAGCGTTACCACGACGACGGGTGGATGGGGTCGGCCGCGGGGTGGCGGCGGACAGATGACCCCGGAAAGACCCCTGCAGAGACAAATCACCATGGTGTTTCCAGGGAGACGGGTTCAACCTGTCGTGTGATTGGATACTCATGCTCATGGATACACAGTGATCAGGCTTGTGATCATTTATGGTGAGTGCGTTTTAAACATGACTTTATGAGACCCTATTATCTGCCAATTTATGGAAGGTTAAAGTGGTTTGGAACATGTGGCACCAAAAACTTTGTAAAGCTACAACTGGAAAAACACTGAAATTAACTTAACAACCCTACGAAATTACATTCACCCAAAACATGTAAAAAGACAGCCCTGATTTACCCTCCCCGAAAAAACTAACAAGAACTTTCACCACCAAGTGAATTTATATTGCGACTTTGCGTTCCTGCTGTTAGTGAAGAAAACAGAATATCCTAAAAACTACTTAAGAAGTTTTCACTTATAATTATCACAAATCAAACAACTCGACATAATAATAATAATGCTTCATTTAGCAGACAATTTTATCCAAAAGGACTTACAATTTAAGTACAGGGACATTCTCCCTGAGACAAGTAGGGTGAAGTGCCTTGCCGAAGGACACAACATCACATAGCAACATCCAGAGTTACTTTGAGAACCATGATCCACCTGACCTGACCACCATCAACCAGACCAGCATCAAACCATCAGCCAACACCAGCATCTCTGACCTGACCACCATCAACCAGACCAACACCATCAGCCAACACCAGCATCTCTGACCTGACCACCATCAACCAGACCAACACCATCAGCCAACCCCAGCATCTGCAGAAGGACACCAGTAGAACCTCCAGCCCCACCTTGCTCCTCGCTTTCTTCTTTTCTCCCCCAAAAAGTGTTCCGATCTGATCCAGAAGCCCTGGGTTCTTCTTCTTTGCTGTGGCCATACTGTCCTGTGCTCAGCCTGGGTGGGGGACGCTCCTGTTCGCTCCTGTCCTACCGTGTCCAACACACTGAGCCAGTCCTCTACCACACAGTCCAAACCTCGCTCTGCCGTCTCTGTGCCCTGCTCCTCCTGGGTAATGTGTGCCACCCAGCTGACTGGAGGAGGAGGAGGGGGGGGGGCGGGCCAGGCCCCCTCGGGTCCCTGCTGTTCCGGGGCACCGGGAGAGCGGCTTCGAGTCAGGTGGTAGGAGGCGCTGGCGGCTACAGGGAGGACACCAGAACTCTGGCTCGCCTCCAGAAATTCTTCCATCCTCCAGAGCCTGTGGAGTCAGCCAGTGCCGTCCGTTTACGAAGGAGCGGCCATTGTTCCCCTCCTCATCTGCCTCACCACGCCTGCAGGACAACAAGGCCCGTCTACAAGCTGGTCTGGGGACCCAATGCAAAGCAGCATTCCAGCTCTTTGAAGCCATTGTTGAAGCCATTGTTCAATGGGATGTAAGTTCCCCTCTAAATGTATGGAGAGTTACAAAGGATAAGACACGATGAGAAGATGCTAAGGTTTGAGAAAGGACTCTTATTTTGAAATGGAGAACAAACCAAATAAGATCTGTTCTGGAAACCATGTGTGTTTCACATTTCGATTTCTACACTTTTTAACTCAGGATCAGACAATACATCAACTACTAGTTAGATCAATTTCTATAAACCTTTACTGCATCTTCCATGAACCACAGTAACCTCCTAACTCATTGATATATTCCATCATGCAGCAGAGGCCTGACAAGTGTTTTCTCTGTCTATGGAGGCTTTGGTTGCATTAAAACAAAGCTGATGCTGTTTTAGAATGCGTTGTGTTACACACTAGCATTAGCATAATGATATTCAAGGACAGACGGCCATTGTGTTTGATAGTTCTTTCTTCATGTTGAAATAGGGACCAGTCCTGAAAGTATTCTCACATCTGCTCAAGACTCTTTTATGGACGCTTTTATTTCAAAGCAAAAACAGATATTGAATCTTAACGCTATTCAGCTAACGTAAAATATTAGGAAAATAATTCCAAAGTATTTAACCATAATGTTGAGGATCTAGAAGCATTAGCACATACCAGGAATATAAATGTGAAAACCAAAGTAGGTGACCAGTTGTTTCAAAAACAATAATCTAGTTCTAGTTCTAACCTAGTTATACTCTCAATCTTGTCTAATGGGAGTTTACTAACCAACCCCAGCAGGATCTGTATCAAGCAGCCCCAGTGTGTTCAGCCCAGCTGCAGGACCAGTGTAGACGGGGGTGGGGAGGCAGCGCTGCCAAGAGCCTGTTTCCAAGAGCTCAGAAAAACCTCATGTTTCATTTCACACTTGTGCTAAATGTGTGGACAGCTTGTACAAGCAGGCCTCCTTACTACAGTATGTGTCCCAGACACAAGACAGGCTGAGCACTTCTCAAGCACTCAGTAAATATAGACCGATGGAGGAGCTTTGAGAGGGAGCCATGTTTGTCCACCCTGCCCAGTCTGCCACACAAACACACACAAACACACACACAGACACACACAGACACACACACACACACAGACACACACACACATACAGACACACACAGACACACACACACACAGACACACACAGACACACACAGACACAGACACACACAGACACACACAGACACACACACACACACACACACACACACACACAGACACACAGACACACACACACACACACACACACACACACACACACACACACACACACACACACACACACACACACACACACAGACACAGACACAGACACACAGACACACAGACACAGTCTGATGTCCAGCAGGACAGGAGCTCACATCTGCTCCCACTCACCTGACAGAGACCCAGAATGCAGTGGGAGGAGAGCCGTGTGTTTACCCTCGTGTCAGAAGACTCTGGACTTTGTTCCTTCAGCCATGCGGTCTAGAGAGGCTGAGGAGAAGACAATAGTGTCCATGGATGAAAAGCTGTGGGTCTCAAACTCATGAATGTATCCTTGAACCACGAGAGGAATGCTGGTCTAAACTAAGACGCCCACCTCGAGTGGCAGCTGAGAAGCGGCTTTTTCACAGCAGTTAGTGTCCCTCTCCTGCCCACCACACAGGGAGAAAGAAAGATGGCCTCTGTTTCCTGTGGTCAGGAACAACACAACACGTTGTTGAGAAGGACTCACAACTCACAAGTCACAAGTTCAACATCTGGTGTGTCAAGAAACCGAGACCGTTTCAACAGCACAGCTGAAGAGCAGCTTCAAGGAGCCCTGAAGACAACATGAATATAAGTTCAGCTGGTTGTTTATTTTCGGATGTATGTGGCAGATTTAAGTTGAATATGTCATATAAAGATCTTTTTTCTTCAGCTTTGCTTTGATTTACTAAAAGAGAAACTGTTTGACTCCTCCAGTCCAGGCCTCCTGTACTAACGTGTGACTCACACTGATCCCATCAGGAAAAAATCAATAAAAACAAAACAATGGATGCAAGATGTCTCAAGCATGAGGTTATTTTTGGGTAATTTGATGTTTTGACCAGAATGTAACCAGATAAAGAGACGTAATGTCCTGAATCAAACTAAATGCTGTTCATCAACCTGGAAAATCTTTTTTTTTTTTTTTTTATCAAGAACTTGGCAAGTGGCAGTTAAAATTCAAATACTTGACCATAAGAGGATTACATGATGGAGAAGGATTCGTCCACTTCTGGTGACGGCTTATATCATAGTAGCCTAGCAACAAAGATATTATTGTGACCGAAAAACAAATGGCAGCATTATGTCCTGGTCCATTACTCAGGCTGCTGTAAAGTATGGATGAAATCACTGGCTTTCTACCACAGAGACATCTGGTCCTCAGCCAAGCACGAGTCTGAGGAGAGAGTGAGGGGACAGACTGGGTCAGAGACTGGGAGGTCACACAGCAGAACCAGGAGAACCAGAACACTCAACCAGAACCTCAAGTAAAGAACCTGACCACATCATGCAAAACTGCCACTTCAACTTGAAGTTGAAAAATGCCATCTTGGGCATTTCCATCTATCAAATGAACAGCCATTACTGAGATCAGTGTGAAGATGCAGGGGGCGGGGCCACAAGAAGGGGCGGAGCCACGAGAACAGGCTGAGCATCAGATCAACAATGTCATGATCTGGTGGAATCATCTCAAGTGTGCATGAGAAGGTCACTTAGGGTGAGATCAACAACTCACTCAGGTTAACCCTAACCCACTGTAACCTTAACCCTAACCCTAACCCACTGTAACCTTAACCCTAACCCTAACCCTAACCCACTGTAACCTTAACCCTAACCCTAACCCTAACCCACTGTAACCTTAACCCTAACCCTAACCCACTGTAACCTTAACCCTAACCCACCCTAATCTTAGCCCTAACCTTAACCCTAACCTTAACCCTAACCCACCCTAATCTTAGCCCTAACCTTAACCCTAACCCACCCTAATCTTAGCCCTAACCTTAACCCTAACCCACCCTAATCTTAGCCCTAACCTTAACCCTAACCCACCCTAACCTTAACCTTAACCCATCCTAATCAACACTGTACATAGTTGCAGCACTATCTAACTACACAAAGCATCTCATTCTGAAGCAACTGCATTGGAACATAAAACAATACATAATTTTATATTTTTCTTGTTCCTTATGTTGGCTATCAAGAGATGAGCTGTAATCACATAATCGGTATATCCAATTATGCTCTCCATCTTGGAAATGTTTTTCTCGAGTGCAGTTGCCAATCAATATAATCCACCTCACAGTTAAACTGTGACCTCATGTTGTGACAGCAGCTTGTTCAGCAGATGTATCTATCTCTGCCCCAACTGTTCCTCCTTGACAATTATCAGAGTCATAAATACTAAGAGCTAATCAGATATGTATTGATTAGATGTGGAAGGATGTTGTTTGCATCTACGAAGATGTTTAACATTTGAACCACGTGTGTTCCTTCTGGGTCTAGTAACAGCTCTCATCAGATGAACTCTTAGATATGGTTTTGGCAGAGCTTATAAGAAAACCCATCAGTTCCTCTGGTCTCCCTGTCTCCCCCCTGCTCCGATCCTCCAACCCCTCCACCCCCCCTCCCCTCCACCCCCCCTCCCCTCTACACCCCACCCCCCCCCCCCCTGTCAGCAGCAGAGACAGGTATCAGGCCTCTCCACTGCAGACAGGGAAGCGTTGCTTGTCACCAGTCTGATTAATGACCCTGTAGAAACCGTCCAGCCACACTAGATGGTGTCCATGTTTCTTCAGGGTCCATACAGCTCCTGTCTTTGTCCTGCTGGGATGTAGTGTCAGCCGGCCGCTCGCTGTTCTCCAGATACAGATAAAGATTTCCTGTCATCAGAGGCCAGATTAAAGCGTCCGAACGCAGACTTTGATTTCTGAGAGAAAGAGACAAAGAGAAAACACTTTTTGGGAGGAAACTAATTTCCGTCCAGGCGGAGATATGATCAGCTTATTTAAGAGGAGGATAATATGGGACCCTTTCCCAGAACCATCTTTGAAGGAAGTAAATTGTAAATATTGATTTTTGAAATGAACTGTCAATCTTTCTAAGGGTTTGTGGTGTGTGCATGTGTGTGTGTGTGTGTGTGTAAAGGGGGTGGTGCACTTGACAAAAAGAAATCAAAACTACGGACAAATTAGTGTGTATGAGATGTTTGTTGCTGAACAGTCAAGCAGGCTTCCTTCACAAGCTGCCTTCTAACAGTCATTCAACTTCATCAGATAACAAACTGATGGTAAAAAATGAAACAAACTGAGTCTGGTTCACTGAGCTTCCTGTTCACCTCCAGACAGACCTGAGTCTGGTTCACTGAGCTTCCTGTTCACCTCCAGACAGGTCTGAGTCTGGTTCACTGAGCTTCCTGTTCACCTCCAGACAGGCC
This sequence comes from Neosalanx taihuensis, assembly GCA_030340665.1. Taxonomy (NCBI): domain Eukaryota; kingdom Metazoa; phylum Chordata; class Actinopteri; order Osmeriformes; family Salangidae; genus Neosalanx; species Neosalanx taihuensis. The sequence goes on from CM059306.1 coordinate 12,289,000, forward strand.
TGAGTCTGGTTCACTGAGCTTCCTGTTCACCTCCAGACAGGCCTGAGTCTGGTTCACTGAGCTTCCTGTTCACCTCCAGACAGGCCTGAGTCTGGTTCACTGAGCTTCCTGTTCACCTCCAGACAGGCCTGAGTCTGGTTCACTGAGCTTCCTGTTCACCTCCAGACAGGCCTGAGTCTGGTTCACTGAGCTTCCTGTTCACCTCCAGACAGGCCTGAGTCTGGTTCACTGAGCTTCCTGTTCACCTCCAGACAGGCCTGAGTCTGGTTCACTGAGCTTCCTGTTCACCTCCAGACAGACCTGAGTCTGGTTCACTGAGCTTCCTGTTCACCTCCAGACAGGCCTGAGTCTGGTTCACTGAGCTTCCTGTTCACCTCCAGACAGGCCTGAGTCTGGTTCACTGAGCTTCCTGTTCACCTCCAGACAGACCTGAGTCTGGTTCACTGAGCTTCCTGTTCACCTCCAGACAGACCTGAGTCTGGTTCACTGAGCTTCCTGTTCACCTCCAGACAGACCTGAGTCTGGTTCACTGAGCTTCCTGTTCACCTCCAGACAGGCCTGAGTCTGGTTCACTGAGCTTCCTGTTCACCTCCAGACAGGCCTGAGTCTGGTTCACTGAGCTTCCTGTTCACCTCCAGACAGACCTGAGTCTGGTTCACTGAGCTTCCTGAAACCCTGTTTCCTGCCTCACCAGGGTCTAAGGGGCAGTTTGACGAGCACAGTGGTCCATGGTCTGTGGTCATCCTGCCCCCCCTCCACCTCTTTCTAACAGTTTCTTTTGCTGTTTCATACCCTGGATGATAAAACACCCTCGCTCCATCACAGCCTGTGTTTTACAGTGAGAAAGCCTCTTCCTGTTCCTCCTGACATGATTGGAAGTGAACAGGAAGAGGAGGGAGTCATGGTTACGGCCTCGTCACTCGTGTCAGAGTGATGCTGGGATACAGACCACAGCTCTGGAACGGGTCTCATTTTTATTCAGGATATTTGAACAGCTTTGTGACCTAAAAAAAAAGATAATGCAGTGAAACTTAAACTAGCTTGAAGCACCATCTCACTTACAGTCTGTGTGTATTCATGTTTTTCCAGAGAGCAGACAGGTGTTCATGACAGTGAATGCTGGTGTGTTTGTGAGGGCAGCTGTAGGCTCATTACAGGGGTGGTTATGAGACGTCAGACAGCTTCATCATCTCCTCACTAGATGGCAGTCCTCTCCTGTGATGCAAATCAGTTGTAACTATCCGACACGCTGGTACTGTGAGGGAATAATGTAAAGTCCATTTACCTTACCTCATTTATGTACAAAAATTGTCATTTTGGTTAAACTCATGACCCTTTGAAGTTAATCAGGTTGTAAATGCGACTGGTTTTCCTCAGTGTTGTCTGTGTAGTCTGGTAAGCAGATCACATTCAGATGCATTTAGCTGTGAAACATCCAGAAAGCACAACATCCTGGAGGAAGAGAGATTAGATAGATACAGCTCATTTGGCTGCTAAATAAAAAGTTTTGTTTTTTTTTCTTTTTTTTTTACACTAGAACCTTTTTGTTGTTGTTACTGTTAGTGTTGGTGTCACTTTACATTTACTCAAAATGTTTCCATCAGATGAACTGTGAGACAGACAGACAGGCAGACAGACAGAGAGGCAGACAGACAGACAGGCAGTCAAACACAGTCCTGGTTTTATTGGACTGTCCTACCGTCCAGTAATGACAAATCAGGGATGTTTACCAATGATTAACAGAAATGGTTTGGGTTAATTAGTTGGAGCTCCATTTAAGAGCAGCAATGTTTATTGTTCCATTTGTACATTTTCGATGTGTGGGTGAGGAACTAATCGTTATTAATTAGGGTCATTGTTGTTCTGACGGGAATGAAGTGTGTGTGTGCGTGCATGCGTGTGTTGAGTGTGTGTGTGAGGTGGGGGAGCTTGGTGGACACAACGCTCTGTCCCCTAGCCTGATCAGACCAGGGCTCTATTAGCAGATCTGAGAGCAGCTCTTAGATGAAGAGGGGGACTCATGAACCCACAGCCTCACTGCAGCCTCATCACAGCCTCATCGCAGCCTCATCACAGCCTCATTGGCTCTTTAAGTGCTTCAGTGGTTTTATATTTCACCTCTACTTGTAACCTCTGGCTTCTGGGCCAGTTGGGAGGTTTTTAGGTTAATGCATTTTCAAGTATCCACCAGACACTAAAACCACAATGAAACCCTGGGAATTAGTCACAGTTCAACAGTTTGACGAAGTCCATGTAACACGTTTTCTAATATATATTCATAGCCAGTAGATTTTAAATTCTATTCAAATTGATTCTGTGATCATTAACAGAACCTAGACTTAGTAATTGTTGTAGTTTTATATATTTATTTAGTTCATCTCTCTTAGTATAAAAGTATGTTCATCTTAAGAGAGGAGGTATTTATTTCTGGATCAACACTGACATATCCCAGGGTTGTCTGTGTCTGTGTGTGTGTCTGTGTGTGTGTGTCAGTGTGTGTGTCAGTGTGTGGGTCAGTGTGGGTCAGTGTGTGTCAGTGTGTGTGTGTGTGTGTGTGTGTGTGGGGGGGGGGGGGTCCAGTGTGTGTGTGTGTCAGTGTGTGTGTCAGTGTGTGTCAGTGTGTGTGTGTGGGTCAGTGTGTGTGTGTGTGTGTCAGTGTGTGTGTGTGCGTGGGTCAGTGTGTGTGTGTGTGTGTGTGGGTCAGCGTGTGTGTGTGTGTGGGTCAGTGTGTGTGTGTGTGTGTGTGTGTGTGGGTCAGTGTGTGTCTGTGTGTGTGTCTGTGGGTCAGTGTGTGTGTGGGTCAGTGTGTGCGTGTGTGTGTGTGTGTGTGTGGGTCAGTGTGTATGTGTGTGTGTGTGGGTCAGTGTGTGTGTGGACAGGTGCAGCACCTGGTACAGAGCCATGGAGGTTTCCAGCTGGAACTTCAGAACATACATTTCCAGTAAGTAGTAAAACTTTTATTGTTATTCTTTATTTTAAGATAGTTCATAGTGGTCTTTATCATCACTTAGGAAGTTGCAGGTTTGAAATTTCTAAACGGATTGAGACTTATTCTCAATCTTTCTTCAACTATCGTGGCTGAGAGACAATTAAAGTAACACTTTGAGGTCCACATTTGAAACGGAACTGAAACTGATTAAGCTGATAAAATCACTAATGAAAAGCACTCAGGGAAGAGGATATTCTGATTCACGACTAGCGACTGGAATCAACATTCAGACGCTCCAGAAACAGAAATAAAAACTCAATTGATATGAGAAACAAGTTTTTTTTAACCTGAAAATGTCAGTAAGTAATCAAAAGACATTTCTTAAAAGCAGTTTTGGCAGCAGAGTTTGTGAGAGATGATTTTTTGGCCGCCCTTCAGAGTCTTATATTCTTGTTAGAAACACTGAGCAGAGTATTTGTGTGAAATAACACGACAAGCCAACAAATTGCATCACTTCTGGATGAGCGACTGAACACTGTGGCCCTGGCATATCAGTCAGGGTGGGGGGGGGGGGGGGGGGGGGGGGTGGGGGGGGGGGGGTGCAGAGGATGAATAGGTCTCATTTCCATGCCCCCCCACCTCATCCCTCCACCCCCCCACTCATCCCTCCACCCCCCACCTCACCCCTCCACCCCCCACTCATCCCTCCACCCCCCCACCCTTTATCCCTCCACCCCCCCCTCATCCCCTCCACCCCCCCCACTCATCCCTCCACCCCCCCACTCATCCCTCCACCCCCACACTAATCCCTCCACCCCCCACCTCACCCCTCCACCCGCACCTCATCCCTCCACCCCCCCCACTCATCCCTCCACCCCCCACTCATCCCTCCACCCCCCACCTCACCCCTCCACCCGCACCTCATCCCTCCACCCCCCACTCATCCCTCCACCCCCCACTCATCCTCCACCCCCCACCTCATCCCTCCACCCCCCACTCATCCCTCCACCCCCCACTCATCCCTCCACCCCCCACACTCATCCCTCCACCCCCCACTCATCCCTCCACCCCCCACACTCATCCCTCCACCCCCACTCATCCCTCCACCCCCCACTCATCCCTCCCACCCCCCCACACTCATCCCTCCACCCCCCACTCATCCCTCCACCCCCCACCTCACCCCTCCACCTGCACCTCATCCTTCCACCCCCCACCTCATCCCGATCAGGAAACTGAATTCTGATGTAAATCAGAGGGTTCAGAGACTGAATGACTGTGTTCAGTGACTCCACACAGGCAAATACTGCCTTTCAGCTAAAGTAGAGGTAGAGAGTTGTGGCTCTTATCTTGAAGCAGTTTGAGTTTGTCTGGAGGTGACTTCATGTAGTTAACTGGAGGTGACTTCATGTGGTTAACTGGAGGTGACTTCATGTGGTTAACTGAGGTGACTTCATGTGGTTAACTGGAGGTGACTTCATGTAGTTAACTGGAGGTGACTTCATGTAGTTAACTGGAGGTGACTTCATGTGGTTAACTGGAGGTGACTTCATGTGGTTAACTGGAGGTGACTTCATGTGGTTAACTGGAGGTGACTTCATGTGGTTAAACCCTCTAAAGCAGCTCGACTGGCTTTGTCATTTTAGTTTTTTCTCTCCAATTCAAACAACAATTTATAAAAATCGTTTTCCTTGTCTCCTAAAAATTAAATAATTCTTATATATTCTTAACAGTGACATAAACGCACCCTAAGCAGCCAGACACCATTCTTATGCTAAGGACTGAGACAGAAACTGACATTCTCAAATATCGTCTTCGGATTGGAGAGGTATTTTTTTCTCCTCCTCCCTCAGTGTTTTTCTCCGTCTGTGATTCATACACACAACATGCAGCACAAAAGAGACCCTTGTTTGCTTAATGGGATCGACTTAATGGAGACTTATATTTCCAGGATTATATCTGTATTCAGTTGCAAATGATTTGGGGGGGTGTCCTCAATACTCTGTCTCTGTCTATGAATAATAGTATCATTTGAATTAAGTGGACACCTGGTGCTGTGGGGCGATCTCCAAGGCATGCTGGCGACCAGGCAACTCTGCCAACTTCCCTTTTTCCCAGCCTGTTCTTATCCGTTCTACACAGCATCTGATTTCATTCTCCCTTTGGAAAATGCCACACACTTGTAACTTTATTCTCCCTCTGCAAAAACTTGTGCTGCCCTTAAAGGGAGGAGGTAAGGGGGGGGGGGGGGACAACGTAAAGAAGGGTGGGGGTGGGTGGTGGGGGGAGAAATTCTTATCAATCTCCTCTCAGATTTGGGCAAAGTCATTTGGAAGTGTTGTGTTTCAGGGTAAACCTCCAATTAAATACTGTACAAAGATAAAATAACAGTAGCCCAGCACCGGCCTGTGAAGGTAATAAAGCAGCCTTTTGTTTAGTTATTGTACATTAGCCACTGAGCCATGTAAGAGAGGGCTGGATTCAGACGCTTGTGTTTGTATGCATCATGTGTTCTCCCTCCACACAGTCCGGTCTTTCCCTCATCCAGGAGGTTCAGATCCCGAGTCTTCCTCCTAAAAAAAAGAAGGATTTTATTTTTTTTCAAGTCTCTGATTTCATGAGCACAAATGATTGAAACTCACAAACACAGCTTTGTGTCTCTCCTCCAGATGTACAGATGCCAGGTATAGCTTAACTCTCCACGCTCAAGTCACATTCATAAGAATTCTGTTTGACTAACAACACCCAATTGTTCTAAATACTTGGTATAGTTGAATGTCCATTAATAAAGTAAGGCTTTCCCAGGACTCTTCATTTTCAGAAAACGGGACAGGAGTTTTCTGGGGTTGGAAGCCAGATGAACCAGGGGGCCTCTCTCTCTCTCTCTCTACCTCTCTCTCTCTCTACCTCTCTACCTCTCTCTCTCTCTACCTCTCTCTCTCTCTCTCTACCTCTCTCTCTCTACCTCTCTCTCTCTCTCTACCTCTCTCTCTCTCTCTCTCTCTCTCTCTCTACTCTACCTTCTCTCCTCTCTCTCTACCTCTCTCTCTCTCTCTCTACCTCTCTCTCTCTCTCTACCTCTCTCTCTCTCTACCTCTCTCTCTCTCTCTCTCTCTCTACCTCTCTCTCTCTCTCTACCTCTCTCTCTCTCTCTACCTCTCTCTCTCTCTCTCTCTCTCTACTCTCTCTCTCTCTAACCTCTCTCTTCTCCTACCTCTCTCTCTCTCCCCTCTCTCTCTCTCTTTCTCTCTCTCTCTGTCTCCCCCCCTCTCTCTCTCTCTCTCTCTCTCTACCTCTCTCTCTCTACCTCTCTCTCTCTCTCTACCTCTCTCTCTCTCTCTACCTCTCTCTCTCTCTCTCTCTCTCTACCTCTCTCTCTCTCTACCTCTCTCTCTCTCTACCTCTCTCTCTCTCCCTCTCTCTCTCTCTTTCTCTCTCTCTCTGTCCTCCCCCCCCTCTCTCTCTCTCCTCTCTCTCTCTCTCTACTTCTCTCTCTCCCTCTCTCTCTCTCTCTCTCTCTCTCTACCTCTCTCTCTCTCCCTCTCTCTCTCTACCTCTCTGTCTCTCTCCCCTCTCTCTCTCTGTCCCCCCCCCCCTCTCTCTCTCTCTCTCTCTCTCTCTCTCTACCTCTCTCTCTCTCTGTCTCTCACTCTCTGTCTCTCTTTGTCTCTCACTCTCTCTCTCTCTGTCTCTCACTCTCTTGTTCTCTCTGTCCTCTCTACTTCCTCGCTTTATATCTTTCTTTTACTCATGGGTGTAGGTTTGGGGGGGGGTGGTCTAGGTACTATAGGAGGAGAGGAGGGTCCCCCCCCCCCCCCCAAAGCTGAGACCAAACCTTCACTTTTTCTTTTACTACGCGTTTCATTGAGGGGCGACAGGGACATCAGAACAACAACATGAAAGCCTCTTGATTCGTACATTATCAGTCCCTGTTTCTTCCTGATACCACAGCAAAACTGATCCTGTGAGAGACGGTCTATGGATTAGCTACTTTTGCTTCAAGTGGCTCCAGATGATTGTGTGATTAAATCAATAATCATGCCCCTGTAAGGCCTTGAGCCTCCTTGATTTACTCTTGTTCTGCTAGAAAACAGATGAACCTAATCAAAAGTAATCTTTCATCCTTTCTAAGTTCATCATTTCGAAGAGTGTCATGTTGCTCTTATATGAGATGATGGCTACAGGACAAGTAGACTTTACAAAATCATTAGTGACATGAAATTTGTCAAAATAAATAAACAGACTGGACATTAACAGTCACCATCATCCATGTTTTAATGTTAGATGGTTCCATTTCCTCCTCTTAGCCCTTAGTGTTCCCCTCCGTGGTGCTTGGACTTCAGGAAACACGTAATTGTGTTTGTTTCCAGCTGTTAGAAAGTCAAAGCTGAGTCAGATGAGCATGTCCCAGCCTGGCAGAAGGTCTGAGGAGGGATTTGACAGCGGGAAGCCGGAACGTTTTGCCGGAGAGACCCAGGATGTGTTGTAAAACTGCAGTAAAGCACATCTACTGATTTTACAGTTTAGTCAGTCTTTCTCTCCTTGCGTTGTAAATGGGATGTTTGACATGCTTGTTACGATTCACGGTTCAAATGTGTCTAAGCTCTCCGTGTTCCCCGCCGGTGAAACTCTAGACAATACGTTAACACTTTTTTGAATAACTGGACAACATAGCCAGTAATGTCTTTATCCAGTAAGACATCCTAACTTTCATGGACCATCTCTTGGTCATTAGCTAGGTCCAGTAATGCAGATGTTCAGAGAGTAACAAGGATGCAAACATAGGAATTTTCTAAAGCGAAGGTTATATATGTGAGCTCCAAATAAAGTACCAGGTTTTACAGTGAGATTGTGAAAAAGCACACCTCGCAGTAGCAGAGGAACACCACCATAAAACTGAGGGAAGGAATCTTCCCTGTTCCCCTAAAACGAATGGTCTCCATCCTGACTGGCCTTTGATGCTGTGGTTATTTACTGTCTCAATAAGGAGACGGAGAAAAGCATCAGCTTTCAATCTTCTCTTTTATTCTCTTAGTGTCGCAGCAAACCAGGTAAAACACGAGAGAGGAGGACAGGAGAAAATAAGAAGAGAGAAAGAAAGAAAGAATGAGAGTAAAAGAAGAGAGAGAAGGAGAGAGAGAGAGCGAAGAGAGAGAGAAGAGACAGACCTCCTCAGTTGTGTCTCCTTCCCTCAGTGTCCTCTCATCTCTTTGGTTGGATGTTTTCACTGTTCACAGAACATCCAGTAACATCCGTACCAATGTGTCTGTGAGGCCCTAAACTGGAGCCTGTGTTTATGAGCAGCAGCAGGAAGAGGAGGTGATGAGAGTTCCCACAGTAAAAAACACCCAACTCCCCCCCCCCCACCCAACTCTGCTGAAAGCATCACTCATGTTCTAATCCTCAGCATGAAGAGATGAAGACATGTCTCCTCCGAACTCCCATCTCATCCTACAACACAGACAGGATCATCAAAGTGAAGCACTAAGTTCTGACTCAATCCACTTTTACATGAAGGTGACCCTGCAGCTATTTCCATATTTCTTACAATATACACAGAAGACAACGATACTCAGGGAGGTCAAATCAGTTTACTGAGCACAACCAAAGGACTTCTTTACACCACGAGTTCATTCTTACATCTGAGATTTCTTTTCTCCATCTACTTTCAAACACTTTCTGGACAAACTCCTCATCTGTTTTGGTTTAATGTTGAACCTCTCCACATCTTGACTTGTGGCATTAAGGTCTGTGGTTGGGTACACACATCTGCTCTGGGTGAATTATGAGTATTTATGTGTTTCTCATAGAATGCTTTGAATTAGTTTCCTAATTGTTATCTTGTCCGGTTTCCTGCTGAGACACATGGAGGTTCAATGATTTCCACATTAGGCTGGTTTGAATGTGTCTATGATGCTTGTAGGTCTCATCTTATCATTTCAATATGTTTTTTACATGAGTATCTCTGCTGATTTATGACACAGTAACATCAGGCTAGTTTAAGTCTGCTACCCTGCCTTGCTCTCCTCAGTCACTACATCCAACACGGTTTCCAAAACGTGCAATTTTCGTACGATATTTTGTCCTGAGTATTTTGATTTATTGTTGTAGTCTTATTCCACTGTCCAAATTACTGATTAAGGGATTGAAAATGTGGATTATTTTTTGTTGATTTAAATGAAACACTCATAGTTGTTTATACCATTAATAAACAAAGATAGCTTTGAGAAAGGGCTGCCTCTACGAGATTGCTCATATCTCTTCTGTTTTACACGCTCTAATTAAAAGATAATGTACAGCAACAACAAAAATATTTTCACCAATCTTATCAAGTGTAATGATAAAATTGGCCTCTAATTCTGCTGTTATGTGATCATTTCTATCCATCTTGTCATCTTCCTCCTAATCCTCAGGTACTGTGATCCACCTAGTGTGAAGGAGCACCTTATGGAGACCATGATGACAGCAGGAGGGACAGGAGGCTCTGAAGAATCCCAGCTATCTGGAGGAAAGTTCTCCAGTCAGTCAGTCACCCAGGCTCACTGCTCTGTTCTCTGATCCAGCCTGGAAGATAAAAAGACAAATCAATACGGCAACACTCTGATAGATAGAGGCAGAGCAGAGAGAGAGAGGGGGGGGGTGGAGGGAGGGGGGGATGTGGAGAATTCAAGCGATCAGAAATTTCCAGTCCAGTCTAAAGCCTGTTTCCCACCCTGTCTCTCACCCTGCCTGTCTGTCTCTCTCACTCTGCCTGTCTCTCACCCTGCCTGCCTGTCTCTCACCCTGCCTGTCTGTCTCTCTCACCCTGCCTGTCTCTCACCCTGCCTGCCTGTCTCTCTCACCCTGCCTGTCTCTCACCCTGCCTGCCTGTCTCTCACTCTGTCTGTCTCTCACCCTGCCTGCCTGTCTCTCACCCTGCCTGTCTGTCTCTCTCACCCTGCCTGTCTCTCACCCTGCCTGCCTGTCTCTCACTCTGTCTGTCTCTCACCCTGCCTGCCTGTCTCTCACCCTGCCTGTCTCTCACTCTGCCTGCCTGTCTCTCACCCTGCCTGCCTGTCTCTCACCCTGCCTGCCTGTCTCTCACCCTGCCTGTCTCTCACTCTGCCTGCCTGTCTCTCACTCTGCCTGTCTCTCACCCTGCCTGCCTGTCTCTCACCCTGCCTGCCTGTCTCTCACTCTGCCTGTCTCTCTAATCCTTTGTGTTTTTCACCCTGTCTGTCTGTTCAGACCCTCTTTGTTCACTTTTGATAATTTTTTTTCTGTTTCTTTGTGTTCGTCACAAAGCAGCCTGAACCGGTCTGGTTTCCGTGGCAGCTGAATGTTGTAACCTGGTCTGACTAATATCAACGTTGCTGTTTTTTCAAGAGGAAAACTGTGCATTGATATAAAACAAGTATCTGATCATATCTAAATTAGAGGATCTCGACAGCCTTAGTGGACCACAGGGAATCATCTCATTTCATAGAGGATATCCTGTTTCCTTAATTAAGGGTCGGCTTGTGTGTCACCTGTTAATTAAAAGTCACATATTTATCATCAGACTGTGATGGATGGCTTTCTGTCATGTTAGTTATCACCATGGCATCCTAGTCATTGTATTGATCCCATCAGTGATTTATGATCAATTTCAACGAAATCCTAATCAGTGATTTTCATCCTGTAAACAGATCCTTACTGTTTGCAAGGAATTTGTTTATCTTTTCGGGTAAAATTATGATGACTGGAGAAGGAGAGGCTGTCAAACATCCGTGCCTCTTCCAACCTTTCCTCAAGTCTGTCATGATGTCATGACCTGTAATGAACCTGTGACATCACAGACGTGTGACTGCACAGGCATATGACATCACAGATGTGTGACATCACAGGCATATGACATCACAGACGTGTGACATCGTAGGCATATGACATCACAGATGTGTTACCAGTGCCACTGCAAGCCACAACACCCCCTCACCACTCTGGTGCCCCCCTGATCACTTGGTGCCCCCCTGATCACTTGGTGCCCCCTGATCACTTGGTGCCCCCCTGATCACTTGGTGCCCCCTGATCACTTGGTGCCCCCTGATCACTTGGTGCCCCCCTGATCACTTGGTGCCCCCCTGATCACTTGGTGCCCCCCTGATCACTTGGTGCCCCCTGATCACTTGGTGCCCCCTGATCACTTGGTGCCCCCTGATCACTTGGTGCCCCCCTGATCTCTTGGTGCCCCCTGATCACTTGGTGCCCCCTGATCACTTGGTGCCCCCCTGATCACTTGGTGCCCCCTGATCACTTGGTGCCCCCTGATCACTTGGTGCCCCCCTGATCACTTGGTGCCCCCCTGATCACTTGGTGCCCCCCTGATCACTTGGTCCCTTAATATCAAGACTTTCACTGTCTATTGGAATCAATAGATAAACAATACAATAATTTATTTTATGTGCCATTATTGTATTTCAGTGGTTGTTGTTTATTAGTGTTGCAGAGGGGATTAAAGATGCTAAACTGTCGCAAAGCAGAAACAATCTATAGTAACTGAAGCTGTTAAAATATTCAGTGGTGTTGAATAGGACACATCTAACTGGTGAAGATTGTTCCTGTTCTCAACCCCTTCAGTCCCACGTCAAAGAGAATAAATACCTCATTAGTCTGTTTAAATACCACAGTGTAGTATGCAGTTACTCTCATATCTTTCCTTTATAGATTCTGAAGAAGCTGTTGGTATCATGTATAATACTAGGATGAGTGTGTGTGTAGATCGTGTGTAGATCTCAGTGGAAATGTGGTTTCAGTTTCTGTGTCTAGTTGATTTAAAAAGAATCAATATCAAATCAAGGACTGTTGAGGTTCTAGATAAGTCAATCTGGCTATTCATCATGAGCCTGTTGAAAGCTAATATAGGTTAAAGGAAATTATATTCCACAAGAAGTGGGTCTTCTTATCTCAATGTACCAGGGGAGGAGGAGACAAATGAATCGATACTCTGGCTGTTGTGTACTTCCTGCAGTCAACAACAGCAGATTTTCTACTGGCCATATGGCCGAATCTTCTCATAAAATATTTTGACCATTCTTTGAATCAGTTAAATTTGTTAAAACTTCGGTCAGTAATAGGCTTATATGAATCACGTATTTTTTTTATTAACAATCATCAAGGGATATCTAATTGGTTAATAAGTCATTTATCTTTTATCAAATGAAGAGAACAAACTTTGTGGACGCGTGTAAGACAGCTCAGTCTGTGGGAGGTCCATGTAGATTCCAACACCTCCTGGTCAGTTTAACGGTCTGCATCTGCAATCAGCTAAGTGCTTCTGATTTGTACTAGTGGGGGAGGACAAATGAAGGGGGATGAGGACACATGAAGGGGGTGTGAGGGGGGTGTGTGAGCATAGTGTGAGGGTGTGTGAGGACAAGCAGGATCTAAAACCCCATCTCGAGCGACCATTGTAATTCTCTACAGGCGAATATGCGCGTGCTTTTACGCAGACACCTTTATAATAAGCAGATCCTCTCTGGACGTCAATCTCTCTTTAGTCCATCAAGTCTTTGGGTAATCGTAGCCACCTCTCTGTTTTGCATTAACACACGTGGAGGTTCTGTGTCGACATTAATAAAACTACCAGTCAAGAATTGAAAAGGACTTTCAAAGGATGTGTTGACCAATAAATCGCTTCGGAAATAAACAGTCGGAGGAAGTGAAAGAGTCATAAGGCAACACACGAGGATTTCAAGTTCTCACGCGGTGGATTAAGGTAATAAAAATACTGAAAGTTTTGGGTCATTTATTTTCAGTTGGACTCGACAAAACTAAAATACAGCAAGACAATGAATTACTAAATCTCATATTTGTAACACTACTAGGAGGACTCAAAAAAAGGATAGAATCGTCCAAATGTAAAGTTTGAAGTAAACAGTAGACAGGTGGATGACAGGAACAGTAGCGTCATTATCAAACATGATCCTCATTATCATATCCAGTCAGTGTGTTGGATCTGAACCAATCAGCTAACAGAAGTGTGAGTCTTAAAGCATTACCCTGCATTATCATGACACAGACATGCGCAGTCTGGACATGGCCAACATGATGGACACCAGCTCATATCCCAGATCTCAGTGACCCGGTGTCTCTGACGGGTCCAGGTTAGTTGTAGCTGATGTTTCTTTTAAAAGCAACATCAAGTCTCAGTCATGTCCCGCCGGAAGCAGCCAAAGCCTCAACATGTCTGTCCTGAAGCGCTTTACCAGCCTGGAGCCTCGCTACATGGTATGTTCTGGAAGATAAATCTGTTCTGGAAGATAAATCTGTTCTGGAAGAATTATCTGTTTTTGCAGTTTTTAGGCTGCTGCATACAACCTTTATATAATTGACCTGTTGTAGGATATTTTTCTTTCTATTAAAAGTCAAGTTAGACAATTAATACAAAACAAAAGTGATTACTTTATCAGTTGTGAATGTCTTCTTACCTTAAGACTGAAGTCACTTAAATTCAGTTGGTTTTGGTTATGCGTTTATATTTATATATTTAAGCTAACAATTTTCAACTTCAACTATTTTGCACCTTGTCTATTTGTCTCCATATATGCTGCTTTAGGTTTTGACATTTTGTAAACTGAACTACAGTAATTGATAGTTTAGGCCCGTTAAAAGAACAACAAACTACTATCATAACTGTTGACATTAAATACAAGAATAGGTTTTTAACTTATTCCACAATTAGGAATATTTTGTAATTTTAATAATTGAAGACTAATAAGGAAAGTGGTTCAGTCTGCATTTGTTAAGTTAAAAAGAAAAAAGAAGACCCACAACAATGATTTGATAACTCGGCTTCTAAAGTGTTAACTGGCCTATTCATAGACAACCTAAGGAAGAAAAATTCCTTAAAAAGCTAAAAGCTTCAATTAAAATGTAGACAATTATTTAAAAGACAATGTGTTGATAGGAATTCAACATTTATTAAGTAGAAAACGTGACATTGGGAACTAAATATCAAGTCATAATTTAACACAAATTTCACGCAAAGCCTATAACTACTAAATCACAGGTTAGTCTGAATTAATTATTAAAGTAGATTCGTACTGTTGGCCTAAAAGTTGTAATTATCTGACAGAGAGAGAGAGAGAAAGGTTCAGGCCTGAGTTTGTGGTTTTAAAGCACCTGCTTCATGATGCTCACATTGTTTTCAAACTAGAGATCTTCTTTGGAATATTCTTTCATTATTTGACACGTATGTTATTTTCTCTCAAATCCGTAGTAGATACATATAAAATAATTACTATGAGTGTTGTTTAGCCATAACATTTGAATTAAAGCTTTTTCTCTGCGCAGCAGTGTAATAGCTATGTTGTAGTTCAAGCTTATTGACAAGCAATGCTACAATGACGAATTATTATTATTATTATTATCATCATCATCATTATAGAAATAACATTTATTGGAAGGGAAGTAATGACAAAATATTTCCAAGTGTAATTTAATACTAAATCGAGTGAATAAGTTAAATCGTATCAACGTGATCCAACATTTAATTATAAAAAAGGGATTTAGAGTAGAAATTGTCTTTGATGAGAGACATAGTATTACTGTTTACCTTCCTCACCATTTTTAACTGAATGTATGGACGCTGAGAAAGCTGTCCTCACTGTAGTCTATAAATGTGCTTCTATTGATTAAATCATAAGAAAATATTCAATGCAACATGAGAGTAGAACTGTATTTGTATAAAAGCAATGTGTATCAGATATATAGCAACAAATTGCTGTTTTTATTTAGCCAATTCCTATTCTGATCTTTATGGTTCAGTTGTGATGGCGTGAATGCGATTATTATGATACTTTATTATATTATAATACTTTATTATATTATGATACTTTAATGACCTATGTGTTTCATAGATGCACTGGACCTTAAAAACAGACAAATAGATAATCCATTTCATGACTGAAATTATTCAAACATTATTTTTGGCACGCATTAGTTTACTTTGGCTGTCCAACCATCTGTAGAGCAAATGTTGTTGTAATGTACGTATTAAGCTTATGACAGATGAATATCTACACACACACATGCACACACACACCTCAACTAGTATCTTAGATTCAGTTGCATGTCCACTTTCAGAATGCCTGTGTAAATGTGACAGTGTTATTCACCCCCAGTCCCTCTAAGAGGTCCTAGCAGACTCTCTAACTACCTGTTCCCCATGCAGCTCTGCTGGAGGCTCTGGGGGAGGAGGGGGAGGCTGGAGGGAGGCCGGTCGGCCCCTGCAGAGAGGACACTCACGTCTGTGAGAAGTGCTGTGCCGAGTTCTTCACCTGGTCTGAGCTGTGGGACCATCAGAGTGGCTGTGAGGAACCTCCCCTGGTGCTCATCGTAAAGGAAGCCCGGGAGGCCCCAGGACCTGAGGACCCCCAGGCAGGAGCCTCCCCAGACCCCAGCTCCACCTCCAGCGACCCAAAAGACCCCACAGATGAGGGGCTTCGGGGAGCGGAGAACAGCTATAACAGTCTGGACACGTTAGAGGAGAGGGAAGAGGAGGAGAACATGCAACTGGACCTGCAGCCCCAGGAGGAGGATGAACAACAGACCTCCAGCCCTCTGTCTCCATGCACCACACAGTCACCTTCCCCTGGCGTGTCGGCAGCAGGCGTGCCCACCACTAACGTGACACTGGAGATCCTCCAGACTACCAGGGTGGCCGTGGCCCAGTTCTCCCAGGGGATCCACACAGGCAGAGGGGGAGGGAGAGCCACCACAGCTGCCATCTCTGCCATCCTGGAACACCTCCAGGCTCTGCAGCAGCAACAGGTCCTCCAGCTGCAGATGATTGAGCAGGTACGCAGCCAGCTAACGGTCATCAACAGCCAACCCACACAAACAGCACTGGACCCGGTAACCAGGGCTCTGCCCCTAACCCCCAACTGTTACCCTTCTGGTCATCCCTCTGTCTTCACCCCCTCCATCATCCCATCGTCAGAGACGATGCCCTCAGCCATCAACGGACAAGGCTGTGTTTCTCTGGCGTCTGCGCTCGAAAGGTCACACACATGCTCCTCCCACGCCGCCTACTGTCAGTCGATATTCAGAGACGGCGCTCGAACTTCGACCTCCTCCGAGACCCCCGTGGCTCCCTCGTCCAGCTGCAGTGACGTTTCCCTAATCCTTCCTCCGTACACGGGGGCCTACTCTGGGGTGAAGTGCACCCAGACGCTGGTCTCCTCCAGCCTGCTCTCCCAGGGAGACTCATCCTCGTCATCCAGCCTACCCCTCCTACCTCAGACTACCCCCAGTTCTGTCATCTTCCCCAACCCTCTGGCCAGGATCGCTGCCACGGCCAACGCCTTCGAACCCCTCGCCCTCCTCATGAAGAAGGAGAGAGCTAAGCTGCCCAGCGTGTCTCTGTTCGACATCAAGCCCTGTCGTGACGAGCACTTCTTCAAGCACAAGTGTCGCTTCTGCTCCAAAGTGTTCGGCAGCGACAGCGCGCTGCAGATCCACCTGCGCTCACACACGGGGGAGAGGCCCTTCAAGTGTAACATCTGTGGCAACCGCTTCTCAACCAAAGGGAATCTAAAAGTCCACTTCCAGAGGCACAAAGACAAATATCCTCACGTTCAGATGAACCCTTACCCTGTGCCGGAATATCTGGATAGCGTGCCAACAAGCCAGGGTCTATCCTATGGGATGGCTTTTCCTCAGGGGAAAATGGGCTCCTTGTGGCTGGACAGCAAGCCAGTTGTAGCCACGGTAACTGCTTCCATGGGTCTTCAGCTTCCCAGTTCTGTCAGCGCTGGAGGAAACACGACCGAGTCTACGAGCGTCACTCCTTCCATCAAGTCGCCTAATGCGTCTGTTCCAAGCCAACAAGTTTCTCTGTCACCTGCTACCAGCATCGAGGTCCCCATCCCCCCTCCTTCAGCGTCCCCAAGCTCAAAAGAGGAAGCGGAACCCCATGAACCCCCTAAAGCAGAGGAGGTTCACCTGCCTCAAAACTGCCTCGCCAGGTCCACAGGGAACTCTGTAAGCATGACAACCTGTACAGCCCCATCCGGGACGGAGCCCACACCTGAGCCTAGTGCCCCTGTGTCCCCCTACACCTACAACCCCTCTCACCTCTCCATGGCCACTGGCCACTTCAAGGCTGGGTTCCCTTTCGGGGAGGTCTCCCTTTCTGAGACCTCTAAGCTGCAGAAGCTGGTGGAGAACATCGACAGGAAGATATCAGATGCTAACCAGTGCCTCCTCTGCCATCGCACCCTCAGCTGTCAGAACGCTCTGAAAATGCACTACCGTGTCCACACAGGAGAGAGGCCCTTCAGGTGTAAGGTGTGTGGAAGGACCTTCACCACCAAAGGGAACTTGAAGACACACATGGGCGTCCACAGAGCTAGCCCTCCCCTCCGGGTGCAGCACTCTTGCCCCATCTGCCAGAAGAAGTTCACAAACGCTATCGTGCTCCAGCAGCACATCCGCCTGCACATGGCCGGTCAGATCCCAGACTCACCCCACACAGCCGGGCATCAGGGAAGCCAAGCTGCTGAGGAAAACACTGACCTCTTCAGCAACCAAGAAAACATCTCTGAAGATGGCAACTCGATGGAGGACGAAGAGGAAGAGGAGGATGAAATGGTGGGAAACATGGAGGAGGGTATCGATCCGTTTAAAGCACTGAGCTCTCTCACCTGCTCGCCTCCCAAGTCCTTTGCTGTGGTTTCCAACATCGCCGCACTGGAAAACCAAATGAAAATCATCGACTCTACAAGCGGTCTGAACCACAACTTTGGGATGAAATCGTTAATGAACAGTGACTTGTTCACCGAGAACCCGTCTTACACCCCAGAACCCTTCATGATGAGGGAAGCAGAGGCTCTCAGTAAGACCGTGTCCAAGAGCTCCAGGTCGGCCTCAGTTTCCCCAGGACAGAGCAGCTCAGAGGATCATCAGAGCTTGTCTTCAGAGGAGACCAGCATGACAGAGTCCCAGGATGTGGCAGCTTCAGTGAAGAGCAACCAGGCAGGTTCCTCTCCCAAGGACCAGACAGGAACACAACCTAACCAGCCCAGCATCAACCAGGACAGTCCTTATACCATGATGTTCCACGGCAGAGATCCCGGTAAGGTTACAAAACACACAATATTCATGTTTATACAATCATTGTTATTGACACCGCTTAACTATAATGTTACAGCCAATATCTTAGAGATGTGTTACCCTTTATCAGCTTAACTCAGAAACCACTGCCCTTCAGTGGAACCCCCAAGTCTGACAGTATATTGGAACATTTTCAGGTCCCCCTCAAAACATTTCCAGTGTGGTTCCAAACACCGTTCCGAGTCCTGCTGATACCGAACTTAACGGATACGGTCGACCCACCATCCTGAGCGAGAGGCATCAGCACTCGTTTGGTCTCGAGGTCCCTGGGGTTAAATCCTGCATGTGGCCCAGCGGGCCCTTGTTCCCCCAGACCCCTGCCCAGACCCCTGCCCCGACCCCTGCCCCGCCTCGCAGGACACCCAAGCAGCACAACTGCAACATGTGTGGGAAAAACTTCTCCTCAGCCAGCGCCCTTCAGATCCATGAGCGAACACACACTGGAGAGAAACCGTTTGGCTGCTCGGTGTGTGGAAGGGCTTTCACCACCAAAGGAAACCTAAAGGTAACGCTTGTTTTAAACGCTGAGCTGAATCGTTTTTATAGGCAATGCAAGTCACACAAACATGGAATTTTGAATTTGTGGCAGGATGGAGCAGACAATTAACCTAAAACTCTTATAACATGACATATATGCAACATACAGGAGAATAGGATTGTACCTCACAGCATTTCCTGTGTTTCTGTGTTCTCAGAGTCATGTGGTTGAGTGGTTAGGGAATCGGGCTAGCATGCAGAATTTTGCTGGTTTGATTCCCAGCTGTGCCAAATGATGTTGTGTCCTTGGGCAAGGCACTGTACCCTTCTTGCCTCAGGGGGAATTTCCCTGTACTTGCTGTAAATCGCTCTGGATAAGAGCGTCTGTTTAATGACTAAATGTTAAATGGTAAATGTTTCCACAGGTCCATATGGGCACCCACATGTGGAATAACTCCCCCGCTAGAAGAGGAAGGCGTCTGTCTGTGGAAAACCCCATGGCTCTTTTGGGAGGAGAAGCTGGGAAGGTCGGGGAGATGTTCCAGAAGGACCTAGCGGCCCGCGCCATGAATGCAGACGCAGGGTTCTGGAATCGCTACGCGGCAGCTATAACCAACAGCCTGACCCTGAAGAACCACGGGATGTCGGTGGTCCAGAACAAGGGGATTACGCAGCTCCACGCCATGACAGGACTGGAGAACAGGAAGTCTGGAGGAAGTCCTCCACTGTCCAGCCTGGGGAACAGTGGGATCAACCTGGGGCTCAACACTCACTTCTCCATGCTGGTCGACGACAGCAAAAACATTGGGATCAACTGAGATCAGAAGGGCAAGGGAGGAGAAACACATTGCAAAAGACGTGACACAAACATAATGATTTATTTGTCTGAAAGATAACTGGTTATGTATTATATACATGAAAACAGAGTGATGTTTAAAGCTGAATGTTTCCCTGGTTCTTGTGGGAAAGACAGATCCTCTGTAAGTACAGGACCAGTTTGCTGCACTGTACGTTCACTGACTGCTACCAGCTGGTTTAAAGCACAATTGACATCTTGTTAATGTCAGTTTACTTGGTATATGTATGTATCAAGTTGTAAGAATTTCCAGTCGTTACGATGCAACAGAATTAAAAACCGGAGCAAAGATGTTCCGTTTACTACCTCGTGTGATGGATATGTCATGGACATGAAATGTCTTAATGTGAACACACTGAATTATTTACAGTAATGTGGTGTTCATTGTACAACCTGACAAGATCTCATGTATACAGAGTACTTCCTGTTTGCATCCTGAACTTTATGCAACTTGAATTGCAAATTCATATTGTCCACTTTATTGACACTTATAATTATAAACTTAAATTTGAGTAGTATCTTGTTTTCCTTGCATTATTTTCTCAGAAAAATATGTGTATCCAGATGATGTGAACCTGAAGGAGAATAGATATTATTCAGTAGTATTGAACAGATCTTGTATAATTTCTCTTTATTTTGTGTTTTTTTTTTAATGAATTTGTCCACCTTCCTCCAAACTGTGCTTTTGGTTTGGATATATGTAGGTACAGAGTCTTATTGAAGATTGTCTCTCATAGAGACACTATTTTAGTAGTGAGTCTTTCTGAGTGGAGATTTCCATTTTATGACGTCATACTGTAGCTGTTGACATACTCGTTGCACATTTTTATTTAAACAATGTTAGGTTTAGGATTATGTATCTACTAAAATGACAATAGTTTCTGTCATCGTCCTAAAATGTAATCTACCAAAATAAAACTGTACATGATATATACCGAACGAGGAAACTGTTGTGTAAAAGATCGTGTCAAAAATAAGAATAAAAAATAATAATGTATATAATAAAAAAGTATTATATACATTCTTACATTCTCATTAATACATTATTATTATTTAGTAACTTTGTAACAGCAGGGTGCTTTAGGTAAGTCACGTGACTTATGAGATCCAACATGGCTGACAGCATTCCGCTGAACCCAGTGAGGAAGAAAAGAAGCTCTTATTACAATACTGGAAGACATTCAAGGTAGGAGGTTTATGTTACTGTCATGATATCCTTTACAGTTTGTACATGTACATGTTAAAGATGTGTCCTGACTGTCTCTGGGGTTTATATGGCTCAAAGATAGCGGAGGGACAGAGTTTATCTCTATAAAACAGCTTGATAGCTGGTAGCTCTGCTAGCTTCGTCCAGCTCGTTGCTACGCAGCTTTTTGTAACTTCAACAGCTGCAGACAAACAGCGACTATTCTGCCCAAAGAAATACAAAGTTCACATGTTAAGCTTCACATGGACAAACAAACACAGTATAGTTTGATTTGAGCCCCTTCCAGTGGGGGTCCAGTCATCCGGACAGTGAAATGTAAATAAAGTGACATAAAGTGACACCTCCTCTTCCTCCCCCTCCTCCCCCCCCCCCCTTGACAGTTGCTACAGTCTCTGTTTCTAAA
>CM059306.1:12312500-12472500 GCA_030340665.1 Neosalanx taihuensis
TCTGTCTCTCTCCCCCCAGGTGCTGTGACTGCCTCACCCACACCTGTAGGAGGAAGAAGGAAGCCAAGGCCAGGACAGTGTGGCTCGGCTGCCCAGAGAAGTGTGAGGAGAAGTACCCCAGGAACTCCATCAAGAACCAGAAGTACAACTTCTTTACCTTCATCCCTGGGGTGAGTTCACAGGTCACAGGTCAAAGGTGACGCTGCAGTGCCTACACAGGAGATGAAGAAGGTTTTCAAATCAGTTACTTGAGTGTGTTAGCTTGAGGGTGGAAGAGGATGAAGAGGGTTACATTATTGAGAAAACATACATGATACATTATTATTAGATAGATCTAAAGATGGTTTAGACTTCCTGGTACTTCATTCCTTAACGATTAAATACTTGACCTGTATAATGTGTTTGTCTGACCCTGGCTGGCTATAGTTTAGTAGAAGTATCTTTAGCGTCACTGTCCAACACAGCTGAGCTCTTTATTAAACATCCTCCTGAATGTTACTGGCCCCAGTGAGAAAGTATCACCTGTCTCTCAGACGTAAATATTCTTATACATATCGAGCGTCTGTTTTCCCCCACTTTCTTGAATTATTAAATACTGGTAGATTGAGTTCACCGCTGTCCTCCTCCTTAAAGGTCACACAGTTCATTAAGCCTAGAGCCTCATCCATCAATCACCTGGTCTGTTAGAACGCGGGGCTTGAAGGAGGGACGATTGTTATTGAGATCATTACTCAAAACGCATGTTAAGAACTGTCCCTCAGGAAATCCTCTGTTAGCTGAGAGAAGCTAATGAAGTCTACATCATTAAATAGAGAAGTTGGAAAAAGCCCTCAGATATAGGCTTTGTGACTGAACCAGCAGCAGGAGTACAGAGCGGCAGTGAGCTGTCAGAACGAGCTGTCATCCACCTCAACTTCACATCCAATCCTCAATCACTATCCTGCATGACAGGAAATGACATCACTGCCTAAACTCCCCAACTCCCTTGTTCTTCCTTTCAGGTTCTTTATCAACAGTTCAAGTTCTTCCTGAATTTGTACTTCCTGGTTGTGGCCTGTTCACAGTTCATTCCCTCGTTGAAGATTGGTTACCTGTACACCTACTGGGGCCCTCTGGTAAGAAAGAAAGAACCTGGAATATATGTTGTCTGTGTTGTGAGTAGTTGTGTTTTACATGTAGCTCTGTGCTGCTGGATCAACCTAGTTTGTTTCATTCATTAGTTTGTTACTTTAACATGGTGAGAAATGTTGAAGCAGTTTCCAGGTTGTGGGAAATACATTGAAAAGTTGTTAGTTATTAACTTTTCTTTTTACTTCCTTTCTAATTTGAAACTGTAACCAGGTGTGTGTTGTGTGTACCAGGGCTTTGTGATGTCCGTTACCATGGTGAGGGAGGCTGTGGATGAGGTGCGTCGGTACCAGCGAGACAAGGAGATGAACTCCCAGCTCTACAGCAAGCTGACAGTCCGAGGTGAGGCAGGACCCAGCCCCGCCTTCCTCCTCCAGGATCCACCAATGGGAACTGAGCTGAGCTGAACTGACCAATGAAAAAAATAATACATTCTCAATGAGGGGAAAGAAAAGGAGTGATAGAAAAACTGAAATGTGCTTGAAAAAAATAATACTTCTAAAACACATTTTGTTTGCCCTCCTCCTTTCTAATAATATCTAACTTTTGTTGTACTCTTTCGTATCTAAGGCAAAGTGCAGGTGAAGAGTTCTGACATCCAGGTGGGAGACCTCATCGTCGTAGAGAAGGTTGGTCTCCTTGGTAACCTTGTTTAATAATTCAGGAGGATCCCCTAGGTCCTGTTCCTGTTCCTGCTGACAGGCAGATCTGCAGTGAGGTCTTAGTCAGCACACCCACACCCCTCTGTGCTTCCTTCTTGTTGCAGAATCAGAGGATGCCAGCAGACATGATCTTTCTTCGAACGTCGGAGAAGAACGGTGAGTGGAGGAACCTCAGAAGGTCTTCTTATAGACCTAACACTAACCCTAGGACAGGTGGAGGGCTCTGTAGTAGAGGTCTCTGTGGTGGAGGTCTCCCTGGTGGAGGTCTCCCTGGTGGAGGAGAAGGTAGAGGTGGAGGTCTCCCTGGTGGAGGTCTCCCTGGTGGAGGTCTCCCTGGTGGAGGTCTCCCTGGTAGAGGAGAAGGTAGAGGTGGAGGTCTCCCTGGTGGAGGTCTCCCTGGTGGAGGTCTCCCTGGTAGAGGAGAAGGTAGAGGTGGAGGTCTCCCTGGTGGAGGTCTCCCTGGTGGAGGTCTCCCTGGTGGAGGTCTCCCTGGTAGAGGAGAAGGTAGAGGTGGAGGTCTCCCTGGTGGAGGTCTCCCTGGTGGAGGTCTCCCTGGTGGAGGAGAAGGTAGAGGTGGAGGTCTCCCTGGTGGAGGTCTCCCTGGTGGAGGTCTCCCTGGTGGAGGTCTCCCTGGTGGAGGTCTCCTTGGTGGAGGAGAAGGTAGAGGTGGAGGTCTCCCTGGTGGAGGTCTCCCTGGTGGAGGTCTCCCTGGTGGAGGTCTCTGGGGTGCAGAGACTCACCCAGGCTCTGTTCACAGGCTCCTGCTTCATCAGGACTGACCAGCTGGACGGAGAGACAGACTGGAAGCTGAAAGTGTCTGTCTCCTGTACACAGCGTCTTCCTGCTCTGGAGGTACACACACTCATACACACCTCGTAGGAAGTCCTCAGTTACCCCCCTCCTCCCCCCTCCTCCCCCCTCCTCTCCCCTCCTCCCCCCTCCTCTCCCCTCCCCTCCTCCCCCCTCCTCTCCCCTCCTCCCCCCTCCTCCCCCCTCCTCCCCCCTCCTCTCCCCTCCCCTCCTCCCCCCTCCTCTCCCCTCCCCTCCCCTCCTCCCCCCCTCCTCTCCACCTGTTTCATTCTGTAATTGCCTTGAGTGTTGTTCACCCCTGCTGTCGTCCTCGGTCTTCGCAGGACCTCTTCTCCATCAGCGCGTACGTTTACGCCCAGAAACCTCTGCTGGACATCCACAGCTTTGAAGGAAACTTCACTAGAGTAAGTGGCTTGTTGACAGTTAAACAGACCCAATAACACAGATATTAAACTAGGCTTCTGGCTTCAGTCATTGAACCTTATTACCTCCAAGTCAACTACAAACATCCCAGGTTCTCCTGGTCTGTCTAATATCATCGCAGGTTCTCCTGGTCTGTCTAATATCATCGCAGGTTCTCCTGGTCTGTCTAATATCATCGCAGGTTCTCCTGGTCTGTCTAATATCATCGCAGGTTCTCCTGGTCTGTCTAATATCATCGCAGGTTCTCCTGGTCTGTCTAATATCATCGCAGGTTCTCCTGGTCTGTCTAATAACATCGCAGGTTCTCCTGGTCTGTCTAATATCATCGCAGGTTCTCCTGGTCTGTCTAATATCATCGCAGGTTCTCCTGGTCTGTCTAATAACATCCCAGTTCTCTCTGTCCTGCCCTCTGCCTGTTCATCCCTTCCTCAGTGAATGTTTTATTAATAGCAGATTAGTGTGGACCCCAGGCAGGCCGCTCCGCAGCACAAAGCCAGTCTTTGTACGGCCGCCTCCCTCCTGGCCCACACACCAGGCCCAGCCAGCAGACGCTTCCTCCTCCTATTCACCCTGGCTGCCTTCCTTTGCATAGCCTGTGCTTTTAGCTGGAGCAGAGCGGCTGGTTCCCACAGCCCCCCCCACAGCCCCCCCCACAGCCCCCCCCACAGCCCCCCCCACTCCCAGACCACCCCACCCCCCACCCTCCTTTCAGGATCACTTGTTTTCTTCTCCCGGTTACAGAGCAGTGAGCCTAGTTATCCCTCGTTCAGCAGTTATGGAGGGAACCCTTAGGGAGAATATATGATGTCAATGTCAAAGAGGTCGATCATTTATTTTTCATGCACCTCTCCTTGTTTTCGGGAGTCAACTGGCAGGATGCTGGTTTCTGGGTATCATAATTATCATATCAGGATATTTGAGCTGCAACTGGAGACCTAGGAGGCAGCACTGACCGGAGCTGTTTTTAACATTTGTTATGTCTTTAAGAGCAGGACAGAAGCACAGCCTAGACCCAGAGATGCCTGAGGTCTCTCACCCCTCTCTCTTTCTCTCTTGCTCTCTTTCCCTCTGTTTCACCCCTCTGTCCCTCTCTCAGTAAACAGGAACTAATATAGTTTGCGTTCTTCAGCAGGGTCCCAGGTTCCACAGTGTAGCAGACAACTTCCATCCTTGAAAGGTTCTGCTGTGACTCATTTTGTCTGTCTTTTCTCTCTTTCTCTTTAATCCCCCTCCCTCCCTCCCTCCCTCCCTCCCTCCCTCCCTCCCTCCCTCCCTCCCTCCCTCCCTCCCTCCCTCCCTCCCTCCCTCCCTCCCTCCCTCCCTCCCTCCCTCCCTCCCTCCCTCCCTCCCTCCCTCCCTCCCTCCCTCCCTCCCTCCCTCCTCTCTCTCTCTCCCTCCCTCCCCCCTCCTTCCTTCCTACTCTCCCTCCCTCCCTCTCTCTCCCTTTCCCTCTCCCTCCATCTTTCTCTCCCTCCATCTTTCTCTCCCCCTCTCTCTCCCCCTCTCTCTCTCTCTGTAGGAAGACAGTGATCCTCCCGTGCATGAGAGTCTGAGTATAGACAACACTCTGTGGGCCAGTACTGTGGTGGCATCAGGTAGGAGCAGACCTGGAGTCAGATCTGCTGGGAGATCATCATGATCAGACATCATATCAGACGTCATATCAGACATCAGATCAGACATCATATCAGACATCATGATCAGACATCATATCAGACGTCATATCAGACATCATATTAGACATCAGATCAGACATCATATCAGACATCCAAACATTTCTCATGGCTGAGGAACTGTTGCGACCAAATCCACTGATTAAATATTAGAATTAGAAGGGGGGGGGGGGGGGGTGGCGGATTATGGAAGCAAATCAGGGAAATCATGTTTTTAATTTTAAAAGGCATCAACCTTGAAAAGATTCAGACTGATAAAAATCCTAAAACTCCTAAACTCATGGAATCTTTCTGGGCTGAAGGTTTTGACTTGTAGAATTTCTTGGGTTCAAATGTCTTTGTTCCTTTGGTTTGGGTTTCTATCATAAGATCTTTATAATGTTCATGTTTCAAAGAGATGAATTCTAAATCATGTTAATCATAGATTAATTGAAGATTAGGCTCATTTAAGATTATTTGCCCTTTTCACATTAAGGAATACGGTTACTATAATGAAACGGCGTCTTGTTTGACAAAGTGTGTTTTTTGTGTGATATATGGTGTGTGTGTGTGTGTGTGTGTTGGCCAGGCACAGTGATCGGGGTGGTGATCTACACAGGCAAGGAGACCAGAAGTGTCCTGAACACATCGCATGCTAAGAACAAGGTAACACACCTGTTCCTCTGAACCTGGTCACGTGACCCGGCCGTGTGGTCACATGACCTGGCGGTGTGGTCACGTGACCCGGCGGTGTGGTCACATGACCCGGCGGTGTGGTCACGTGACCCGGCGGTGTGGTCACGTGACCCGGCGGTGTGGTCCGGGGTCACATGACCCAGTGCTGGTGGAACCAGGCAGAACCATCCAAAAGTAGAAAAAAGCCCAATCCATAAACATGATCTTTAGCTGCATTACTTACTGCATTATCAGTTTAAGATTGAGCTTTAAGCAGCATTCATACATTCTCTGAAGTCTGTGTCAGAGATGAACACAAGTGATCTGTTTCCAGCCTGGAGTCTCTCAGCAGTCATCAGCTGCTAGGAGAAGGTGTTTCAACCCTGGCGCTCTGGATAAAGTTAGACTGTCATGGGGAAAGGTCACTTTCAAATGCTGATTAACCAAGGGGGAAATTAACTATCCTAGGATTTAACTGACATTTAATCCTGCAGAATCTATATGAGTGTTCTGGATGTGCATCTCCGTATCAAATCTGATGGACGGTCATAGTAGATAGACATGGTTCAGTTGAAGACACTGTCCTGACAATATTGATGCTGCAATGACATTTACTAAGTTCTGTGAAGGAAACTTTTTGGTTTCGGACGTTGTAAGGACACAAAGTATGTTAAGTTTGTTAGTTACAAATTTATTGAACCTTTAACATGAACAGAGTATTGCAATAGGAACACATGGAACATAAAACAGACAATACACACAAGACACACACATAAACAGAGCTCTGTGACCGGGCCTCACAGACACTTTTTAGTTCTGGAGGACACCGGCCCTGAACCCAGTCCAGGTTTTCCTTATATATCGTTGAACTCCCCCCCTCCCCGCCCCATGGTCCTGGTGAGGGGAGGGGTGGGAAGACCAAAAACCAAATGGCCTCTTCCAGACGTCACAATGGGTGTGGGTGCCGGTTTGGCCAGGTATCTCCATTTGCATTGATCAAATTAGCAAGTCCTGTTTGGCTTCATTGTCCTGTCTGGAGAGTGCATCATTTGCACTGGTAGAACCAGCAAGTCACCCGGCCCCACCGTCCTGTCTGGCCAGGTATCTCCATTTGCATTGATCAAATTAGCAAGTCCTGTTTTTCAAAACATCAACACAACTTATAACTATCTGATAGTACAACTATGGAACATCAAAATATTCCATCACAATCGGTAATTTTTTTTTTTTTTTTTTTAACCAACACCATAGAAATATTACACAGTCACCCTACATTACTAAAGGTAATTTCATTAAACAAAAATCGCAGGAAAAATTACAGTCATAATGCATCAATGAATGTTCTTGTGGAAGGCTGTTGTATGGACCTCCGCTTCAAAGCATGTCCTCCATGATCCTGTAAGACAATCTTTAAAACGCATACAGGCGCTAGCAAGTCATGAATTATATGAAAGTTGTAAGAGATCAGCATTAAACATTTCATCATTACTGTCTGGAGCATCTTCGTGCTGTAAAAGTGGAAAAAGCTGAGCTACTTTGTCTTCCATAGGAGAAATAGCTGTGTTAATCAGATGAGTAGTTAGAGAACGTAAGCAAGGAATACAACAACAAATTAAACTTAATATCCAGTTGTAGGTCAGGCGTCATGGCTCTGTGATCTCTGTCTCACGTCTCTGTCCTGTGAATCTCACAAAGCAGGCTACAAAGTTGCACAGTGAATCAATCTAACTTGTTAATGCTAAAAACAAAAATGTAAACTGGAAATAAAACATCACAGATATATCGTTCACAAATCCATCTCAGTTCTGGTTTGGCAACCCGCATGTTGTCAATTTGGTTAGGATTTTTAAAATTGACCACCAAGCTAAGAATTCATCACAATACACATATATCTCAGTAAAATAACAGCTAAATAAAAAGCGGTTAAAAATGAAATTCAACTCTTAAACATTAACTAGAAGTATACATCAGATATGTCGCTTTCAAACTCATATTAGTTCTGGTCGGTAACTACATTTACCATTTGGTTAGGATTTACAACAAACTTTTTAGCAATTTATCCACCACCAAACCAATGATTAGTCAAAATACACACACATCTCTCAGTTAAACTAAAAGCTAAGCAAAAAGTGGTTAGCAACTCTTACATTTGTACAAAATAAAAGTATTTATACAATATTTACACTCGAGTTATTTCAGTTTCGCTTCCACGCTGAAACTTTTTCTGCAACCTTGCAGAAGGCGTACGCTCAGACCCTCTAATAGCGCCCACGCATATTAGGAATATTAACCGGTATAAATCCTCTATTGGCGCCCACGCACAATAGGAACGTCTGCACCCACGCAAGACGTGGTTCAAATCTTCTAACAGCGCCCACGCTTATTAGGAATATTAAATCACAAATTCTTGGTAATAACCTCTCAACAAACTTCATCCTTTGTGACCTAACAACGTCGTCAATCCAAAAAAAAATCCTTGCTCACCTCAGATTCTAACCCGCCGTCGGCAGCTGAAGCGACCGAACGTGGATCCCCGGACTCGAGCCCCCAACTGTGAAGGAAACTTTTTGGTTTCGGACGTTGTAAGGACACAAAGTATGTTAAGTTTGTTAGTTACAAATTTATTGAACCTTTAACATGAACAGAGTATTGCAATAGGAACACATGGAACATAAAACAGACAATACACACAAGACACACACATAAACAGAGCTCTGTGACCGGGCCTCACAGACACTTTTTAGTTCTGGAGGACACCGGCCCTGAACCCAGTCCAGGTTTTCCTTATATATCGTTGAACTCCCCCCCTCCCCGCCCCATGGTCCTGGTGAGGGGAGGGGTGGGAAGACCAAAAACCAAATGGCCTCTTCCAGACGTCACAATGGGTGTGGGTGCCGGTTTGGCCAGGTATCTCCATTTGCATTGATCAAATTAGCAAGTCCTGTTTGGCTTCATTGTCCTGTCTGGAGAGTGCATCATTTGCACTGGTAGAACCAGCAAGTCACCCGGCCCCACCGTCCTGTCTGGCCAGGTATCTCCATTTGCATTGATCAAATTAGCAAGTCCTGTTTTTCAAAACATCAACACAACTTATAACTATCTGATAGTACAACTATGGAACATCAAAATATTCCATCACAGTTCCCAGCGTTAATGCTCTTTAAATAATCCCCTTTTCCAAAGACTCACCTTCTGCTGGTGAGGAGAATGTGAGAGTGTGACCCTGCAGAGTAGTGGGGTCAGACTAGCGCCCCCAAGGCCCTGAGGTGCAGTAGATACACTTGTTAGTGAAATCAGCTGGTGTGTAGTGTTTGTTTATCACCCAAACCTGCACCCTATTGGCCCTTGACTCAGTACAAGTACAGGGACATTCCCTCTAAGGCAAGTAGGGTGACGTGCCTTGCCCACAACTTCATGTTGGCATGGCCGGAATTTGAACTGGGAACCTTCCGGGCATCCTAACCGCTCAGCTGTCTGTCTCCACTGCTTCAGAGGAACACTGTGGTTGGGTTTGACTGCAGACCAGAGGTGCACGAATCAAACCTCAAATTAAACATGTAAACAGAAATACAAGCAGCTGAGCCAGATTAAATCAAGCCTTTCACTTTTAATGGCTAGGGGATGAATGGACTCAAATATGCACTTGTATTCATTGATAGCATCTTTTAGGTTGAGGTAATTGAGTCCTTTTCTTCCTTGTGACTGAATGAATAATGACTTCATGTGATCCGTAGAAGCCTTGTAAGACTGACCCATTGTTCTGGGCAGAAGGGATCCTAGCATCGAAGCCACTGTGTCCCGCCTCTTCATTTTTCTTCATTTTAATCCACCCAAACCCCCTATTTTTCACAGGAACTCAACCATGAACCATGCAGAGAGAGGGAGGGATGGAGGGATGGAGGGAGGGAGAGAGAGGGGTGGGAAGTGTTCGTCTACTCCCCTCCTCCTCTCCTCCTCTCCCCTCCTCTCCTCCCCTTCTCCCCCTTCCTCTCCTTTCCTTTCCTCCTCTCTTCTCCCCTCCCCTTACTTCCCTCCTCTCCCCCTCTCCTCTTCCCCTTGTACCAGCTCTTTAAGTTTTTAACTACAGCTGATAAATCACTCTCTCCTCTCCCAGTTCTCTGGGGAATGAGGGGCAGATGAGGGCTTAGCCCCCCCCCCCCCCCCCCCAGCTCCTTTATCAGGGCAGATATGATGTTTTGCTGGTGGTATGAGCACAGTGCACAGATGAAAGCCTGCAGCTTTGCTTCCTCACTGGCTGAGTGTGTGAGGGCTGCAGGACTGAAGGAACATGAAGCTCTTCTCAGGAGACGCTGCTTTACAGGACAACATTGTTCTCCTTTCCCTCTTTCAGATGCTTTTCTTTGCTGTGTGACATTCCAAGTGGTGTGTGTGACGACGAGACTCTTGATGCTGCGCTAAGACGCACCACACATACGCACCACACACACACACACACACACACACCACACACACACACCACACACACACCACACACACACCACACATACGCACCACACACACACACACACACACCACACACACACACACACCCACCACACACACACACACACCACACACACACCACACATACACACCACACACACACACACACACACTCACCTAACCGCGTTTGCATGATAAAAGCTTCAAGTTTAGACATCACAGATATAACTTTGTTTGACACCCTGAAACAAAAACATTCCTTCAGTTTCATTCATAAAACGCACACAAAAACCCCCCCTGTGTGATAGTTGATGCTGTAGTCCATGTTAATGCCTCTCTGTGTTCCATTGTCTTCTTTTAGCAGACACCTTTAGCCCACACACCACCGCATGGGGGAGGGGAGGGGGGATTCAACCTGTTGATCTGTAATGACATGCTCCCTAACCATATGGTTATTTATAGTATGGCACTTCACAGAATCTAATGTGCTTTAGAACTATTTGTTGGTCCCCATATGGTGACTTTCCAGTGTTGTTTGTTGTATCTCTTGCTTTATGTTCACAATTGTTGTGTTATGCATTTATAGTTCTTCCCTTGGCACTTATTGGTTCTCATGATGTATGATTCACAATCTAAAAAACCCACTGTGTTTGGGGTCTATCACGTTGCTATGCTCAATGACTGACGCTCTTTGTAAAAGCTCTCTCTTGTAAGTCGCTTTGGATAAAAGCATCTGCTAAGTGAATAAATGTAAATGTAACCACTAAGCTGCTCCCTGCAGGTGGGCCTGCTGGACCTGGAACTGAACCGCCTCACCAAGGCCCTGTTCCTGGCCCAGGTGCTGCTGGCTGTGGTGATGATCGCCCTGCAGGGCATGGTGGGACCCTGGCTCAGGAACATGTTCAGGTTCATCGTGCTCTTCTCATACATCATCCCCATCAGGTAACGGCTGCTTCTGGATTCAGTAAACATTCTGATCCTTCACTTCCAGATAGGTTAGTGTTCATATGATCTGTCTGTTGCTTCATGTTTCTGTGTCCTTCATGTGTTTGCTGTCAGTTTGCGGGTGAACCTGGACATGGGCAAGTCTGCGTACGGCTGGATGATCATGAAAGACGAGCACATCCCAGGAACCGTGGTGAGGACCAGCACCATCCCTGAGGAGCTGGGCAGGCTGGTCTACCTGCTCACCGACAAGACAGGTGGGGCCCGTCTGGCTCACCCTCACCTGGGGCTGACCCTCACCTGGGGCTGACCCTCACCTGGGACTGACCCTCACCTGGGGCTGACCCTCACCTGGGACTGACCCTCACCTGGGGCTGACCCTCACCTGGGACTGACCCTCACCGACTGACCCTCACCTGGGGCTGACCTGGGACTCACATGGTCATGTGTAATCAACAGTATGTGAATAACGAGGCTCTTTGTCTGTATGGGTCTGTCTGTGGTGGTCTGTCTGTGTGTCTGTGGTGGTGTGTCTGTGGTGGTCTGTCTGTGTGTCTGTGTCTGTGTGTCTGTGGTGGTCTGTCTCTGTCTGTGGTGGTCTGTCTGTGTGTCTGTGGTGGTCTGTCTCTGTCTGTGGTGGTCTGTCTGTGTGTCTGTGGTGGTGTGTCTGTGGACTGCAGGCACTCTGACCCAGAACGAGATGGTGTTCAAGCGGCTGCACCTGGGAACAGTATCGTACGGGACAGACACCATGGATGAGATCCAGGCGCACCTGCTCCAGTCATATGCACAGGTGAGAGACAGACAGACACAGACAGACAGACACAGACAGACACAGACAGACACAGACAGACAGACAGACAGACAGACACAGACAGACACAGACACACAGACACACAGACAGAGACAGACAGACACAGACAGACACAGACAGACAGACAGACACACAGACAGACACACAGACAGACAGACAGACAGACAGACAGACACAGACAGACACAGACAGACAGACAGACACAGACAGACAGACAGACAGACAGACACAGACAGACAGACACAGACAGACAGACACAGACAGACAGAAAGACACAGACAGAAAGACACAGACAGACACAGACAGACACAGACAGACACAGACAGACACAGACAGACACAGACAGACAGACTTCCTTCCTCTCGTCCAATCAGCCTCAGTGATGTTCAGAGTTCTACAATCTTAAGACAAAGTGCTACACTGAGTCAAGTTCCAACCTCCACTGTTTACAAATGGCTGAATAGCACAGAGCTCCACTGTTGCTTAAAGCCCATTGATCTTGGAGTCTGTGGTCTGTAGACTAGTGTGTGGTCTGTGGATTAGTGTGTGGACTAGTCTGGTCTGTAGACTGTGGTCTGTGTTCCTGTGAGTGTCTGTGGTCAGCTGTGTAGCGCTGCATGGAAATCTATCCTAACCTTGATATGTCTCCCTGCAGGTCATTTGGGAGAGAATATTGGATGATCTCAGTATCTGTAAACGGTTTATTGGAATAGATTGATCTGATATTACATGAGCTGGAGTGTTGGTGTGTGACTGTGTCCCTCCTGCTGGGGGGAGTCTTGCTGTAGAGAGTGCTGTTAGCTGGTAGGAGGTGTGTGTGTGATTCATGACTGACCACAGAACAGTTGTTAGCTGGTAGGAGGTGTGTGTGTGATTCATGACTGACCACAGAACAGTTGTTAGAGTAACGAACAGCACTGTACCTGTCTGCTGGGCTTCCTGTTCTGTTTGGTTGTAGCTTCAGATACAGATGTTGTTGAAGCATCCATTGACCTGCTTGGTTTGTTTTGCTCCAGCCGGCAGCCCCCTCCCAGGCGCCCAGCCAGCCCAGCAGCGGTGCATCCTGCTCGGGCACGGCCTCTTCCTCCACCCCCTCCCGGAAGCCCCAGCCGGCTGGGCCCAAGGTGAGGAAGAGTGTGAGCAGCCGTATCCATGAGGCAGTGAAGGCTGTGGCGCTCTGCCACAACGTCACGCCCGTGTACGAACCCAGCGCCGCCGTCGCCACGGAGACCGAGACTGCTGAGGCCGACCAGGACTTCAGCGACGACAACCGCACCTACCAGGCCTCTAGTCCAGATGAGGTGAGCCTCTGCCCCAGCCTCTGATTCCTGCCCAGCCTCTGTCTCCAGCCTCAGCCTCTGTCTCCAGCCTCTGATCCCTGCCCAGCCTCTGATCCCTGCCCAGCCTCTGATCCCTGCCCAGCCTCTGTCTCCAGTCTCAGCCTTCAGCCTCTGTCTCCAGCCTCTGCCTCAGCCTCTGATCCCTGCCCAGCCTCTGTCTCCAGCCTCATCCTTCAGCCTCTGTCTCCAGCCTCTGCCCTCAGCCCCTGCCCCAGCTTCTGCCCCAACCTCTGCCCTCAGCCTCTGACCTCAGCCCCAGCCTCTGTCCCCAGCCTCAGCCACATTAGGTTTAAGTACATTATTTGTTCTGCTTCAGTAGTTCTACTACATTGTTGAAACAGCTAATTCTCTTTTTCACTGAGCTAATCAGGCTTTGTTACTTCCTAAATACTGTTCTTTATGTTCTGGCTCTAAAGATGTCACCTCTATGACGTATAACATTCCACTCAAGAGAGAAAAACATAAATCAAATTAAATTAGTAAGGCCAGAGGCTGTCTGTCTGTCTGTCTGTCCTGATCTAGATCTGTCTGTCTGTCCTGATCCATATCTGTCTGTCTGTCCTGATCCAGATCTGTCTGTGTGTCCTGATCCAGATCTGTCTGTTCTGAACCAGATCTTTCTGTCCTGATCCTGATCCAGATCTTTCTGTCCTGATCTAGATCGGTCTGTCCTGACTTCATGAATGTATTCCTTTACTTCAGCATTTGTCTCTCTTCATTATCTCTCATCGCTGGTATCAATCAATATTTAATTTTCCCTGAGAGACAATGAGAAGGGTTTATGGCTGATTATTGAATTCCTCCCTCCCCCTCTCTGCCTCTCCCCATCTCTCTCTCTCCCCCATCTCTCTCTCTCCCCCATCTCTCTCTCTCTCTCCCATCTCTCTCTCCCCCATCTCTCTCTCTCCCTCATCTCTCTCTCTCCCCCATCTCTCTCTCTCCCCTCATCTCTCTCTCCCTTCATCTCTCTCTCTCCCCCATCTCTCTCTCCCCCATCTCTCTCTCCCCTCATCTCTCTCTCCCCTCATCTCTCTCCCCCATCTCTCTCTCCCCTCATCTCTCTCTCCCCCATCTCTCTCTCCCCTCATCTCTCTCTCCCCCATCTCTCTCTCCCCTCATCTCTCTCTCTCCCCCATCTCTCTCTCCCCCATCTCTCTCTCTCCCCCATCTCTCTCTCTCCCCCATCTCTCTCTCTCCCCTCATCTCTCTCTCCCCCATCTCTCTCTCCCCTCATCTCTCTCTCCCCAATCTTTCTCTCCCCTCATCTCTCTCTCCCCCATCTCTCTCTCCCCTCATCTCTCTCTCTCCCTCATCTCTCTCTCTCCCCCATCTCTCTCTCTCCCTCATCTCTCTCTCCCCCATCTCTCTCTCCCCCATCTCTCTCTCCCCTCATCTCTCTCTCCCCCATCTCTCTCTCCCCTCATCTCTCTCTCTACCCCATCTCTCTCTCTCCCCCATCTCTCTCTCCCCCATGTACACTCACTGTCTCTTTCATTCTTTCTTACACACCTTACTGTTTCTCCCTATCTCTTTCCATGTCCCCAACTCTTCTCTCTGTTTCACTCTCCCTCCCCCCTCCTCCCCTCCTCTCTCCCCTAACGACATGCTGGGAAGAATCCAGTTATTAAGGATCCATTTTCATTGTGGAATGTTTGTCTGCTGTTCATTTTAAAGACAGTTCTGCTATGTTGATGCCTGTAAGCTGTAGGACGTCTGAAATGCTCTGGAAATGATGGAGGAGGTAGTTGAAGCCGTCCTGCCGGTGTTGTAGTCATGGGTCGGCTGGAATGAGGGAGTCAGACGCGACTCAGATTCAAGTTGACACGACGCTAAACATGTCCTGGAGAACTGCTAACATGTATTGATTAGAGTGTGTGAGCGTGTCTGTGTGTGTGTATGTGTGTGTAGGTGTGTGTGTGTGCACATGCCCCCCTCCTCCCCACACACCCTAACTCTTTCCAGATGTGTTTCAGATCAGTTCAGGACAGGGGCGGGGCTAAAGTCATGATGGGCTGGAAACAGAAAGCTGCAATTTGTAGGTCAGAGTAATAAGTGGGTGTAATAAGTGGGTGTAATAACTGGGTGTAATAACTGGGTGTAATAAGTGGGTGTAATAACTGGGTGTAATAACTGGGTGTAATAAGTGGGTGTAATGAGTGGGTGTAATGAGTGGGTGTAATGAGTGGGTGTAATGAGTGGGTGTAATGAGTGGGTGTAATGAGTGGGTGTAATGAGTGGGTGTAATGAGTGGGTGTAATGAGTGGGTGTAATAAGTGGGTGTAATAAGTGGGTGTAATGAGTGGTATGAGGACAGGAAGTAGCAGGCAGCCTACAGAGACACTGTGGACAGACAGGCTGTGAGGACCATGAGAACATGACTGAACCAAGCTGGTCCTGATATTCAGACAGGGATGTTTAATGACATCACAGTTTATTTAACGTGTGTGTGTCTCTGTGTGTGTGTGTGTGTCTGTGTGTGTGTGTGTGTCTCTGTGTGTCTCTGTGTGTGTGTGTGTGTGTGTGTGTGTGTCTGTGTGTGTGTGTGTGTGTGTGTCTCTGTGTGTCTCTGTGTGTGTGTGTCTCTGTGTGTGTGTGTCTCTGTGTGTGTGTGTGTGTGTCTCTGTGTGTCTGTGTGTGTGTGTGTGTCTCTGTGTGTCTGTGTGTGTGTGTGTGTCAGGTGGCCCTGGTGCGCTGGACAGAGAGTGTGGGTCTGACCCTGGTGACCAGAGAGCTGTCCTCCATGCAGCTGAGGAGTCCAGCAGGACACATCCTGTCCTTCCACATCCTGCAGGTGTTCCCCTTCACCTCCGAGAGCAAGAGGATGGGCATTATCCTCAGGGTACGAGCTGGGAGGCTGGGGGGCTGGGGGGCTGGAGGCTGGGAGGCTGAGGGGCTGGGGGACTGAGGGACTATGAGGCTGGGGGGCAGGAGGCTGGGGGGCAGGAGGCTGGGGGGCTGGGGGACTGTGAGGCTGGGGGGCAGGAGGCTGGGGGGCTGGGGGCAGGAGGCTGGGAGGCTGGGGGGCTGAGGGGCTGGGGGGCTGTGAGACAGGGGGGAATCATGTGAATTACATTTAATGCTATACTGTATTATATTATACTTTGTTATATTCAACTTTATTTGACACTTTAATCACATGACACTTTCCATCCTGACCTCTGACCTTGTGTTACTTCTGAGCCGGTGTCGTGTTCAGCTTCCTGTTTGTGTTTTTACAACAGGAAGAGTCCACTGGTGACATCACCTTCTACATGAAGGGAGCTGACGTTGCCATGACGAGCATCGTGCAGTATAACGACTGGCTGGAGGAGGAGGTGGGGGCTCTTTAAGACTGTTTGTCTTTGCCATGGTAACGCCAGTGACAGTATCGTCCCGGTAACATGTGTGTTCCAAGACTTGTTTGATGACTGGTTGGTTCCTAATTGTCATCCACTAAGACAGAGGTCATTACATGCCCTAACTGCCCTCCCCAGCTGCCCTGCCCAGCCTTGGTCGAAGCATAATTATGCATACGTTCATAATTGTATTGGCAATATTGAGTTATGTAGAACCAGAGGCGTCTGTGGGTTTGATTAGTGACCTAGATCAAAGATGAACTGCTGGGAGGCTTTACAGTATGTCATATTCCTAACCATGGTGTTAATGATGTTGTGATGCTGTTACTTTAATACGCTGTCTACACCGTCCTGCTGTTCATGTCAATAAGCAATCAGCATGTCAGTCTCATTCTATTGGCTTGTCATATCACAGCTGAACCTTCCTGTGTTTGATTGGCCCAGCTCTCTGCCTGCAGGGTAATGCAGCATTGATTCTCACTTCTTTTTGTCTTTGTTAACTGTCATGTAGCGTCAAGGCTGAACTGTACGATGGGAAATTAACGAGTTCATGGTTCAGTTGATTATGAGGTTTTTAATGGGGGGGGGGGGATAAGGTCCTAGTGAGGTTGTGGCCACACAGAGCTATCTCTAAGTGACGTTCTGCTTCTCCTGTGTTCCCCCTGTGTTCCCCCTGGGTTCTCCCTGTGTTCCCCCTGTGTTCCTCCTGTGTTCCCCCTGGGTTCTCCCTGTGTTCCCCCTGGGTTCTCCCTGGGTTCTCCCTGTGTTCCCCCTGGGTTCCCCCTGGGTTCCCCCTGGGTTCCCCCTGTGTTCTCCCTGGGTCAGTGTGGGAACATGGCCCGGGAGGGTCTGAGGACTCTGGTTGTGGCTAAGAAGACCCTGTCTGAAGAGCAGTACCAGGACTTTGAAGTATGAAGCATCACATCATCACATCATCACATCATCACAGCATCACAGCATCACATCATCACATCATCACATCATCACATCATCACATCATCACATCATCACAGCATCACATCATCACATCATCACATCATCACATCATCACATCATCACATCATCACAGCATCACATCATCACAGTATCACATCATCACATCATCACAGTATCACATCATCACAGCATCACATCATCACATCATCACATCATCACATCATCACATCATCACATCATCACATCATCACAGCATCACATCATCACAGTATCACATCATCACAGCATCACATCATCACATCATCACATCATCACATCATCACAGCATCACATCATCACATCATCACAGTATCACATCATCACATCATCACATCATCACAGCATCACATCATCACATCATCACATCATCACAGCATCACAGCACAGTCATTCTGTACCACATTACATGATCACCTTCCCTTCTGAACACTCTCTACCTGTCTCCCACCCCCCCCCCCCCCCCCCCCCAGAGTCGGTACAGCCAGGCCAAGCTGAGCCTGCATGACCGTGCTCTGAAGGTGGGGGCGGTGGTGGAGAGTCTGGAGAGGGAGATGGAGCTTCTGTGTGTGACGGGGGTGGAGGACCAGCTGCAGGCAGACGTGAGGCCCACCCTGGAGCTGCTGAGGAACGCTGGCATCAAGGTGGGCACGCCTCCACAGCAGGCAGGAGAACAGGCCAGGGATCAGCTGGTGAAAGCAGGGGCAGGGAGGCTGAAGGGGTGGCGCAAATCTGGAGATGTTGAGCTCAATCTGTAGATCAGTGTTCAGATCTGGATGTTGAGCTGTCCTGTGTTCAGATCTGGATGTTGAGCTGTCCTGTGTTCAGATCTGGATGTTGAGCTGTCCTGTGTTCAGATCTGGATGTTGAGCTGTCCTGTGTTCAGATCTGGATGTTGAGCTGTCCTGTGTTCAGATCTGGATGTTGACGGGGGACAAGCTTGAGACGGCCACCTGCATCGCCAAGAGTTCCCATCTGGTGTCTAGAAGTCAAGACATTCACATCTTTAAACCGGTATGCTGGCTTCTCTCATCTCCTCCTCTGCTTCGCTCCTCCTCTCCTCTCCTCCTCTTCTCCTCCTTTCCTCTCCTCCTCTTCTCCTCCTCTCCTCTCTTCTCCTCCTCTCATCTCCTCCTCCTCCCCCTCTCCTGTCCTCCTCTCCTCTCTTCTTCTCCTCCTCTCCTCTCCTCCTCCTCCTCTTTTGCAATTCCTACAATTACATGTAGACCTGCGTGGGCCTGCTCTGTGTGTGTGTGAAGGGTGTATGTGTGTGTGTAAGTGTGTGTACGAACGCATGCTGCTGTATATGTGTGTAAGCGTGCCACTGTGGTTGTTTTGAGCAGGTGTCCAGCCGAGGTGAAGCCCACCTGGAGCTGAACTCCTTCAGGAGGAAACATGACTGTGCCCTGGTCATCTCTGGAGACTCCCTGGAGGTACGGAGCCACACTGCTGCATCAGGATGTTAACACACGAAGTTTGGGGAATAAACTGTGCCCTCCTTAAGTCTCAAACACTGACTGAGTCCCTGTGTGTGTCTGTGCTGTGTCTGTGCTGTGTCTGTTCTGTGTCTGTGCTGTGTCTGTGCTGTGTCTGTTCTGTGTCTGTGCTGTGTCTGTGTCTGTGTCTGTGTCTGTGCTGTGTCTGTGCTGTGTCTGTGCTGTGTCTATGCTGTGTCTGTGCTGTGTCTGTGCTGTGTCTGTGCTGTGTCTGTGTCTGTTCTGTGTCTGTTCTGTGTCTGTGCTGTGTCTGTGCTGTGTCTGTTCTGTGTCTGTGCTGTGCCTGTGTCTGTTCTGTGTCTGTGCTGTGTCTGTTCTGTGTCTGTGCTGTGTCTGTGCTGTGTCTGTGTCTGTGCTGTGTCTGTGCCTGTGCTGTGCCTGTGCTGTGTCTGTGCTGTGTCTGTGCTGTGTCTGTTCTGTGTCTATGCTGTGTCTGTGCTGTGTCTGTGCTGTGTCTGTGCTGTGTCTATGCTGTGTCTGTGCTGTGTCTGTGCTGTGTCTGTTCTGTGTCTGTGCTGTGTCTGTGCTGTGTCTGTTCTGTGTCTGTGCTGTGCCTGTGTCTGTTCTGTGTCTGTGCTGTGTCTGTTCTGTGTCTGTGCTGTGTCTGTGTCTGTGCTGTGCCTGTTCTGTGTCTGTGCTGTGCCTGTGCTGTGCCTGTGTCTGTGCTGTGTCTGTGCTGTGTCTGTGCTGTGTCTGTGCCTGTGTCTGTGCTGTGTCTGTTCTGTGTCTGTGCTGGGCTGTGTCTGTGCTGTGTCTGTGCTGTGTCTGTTCTGTGTCTGTGCTGTGTCTGTTCTGTGTCTGTGCTGTGTCTGTGCTGTGCTGTGCTGTGTCTGTGCTGTGTCTGTTCTGTGTCTGTGCTGTGCTGTGTCTGTTCTGTGTCTGTGCTGTGTCTGTGCTGTGCTGTGTCTGTGCTTGCAGGTGTGTCTGCGTTACTATGAGCATGAGTTTGTGGAGTTGGCGTGTCAGTGTCCTGCAGTGGTCTGCTGCCGCTGCTCTCCCACCCAGAAGGCCCACATCGTCACACTGCTGCAGCAACACACTCACAACAGGACCTGTGCTATAGGTGAGGCAGTACCACCTGTATCCACAAGGTGGCGATCAGAGCACGTTCCACCTGGAAGCTGGAGCGTTATTACTGAGAGTCTTGCTGTTTCCTGCAGGTGATGGAGGAAATGATGTCAGTATGATCCAGGCTGCAGACTGTGGGATTGGGATTGAGGGGAAGGTATGATGTCATCAATCTTGATGCTGAATAGTAATACCCCAAAGTGTTAACACTCAAATCAACCAATGCTGAACAGGGAAAAACACATGTTCAAACTCTCTTTCTACCTCTCTCTCCCTCTCTTTCTCTTTTTCTCCCTGCCTCTTTCCTTAACCTCTCTCTCTCCCTCCCTCTCTCTCTATCTCCCTGCCTCTATCTCCCTAACCTCTCTCTCCCTGCCTCTCTCTCTCCCTAACCTCTCTCTCCCTGCCTCTCTCTCCCTGCCTCTCTCTCTCCCTCTCTGTACCCTCTCTCTCCCTCCCTCTCTCTCTCTCCCTGCCTCTCTCTCCCTAACCTCTCTCTCCCTGCCTCTCTCTCCCTGCCTCTCTCTCTCTCTCCCTCTCTCTCTCTCTCCCTGCCTCTCCCTGCCTCTCTCTCTCCCTGCAGGAGGGCAAGCAGGCCTCCCTAGCAGCAGACTTCTCTATAACCCAGTTCAAGCACATCGGCCGCCTGCTCATGGTTCACGGCAGGAACAGCTACAAGCGCTCAGCCTCGCTGGGACAGTTCGTGATGCACCGCGGCATGATCATCTCCACCATGCAGGCAGGCCACACCCACACCCTGTCACTTAGCAACAGCATGATCATCTCCACCATGCAGGCAGGCCACACCCACTCACTGACAGGACAGTTATCAGACTCTCTCAGAGCAGCAGACCAGAGCAGCAGACCAGAGCAGCAGAGGAGCAGCAGACCAGAGCAGACAGACCAGAGCAGCAGACCAGAGCAGCAGAGGAGCAGCAGACCAGAGCAGACAGACCAGAGCAGCAGACCAGAGCAGCAGAGGAGCAGCAGAGGAGCAGCAGACCAGAGCAGCAGAGGAGCAGCAGACCAGAGCAGACAGACCAGAGCAGCAGACCAGAGCAGCAGAGGAGCAGCAGACCAGAGCAGACAGACCAGAGCAGCAGACCAGAGCAGCAGAGGAGCAGCAGACCAG
This sequence comes from Neosalanx taihuensis, assembly GCA_030340665.1. Lineage (NCBI taxonomy): Eukaryota > Metazoa > Chordata > Actinopteri > Osmeriformes > Salangidae > Neosalanx > Neosalanx taihuensis. The sequence goes on from CM059306.1 coordinate 12,333,396, forward strand.
AGGAGCACAATCTCAAACTCCTGTTGAAACGTTCTTTAATCCGTTTCTTCTTCTTCACAGGCCGTCTTCTCCTCCATCTTCTATTTTGCATCAGTTCCTTTGTACCAAGGCTTCCTCATGGTTGGGTAAATATCTCATTAGAGTAAAGCACACCTGAGTGGTGAAGGTGTGTGTCTTCAGTTGTGTTCAGTACTTTCTGTTCTTCTTTCCCTCATACCTTTCTGTCTATCTGTCCTCCCCTCCACACCCTCTCTCCTCCTCTCCCCCTCCCTCTGCCCAGCTATGCCACCATCTACACCATGTTCCCAGTGTTTTCCCTGGTGCTGGACCAGGATGTGAAGCCAGAGATGGCTCTGCTGTACCCTGAGCTCTATAAAGACCTCACCAAGGTAGCTGCTGCTGTTCATCCACCAGGGATCCACCAGGGATCCACCAGGGATCCACAACATTCCCTCTGGGTCTCATGAATGCAGATCCAAGCTTGTTACGTTACAGTTTGTCGTTGACTAGCTGAGATGTTCAGGTGTGTTCAGGAGTGTTCAGGTGTGTTCAGGAGTGTTCAGGAGTGTTCAGGCGTGTTCAGGTGTATTCAGGTGTGTTCAGGTGTGTTCAGGAGTGTTCAGGTGTGTTCAGGTGTGTTCAGGTGTATTCAGGTGTGTTCAGGTGTGTTCAGGTGTGTTCAGGCGTGTTCAGGCGTGTTCAGGCGTGTTCAGGCGTATTCAGGTGTGTTCAGGTGTGTTCAGGTGTGTTCAGGAGTGTTCAGGCGTGTTCAGGAGTGTTCAGGTGTATTCAGGTGTGTTCAGGTGTGTTCAGGAGTGTTCAGGAGTGTTCAGGTGTGTTCAGGTGTGTTCAGGTGTGTTAATTGCTGTTCATTTTGTTGCTGCCTCTCTCTGCTCCTCCAGGGTCGATCTTTGTCCTTCAAGACGTTCCTCATCTGGGTGTTGATCAGCGTTTATCAAGGTGAGTGACATCATCATCATCATCCCCTCATCTGATTACTGACACAGCTGAAGCATAGCAGCACAGAGCGTCTGTCCCCGGAGCGTCTGTCCCCGGAGCGTCTGTCTCCGGAGCGTCTGTCCCCGGAGCGTCTGTCCCCGGAGCGTCTGTCCCCGGAGCGTCTGTCCCCGGAGCGTCTGTCCCCGGAGCGTCTGTCCCCGGAGCGTCTGTCTCCGGAGCGTCTGTCCCCGGAGCGTCTGTCCCCAGAGCGTCTGTCCCCGGAGCGTCTGTCTCCGGAGCGTCTGTCCCCGGAGCGTCTGTCTCCGGAGCGTCTGTCCCCGGAGCGTCTGTCCCCGGAGCGTCTGTCCCCGGAGCGTCTGTCCCCGGAGCGTCTGTCTCCGGAGCGTCTGTCCCCGGAGCGTCTGTCTCCGGAGCGTCTGTCCCCGGAGCGTCTGTCCCCGGAGCGTCTGTCCCCGGAGCGTCTGTCTCCAGAGCGTCTGTCCCCGGAGCGTCTGTCTCCGGAGCGTCTGTCCCCGGAGCGTCTGTCCCCGGAGCGTCTGTCCCCAGAGCGTCTGTCTCCGGAGCGTCTGTCTCCGGAGCGTCTGTCCCCGGAGCGTCTGTCTCCAGAGCGTCTGTCCCCTGAGCGTCTGTCTCCGGAGCGTCTGTCCCCAGAGCGTCTGTCTCCAGAGCGTCTGTCCCCGGAGCGTCTGTCCCCGGAGCGTCTGTCCCCGGAGCGTCTGTCCCCGGAGCGTCTGTCCCCAGAGCGTCTGTCTTCAGAGCGTCTGTCCCCGGAGCGTCTGCCCCCGGAGCGTCTGTCCCCAGAGCGTCTGTCCCCAGAGCGTCTGTCCCCAGAGCGTCTGCCCCCAGAGCGTCTGTCCCCAGAGCGTCTGTCCCCAGAGCGTCTGTCCCCAGAGCGTCTGTCTCCAGATGTGTCTCTGGGTCTCTGGGTCCATCCAGTAAATGTAATATTAGTGTGAGATTAATGTGAGAGTCTCTGCTGCTCATCCAGCTCAAGGTTTTTAATTAAAGAAGGAATACCGAGGGCCTTGACAGAGGAGGGGGGGAGGGGGAGGAGGAGGGGGGGGAGGGGGGGAGGAGGAGGAGGAGGGGGAGGAGAGGGGGGGAGGAGGAGAAGGAGGGGGAGGAGGGGGGGCACCAGCCGCCGTGCACTTTCATTTATTACAGTTTAACTTCCAGGACCGTCCTGTATAGAGACTCCTTGGAAAAGCAATTACGCGATCAGTTTTAGGCTATTAAACTCAATTTGCGCCATTTTATGAAATGAAAGGCTATCAGAATACAGTGATGTCTGGAGGACTGGGGGGGCTCCTCTGGGGGGGCTCCTCTGGGGGGTTCACCTGTCGACACACAGGGCAGCATTGTACCTCTCCTCCTCCTTCAGCTCCTAGTCCATCCTTCCCTCCTCTCTGGATCCTCCCATCATGCTCCAACTGCTCCCTGTGTCCTGTGCTGCCCCCAGGTGGTATCCTGATGTATGGCGCCCTGCTGCTGTTTGAGTCAGAGTTTGTTCATGTGGTGGCCATCTCCTTCACGGCTCTGGTTCTGACAGAGCTGCTCATGGTGGCTCTGACAGTGAGGACCTGGCACTGGCTCATGGTGCTGGCTGAGCTCTTCAGCCTGGCCTGCTACGCTGCCTCACTCGCCTTCCTCAACGAGTACTTTGGTAAGACACCCAGACCCCTCCCCCCCCACCCAGACCCCCCCACCAGACCCCCCTCCACCCAGACCCCCCCCACCCAGACCCCCCCCACCCAGACCCCCCCCACCCAGACCCCCCCCACCCGGACTCCCCTCCACCCTGACCCCCCCCCACCCAGACCCCCCCACCGGACCCCCCTCCACCCAGACCCCCCCACCGGACCCCCCTCCACCCAGACCCCCCCCACCCAGACCCCCCCCACCCGGACTCCCCTCCACCCTGACCCCCCTCCACCCAGACCCCCCCCACCCAGACCCCCCTCCACCCAGACCCCCCCCACCCAGACCCCCCTCCACCCAGACCCCCCCACCGGACCCCCCTCCACCCAGACCCCCCCCACCCGGACCCCCCTCCACCCTGACCCCCCCCACCCAGACCCCCCCCACCCGGACCCCCCTCCACCCTGACCCCCCTCCACCCAGACCCCCCCCCCACCCAGACCCCCCCCACCCAGACCCCCTCCACCCTGACCCCCCCCCAGCTTTGCCTCCTCCCTCCCTCTCTTTCCTCTCTCTCTGTGCTGTCTTCTTCTGGCCCTCCCTCCCGCTGGCCTCACCTTGACTTGTGCTGTTCTGTGCTTCCTGTGTCACTTCCTGGGGACAGGTGTGGGCAGGATCTCCTGTGGGTCCTTCCTGGGTAGGTGTGCTGTCATGACAACCATCCACCTGCTCTCCACCTGCTCTCCACCTCCTTCCTTCCCACTTCCTCCTCCTCTTTTTACCCAGCAGGCTTTGCTCTTAATGTTATCATGAGTGATTATGTCATATGTTTGGTAGATATGTGGATGCTTCCTGTTTCCATGTTTGGCTCTGTGTGATGTGTGTGTGTGTGTGTGTGTGTGTGTGTGTGTGTGTGTGTGTGTGTGTGTGTGTGTGTGTGTGTGTGTGTGTGTGTGTGTGTGTGTGTGTGTGTGTGTGTGTGTGTGTGTGTGTGTGTGTGTGTGGCTCCTGCAGACCTGGCCTTCATCATAACACCAGCCTTCCTGTGGAAGGTGTCAGCCATCACTGGGGTCAGCTGTCTGCCTCTCTACATCATCAAACACCTGAAGAGGAGATTCTCCCCCCCCAGCTACTCCAAGCTGTCCTCCTGATCTGCACCTCCTCCTCCTCAGCTCTCTGGACTCAGCTGTCCTCCTGATCTGCACCTCCTCCTCCTCAGCTCTCTGGACTCAGCTGTCCTCCTCCTGATCTGCACCTCCTCCTCCTCAGCTCTCTGGACTCAGCTGTCCTCCTGATCTGCACCTCCTCCTCCTCAGCTCTCTGGACTCAGCTGTCCTCCTCCTGATCTGCACCTCCTCCTCCTCAGCTCTCTGGACTCAGCTGTCCTCCTGATCTGCACCTCCTCCTCAGCAGCTCTCTGGACTCTCTCCTTGACTCCTCCTCCTCCTCTGAGATGTGTTTATTTTTGTGGTGCATGATGGGAAGCTGAATACCGTGCAGCTCAGGAAGATAAGAAACTGCTGGATGGAAATACTTGAAAAGACTGATTGGCTGGATCCAGACTCAACACAGACGTTGTGATGAGAGGAGGTGTAACATCTCTGAACATCTTCTTCTCTCCATCCTCTTCCACTGTTGTTTATTTTCATACCGCCATTTGCTTTTTGATGTGAACGTTTTCTATGTGGACTTTTTCAAAACACTGTTCAACACTGGCCAGTGTTCAGAACTCTGTTCAACACATTTCTTTGATAGGTGTGGTTTTTCCTACTGAACACCATGCTGCTGTCCCTGGTGTGAGGGTGGGGGGTGGGGGGAGGGCAGGACGTCCCTGCTCCAGGTGTGTCCAGACACAGGGACATGTCCCCCTCCCCGTCCTGTCCTCCATCTGTCAAACCAGGACTCTGCCCTCCTGTTAGCAGCTGTGATGTGTGTGTGCTCACTGAACACACCGGAGAACACAGGAGAACACAGGAGAACACAGGAGAACACAGGAGAACACAGGAGAACACAGGAGAACACACAGCGGACTGCTGGCTGTTTACTGCTGAATTCCTTCCTTATTATGAGGGTTTAAAACACTCCTGAAGACGCTAATGTCAGTTAAAATACTATTTTTCTAAGAGGTTGATCATGTGACAGATACTGCTGTAGTTAAGGAGGATGTGACCTGGAACTGAAAGGTCACATGATGTAACTGAAAGGTCACATGATGTTTACAGGTGTGTTCTACCAGTCGCTTGTCTCAAATATTTGCAATTAGGATTTGTGATTCCTGAAAATCAGTTGTGATTTTATTTAGCCGTTCAGATTACGACCAATATGACAGGATCTTTACCGATTTAAGATGAAGGTTAATCGTGGGATTTTTCGGTGAATTGATTCTGAGATCAAGTGTTATCATTCCCTTGAAGAAGGCACCTTTAGTTGGATACTGAAGATATAAATGTTTTTTCAGAACTAAATAAAATGTATGTTTCAACCAGAATAGATCTGTTTGTTTGTACAGTGAGTGTAATGTTATAATCTATGGATGGTTGCCATGGGGGTTGAACTCGATTAATATAACCTTAAACGAACCTATGAGTTCTGCCAACCATACATCACCGTACACATTATGATCCACTAAGCTTATATTGGGATTTCTCTGTTTTGATGCAGTTTTTGGCTTCAAGAGTAAACGATCATGAAGACTTGAACTGTTGTTGAATAGAAAGTGAGAATAATTACTGCTCATCTAACTACTTCAGAAATCTATATTTTACTGAGTGAAAGAGGAAGTGTGGTTCTCTGCAGATTGAACCCAAATTGTTCTTCAAGTTTTCAATATGTTGTTGATTTTCCTCAACAGAGAGCTGGTTAGTGAAGGGGAAGCGACCCCATGATGTATGTGATGGTCCAGTAGCTGTAAGATGTCAGAACTCACTCTCTTTCATCCTCTGAAAGTTAACAGTGGAGGAACAGAGTTTCTGCAGCCGCTGTGTGTAAACAGTGTAGAATATCAAGCTGTGGTCTGCTGGCTGGAGCCAACAGCCAAAGAATGTTGAATTGGGAGTTTAAACATTGTGCTGACGTGTCTTCAGAGATAGGAAGGAGTGCTTTGTGTTTCCATCTGGCCTGAGGAAGATCGCTCTGCTGGTTTAGGAGATAACTAAAGTCATGTGTTGTTTGAACCAAGTTAACTTTCACCATTCAGATCTGTAAAATCTACCAAAGTGAGAATTCAGGTTAAACTCAACTAAAACTGCCCAGAAGAATGTCCACATCTTCCAGCTTTACTGACATAAAGTGTCAGTTGATTGAAACAAACACATTATAAACATCTGCCGTTTAGAACACTTGGTCAAACTGCTATTTTCTTGGACATTTTCATGGTTTTGCTCTACAGAGAGAGCCACCATTACAGCTAGACTATCATTAAGCTATCTTGTTACTAAACGTTCAAAATGTCTCTTGACTCCAGACTCCAGCTGACTGTCGTTAGTTTCAGAACACTTTTAATACCCTGAAGAATCAAACAGCAGCTTCTGCGGTCATATTAAGAAAACAATCCTAGTGAATGTGAACCTCATAAATATACATGTGTTGCCCAACCAGTGTCCATCCTGATCTAACTAGAGCTAAACTCAGACCCAGTTTAGAGGAAATCTCAGCCATGATTCACCCTGGTGTCGCTGTTACCAGGCAACAGCCCCCAACAACAGGAAACATGAGAGATTCCAGATGTCAGAACTGACGGAAACAACCAGAGTATTGATAAGAGATGGAGGCTGACTAGAGCTCCCTCCTTTCACCTCCTCCCTTCACCACCTCCCTTCACCTCCTCCCTTCACCTCCCCTCTTCACCTCCTCCCTTCACCACCTCCCTTCACCTCCTCCCTTCACCTCCTCCCTTCACCTCCTCCCTTCACCTCCTCCCTTCACCTCCCCTCTTCACCTCCTCCTTTCACCTCCTCCCTTCACCTTCTCCCTTCACCTCCTCCCTTCACCTCCCCTCTTCACCTCCTCCCTTCACCTCCCCTCTTCACCTCCTCCCTTCACCTCCTCCCTTCACCTCCTCCCTTCACCTCCCCTCTTCACCTCCTCCCTTCACCTCCCCTCTTCACCTCCTCCCTTCACCTCCCCTCTTCACCTCCTCCCTTCACCTCCCCTCTTCACCTCCTCCCTTCACCTCCCCTCTTCACCTCCTCCCTTCACCTCCTCCCTTCACCTCCCCTCTTCACCTCCTCCCTTCACCTCCTCCCTTCACCTCCTCCCTTCACCTCCTCCCTTCACCTCCCCTCTTCACCTCCTCCCTTCACCTCCCCTCTTCACCTCCTCCCTTCACCTCCCCTCTTCACCTCCTCCCTTCACCTCCTCCCTTCACCTCCCCTCTTCACCTCCTCCCTTCACCTCCTCCTTTCACCTCCTCCCTTCACCTCCTCCCTTCACCTCCTCCCTTCACCTCCTCCCTTCACCTCCTCCCTTCACCTCCCCTCTTCACCTCCTCCCTTCACCTCCCCTCTTCACCTCCTCCCTTCACCTCCCCTCTTCACCTTCTCCCTTCACCTCCTCCCTTCACCTCCCCTCTTCACCTCCTCCCTTCACCTCCCCTCTTCACCTCCTCCCTTCACCTCCTCCCTTCACCTCCCCTCTTCACCTCCCTCCTTCACCTCCTCCATTCACCTCCCTCCCTTTCACCTCCTCCCTTCACCTCCCCTCTTCACCTCCTCCCTTCACCTCCCCTCTTCACCTCCTCCCTTCACCTCCCCTCTTCACCTCCTCCCTTCACCTCCCCTCTTCACCTCCTCCCTTCACCTCCCCTCTTCACCTCCTCCCTTCACCTCCCCTCTTCACCTCCCTCCCTTTCACCTCCTCCCTTCACCTCCCTCCTTCACCTCCCTCCTTCACCTCCTCCATTCACCTCCCCTCTTCACCTCCTCCCTTCACCTCCCCTCTTCACCTCCTCCCTTCACCTCCTCCATTCACCTCCCTCCCTTTCACCTCCTCCCTTCACCTCCCTCCTTCACCCCCCCCCCCCCCCCATCACCTCCCAAAACTTTTTTCAACCTTTAAAAACGAAAAGGATTCCAGTTCAAATTTACACTTCACTTAAACCCTGTAGGCCTACATAAAAAAGATACCAGCTACATAATTAAAAGCCTCTCAGTGCTTCATAACTGAAATGCCGCTTCACACCTGTACTCAAGCTGTTAGGAAATCCCCTGCCTAACCCTGCTGAACTGTACAGACCTGTCAGGGCTGGCTGGCACTCTTAAAGAGCTGGCTAAGTATGAACCACCACAGATAGGACCCTGGAGGACCCTGAGAGACCCTGGAGGACCCTGAGAGACCCTGAGAAACCCTGGAGGACCCTGGAGGACCCTGAGAGACCCTGGGGGACCCTGGAGGACCCTGAGAGACCCTGGGGGACCCTGGAGGACCCTGAGAGACCCTGGAGGACCCTGAGAGACCCTGAGAGACCCTGGAGGACCCTGAGAGACCCTGGAGGACCCTGAGAGACCCTGGGGGAAGAAAGGTTGGATAAAAGCGTCTGCTAAATGAATAAATGTAATATAAAGGTTCTGAAGATCCTCAGTCAAGCATGTTAAATAACCGGGTCTGAGACCAGCTTTTATTCAGCCTGTATAACCTGCCGTATGTAACTAACGATAATTACAGGTCTGTTCTGTCTGAAGGAAATGCTAAAGTGATGATTTGATCCTCCAGTAACTTTATGGGGGAATTCAATTGAAGTTTTTCTTCTTTTTTTCCTATTGATGATTATGGATGTGGGAACATGTAGGGTAGTGATCACTGCTCCACCTGTGAATTCCTCCAGAAATATTCAGGACCATACAAGCTGCCTAACAATCATTGAAAGAGCTTTTAATACTTATCTAGGCCTACGTGTACTGAATACATGTCTACACAGCTGGAACATAAAGAAAGACATCATGTTCAACACATTCTGAAGGGTCAATGTGAACCCTCAGACTAACAGGCACTTTACATGCATAAACACTACATCAGCTAAACGTGTTTTTCATTACACCTACATGTATCATTACGTCCAGAATCAAACAATGGCTCTATTATTTTTCTCTTTAGCACTAAAGTTTGAGGTAGAGTAATCCACGCATGCAGCTGTTGACAGGAGTGGGGTGAGAACAACCTCTGGCATCTGCGGGTCAGAAGTGTGGCTGGCGTCACCGTGGAGGGGGCGGGGTTTCTGGCGTCACAGTGGAGGGGGCGGGGTTTCCGGCGTCACGGTGGAGGGGGCGGGGCTCCTTGCTAAGGTGTTCCCCGGGTTTAAAAGCGTCACTAAGATCCAGCAGAGGGAGGATTCCCCCTCCTAAACCAGAAGAGGGTTTCTCCAAAAGCAGCTTTTCACTAAACATAGCATCCAAATTACAGACTCATCTCTGCTCTCCTAATCCAGATGTTACAGGGTTATTCTCTCCAGCAGCGATACTTTTTTTCCCCTTTACTTCAACATAATCTTTCTCTACGTAGATCTAATCTTTCTCAATCAAGATTCATTTTTTATTTGGTTTCAACTTTTTAGTTTCTTTTTACGGTCTTGAGAGACAGATAAGGATATTTTTATCTCTAACCGCTGGAGTATAAAATCGACGATTTATGGATAAAGGATTGCATCCAGCTGCTGCCGTATTAAAAGTTTGACTTTTGGACCAATATCTCACGTTTGGGACTAATAGTATAAAAATGAAATCTTCTGAAGAGGGTAAGTTGGTGTTTTTGCAGTAAACACGTGTGGGCTGAGCAGCAGCTGGACAGCTGTTCTGCAGGTCCTGTCAGGGGAATCCTGCCTGATTATTATATATTGATACATTCTTTACAAGATGAATTCACAACCAGTCGTTGAATTCATGCATACTTTATTTACATACTTACTTATTTACTTGATGTACTGTACGTGACAGAAAGTGGGTGTAGCAAATGAATCTAATTGATACTTCATCTTGAGTTTGATAGCTTTGGTAAGCTACTTCTGTGTGTCAATCAGCCATGTGAAAAGCTGTCATCCTAATGCTATCTTTAACATGACTTAGGGAATTAAGTGGTTTATTCAGGTGTGACGTCATAGTTTTCCTGCTTGCAGCCTGTAGGTTACTGAGCTGTGGAGACTGTGTGCTGTGACGTCAGATATCATTAATGTGCTGACTGTGGTGAAACTGCACAGGCCCCACCCCAACCACATACCCCCCTCCCTACACACACACACACACACACACACACACACGGACACACACACACACCGCCTTGTTAAAAAGAAAGTCCAGTGTTGTATCATGTGGACCGGCCCATATGTGAACTGATTTCCAGTTCTTGTTTTCCAGATGCTCACAGCTTCCCCCCCAGAGCCTTGTCCCTCTCCCTGGATACTGCCTGCCTTCCTCCCCAGTACCACAGCCTCCAGCTCAGCCCTGCTGTCCTGTCTGCCTGCCCACCCTCCAGCCCTGAGCACAGCTCCGAGCGCCCCCAGGACATGAGGGGGGTGGGCGCTAACATCCCGCCCCCCGGGCTCCGCCCCAGCGAGGCCCCCGCCCTCGAGAGCCCCCGCATCGAGATCACCGCTTACAGCCAGTTCCCAGAGGAGGAGTCGGAGGAGAGCAGCGTCCCCACAGCCCAACACCCCCCCTCGGTGGTGACGCTGTCTCTGCCGCACGCAGACGGTTACCGGAACTCCGGCTGCCTGAGTCCAGCCAGCAGCGCCTCGTCTCGGAGCGGCCAATCAGACGCCTCTTCCTACGAGTCTGGCTTCTCCTGCAACTACGACCACTCCCCTCAGAACTCCCCCTGGCAGTCGCCCTGCGCCTCCCCCAGAGGCTCCTCCTCCCTGGGCTTGCCCGGGGACCCAGGCTCCCTCTCCCCCTCCACCTCCCCCCACACTGGGGGGCCAGACAGCTGGATGGGTGTCCAGAGAGGACTCTCTCGTCCCAGCTCCCCAGGGAAGAGGAAGTACAGCTACAACGGCTCTTCTCCCGTCAACCACCACCCCCCCTACACCCCTGATCCCTCCCCCGGCCCCTCCCCCCACACCTCCCCCCGCCTCAGCGTCACAGACGAGTCCTGCATGCCCAACACTAACCAGTACACCAACTCTGCTATCGTGGCGGCCATCAACGCCCTGACCACGGATGTTGGGCTGGATCTGGGGGAAGGGATCCCCCTAAAGGCCCGGAGGACAGGCCTGGAGGCTGGCATGGCAGCAGGTCTGAAGGTGGAGGCTGGGAGAGGGGGCCCAGAGGGGGTCTGTCAGGAGGAGTACCTGGCCTCCTGCCTGCCGTCCTGCCTGCCTCTGAAGAAGGAAGGTTACTGTGGAGGGTTCCTGGACGTTCCCCAGCCGTACTGCTGGTCCAAACCCAAACACTATCTCAGGTGAGAAGATAAGAGGTTCTATCTGAGAGAGAATCCATCACAGGGACTTTAATAGATACTATGCACATGAAATCAGCTTTATTTATTATTTGTTATTTTATTATAGTAATAATATATACATATAGTATAACGCAATAATAAACGCAATAATAAATACATATATAACGCAAGTAAAAGTCAAGTTTTCTGCTGAATAACAGTCCCTGCTCAGAATGTAACATGAAGGTTTCCTCCCTGTAACCCAGTGACTCTGAGCTCAAGCAGTCTGGCTCATGTTGACAGTGTTGTTCTGTCCTCCAGCCCGTCTCTGCCTGGGCTGGACTGGCAGCTGCCCTCCAGTCTGGGATCCTACAGCCTCCAGATCCTGGTCCAGCCCAAGGCTCACCACCGTGCCCACTACGAGACGGAGGGCAGCCGGGGGGCCGTCAAGGCCATGGGGGGGGGTCACCCTGTGGTACAGGTCAGCTCTCCTCTCTGCTCACAGACCTCTCCTCATGCTAGTCTGTCCACTTCTCTATTTTTATCCCCTGGCATTGAAATAGACCAGTGATGTGTGGTAAAACCATCCCAGCTGAACTGTTGTTGGAAAGAAGTCACAGTTCTGAGTGTAATTTGATTGGTCAAACAGTAGACAGACTGGTGCAGTCACTTCCTGTCCAGACAGGAGTGACTCATAACTTTCCACAGCTCAACACTGACAGGACTAAACTGAACTGTTTTGTGGCCAATAAAGTTCAGTTATGGTCTTCTAACAGCGGTTAGCTTTGGTGTGTCATCAGAGAAAGTCTTCTTCAGTTGCAAGGAAACTGTTTCAATTCCACAAATAAATCTGATGCTGTTGAGTTAGGGTGGCTGTAAAGTGTCATGGGGAGCAGTTACAGAATCAGACTAGTAATCAAAAGGGTGCAGGTTCGAATTCCGCACTTCAACCTACTTGCCTCAGGGGAAATGTTCCTGTACTTGCTATGAGTCACTCTGGATAAGAGCGTCTGTTCAGTGACTACATGTAAATGTCGTCAAGACGTGAATGGATCTGGACAACAGGGCCTCTCAGGTTTCCTAGCAACAAGCCCCAGAGTTTGTGAGTCCCTCAGGACTTGGACCAGATGTCTGGACCAGGGGGGAAGGAGCTGAGCTCCACAGGCCAGCATGCCCACACATCTGGACACGGAGAGCCTTTCAGTCCATGATTAGGTGCTAATGGTTTAGCAGCAAGGGTCTGGACAAACCTTACCTGAAATAGAGAGCTTGTTCTTTCTAAAGCTCTGCTTCAACCATGCCCAGCCCCCTCCAGCCCCCTCCAGCCCCCTCCAGCCCCCTCCAGCCCCCTCCAGCCCCCCTCCAGCCCCCTCCAGCCCCCTCCAGCCCCCCTCCAGCCCCCTCCAGCCCCCCTCCAGCCCCCTCCAGCCCCCTCCAGCCCCCTCCAGCCCCCCTCCAGCCCCCCTCCAGCCCCCTCCAGCCCCCTCCAGCCCCCCTCCAGCCCCCCTCCAGCCCCCTCCAGCCCCCTCCAGCCCCCCTCCAGCCCCCTCCAGCCCCCCTCCAGCCCCCTCCAGCCCCCCTCCAGCCCCCTCCAGCCCCCCTCCAGCCCCCTCCAGCCCCAGCCTCCCTAACATACAGACTTCCCTTTGTTTAGCTCAGTTCCTGTGTGTGATCCTGACATCATGCAGGGCAGGGCGCAGCGCAGGCGGAGGCAGTAACCACACACCCTTCTGGCTCTCCAGACAGGGCAGGCAGAGAGACAAGCCCCAGCTCTGTGCTTCACTTCCTGATTGCACGGCTTTGCAAACAACCAACTTTCGCTGAGCGGATTTATTCTGGAAGCCGTGAGCAGCCCAGCCCAGCAGGGTCTGTGTGTTCTGTCTGGAGGCTGCTGCTCTCAGGACGCCAGCGGCCAGCCAGCGATCCTCACCACAGCTCTGGGGTTTCTGTTCTCATCTGGGAGCAGGCAGGCAGCAAAGACCTCCAACTGAAGCCCCACTAAGGCTTTTATTACTGAAATAAACTGATCAAGCATTAAAGATAAATCACAAAGTTCAGGAATTAAACTTCTGAGAAAATGGTGTCTTCCTCCAGATACAGTCTATCTTCATATGAAAGCATAACATCCAAGTTACCAAGCAGTCAGTTAGCTGTATAAAACGATCACACTGATCGTGAATACATGAACGTATCCGGTCAGATCCGCTCTACAGTAAGACCTAAGTCACATGATCAGTCTGCAGTTTAAAGATAACTCCCCGATGACTCTAAAGAGGTGTGGACTGAAGGATCTCTCTGTTCACAGTACTATAGTGAAGATGTTCCCCCTCAACACTGTGATCGACACTCACAGCTAGGATGTTCTTCTACCCCCCCACCCCTCCACCCTCTACCCTGTGAGTCATGAGCGAACAGTGTTGGAATTCCTCTGGTGGATGATATGAACAGTGAGGCAGTGATGGCCTCACTCCACCACACACCGAGGCAGTCTAAACACACAAGCAGAACCAGGCAGCAGGATGTTTCCACAACGTTCTGCTCTGCTTTCCATCACCTCTGCTGGAGCTTCTCATGTGTGGAGAACTTCCATGTGGAGAGCACAGTTCCTCTAGACATGACCCAGAGTTGCTGTGTTTGCTGCCTGGGCTCTGTGATCTTGTGGAGGGGGTCTGGTCCTCCAGACTGCCCCCTCCTCCAGTCCCTCCAGCTGTAGCAGCCTGCAGGTGTGGATCTGCTGTGTGTTTCAGGGTCAGATCTTCCTGCTCTGGGCTGTGAGGGAGTCTGAACATCTGTGAAGGACTGACAGTGCTTAGAACCCTGCAGCTGTTCTGGAACCCTCCCAGAACCCAGCATCGTTCTAAAACAGAGGTGGACAGTGCAGTGCTGTTCCAGGTCTGTCTGTGTTGGGTCACATGACTCTGCCAGGCTGTGTTGGGTCACATGACTCTGCCAGGCTGTGTTGGGTCACATGACTCTGCCAGGCCGAACAGGTAGTGTTGCCTTGTGGCAGCGTTGCTCCTGGGTTTGACACACGGTGTGTATCAGTACTGACATTAATAGAGGAGGACAGTGAGTGTGTGTTGTTGGCTGAGTGTAGGAACAACTGATGGATGACCAGATGTATGGAGGAGAGATAAGAAACACGTATGACATGTCTAATGTGTGTCCCGCTGTCCTGCCTCCCCCCCTGCCTCTCCCCTCTGCCTCCCCCCCTGCCTCCCCCCTGCCTCCCCCCCTGCCTCTCCCCCCTGAGCCCCCCCTCCTCCTGCCTCTCCCCCCTGCCTCCCCCCCTGCCTCCCCCCTACCTCTGTCCAGCTCAGTGGCTATGAGGGCAGTGAGCCTCTGACCCTGCAGCTGTTCATCGGCACAGCAGATGATCGTCTCCTGCGTCCCCACGCCTTCTACCAGGTGCACCGCATCACGGGCAAGACAGTGTCCACAGCCAGCCAGGAGAGCCTGCAGGCTCATACCAAGCTGCTGGAGCTGAACCTGCTGCCAGAGAACAACATGAGGGCTGTGTGAGTGAGGGGGGGGGGGGGGGAGTGTGTGTGTGGGGTGAGTGTGTGTGGGGTGAGTGTGTGTGTGGGGTGAGTGTGTGTGGGGTGAGTGTGTGTGCAGGGTGAGTGTGTGTGGGGTGAGTGTGTGTGGGGTGTGTGTGGGGTGTGTGTGGGGTGTGTGTGGGGTGTGTGTGGGGTGAGTGTGGGGTGTGTGTGGGGTGAGTGTGGGGTGTGTTGCTGTGCTCTTCACAGTGCTGATGTGTCCCCCCCCCTCAGATGGCAGAGTGGCTGGATCACTGCAGCTCCTCCACAGCCGAGCCCCCACTGTCTCAGAAGGAATGTCAGGGAGGGAGAAATATGTCCAGAATATGAGCCTGAACTCTTTAAGGAATGCAGGATTGGAGCATCATAGCCATGGAAAAAACTAGCTAGTTTGGACGGTTACATCTATTAAATTAAGATATTAGATAGACTAAAGGTAGACTAAAGATAGACTAAAGATAGACTGAAGATAGACTAAAGATAGACTGAAGATAGACTAAAGATAGACTACAGATAGACTGAAGATAGACTAAAGATAGACTGAAGATAGACTGAAGATAGACTAAAGATAGACTGAAGATAGACTGAAGATAGACTAAAGATAGACTGAAGATAGACTAAAGATATATATAATATTTTTAAGAGCTCCTCAGTACAGAAGGTTTTTTATGGGGATTATAAATATATTCAAATGTGTCATATTAAAAATGAACATTTACATTCTAGTTCTATTTACAGAGATCTCTATATAATCAATACCTTTTCTGTCTTTACGAGAGACAGCATAGGCGACAACATTTGAGTAATGTTGTTTCTGTAGAAAAGAAATCTATTCCAGAGACTTTTTAAAACTTTAATAGATTAGATTGGAAGGGAGGGATCCTACATGAAAGGAGTTCTGATGCAGAAAAACATCCAGCAGTTTTAATGCTGCAATCAGACTCCATCAGCAAGTTAACTATCTACAGAAGAGAAGACTGAAGCCTAAATGAAAACCTTCCAGGCCTTTCTGAGTCACAGTTTTAGCTCTGAAACAAACACAACATTAACTCCATGTTGGTTTCGTTCTACGCAGAATCGACTGCGCAGGAATCCTGAAACTTCGGAATTCAGACATCGAGCTCCGGAAGGGAGAGACGGACATCGGCCGCAAGAACACGCGTGTGCGGATGGTGTTCCGGGTCCACATCACTCAGCCGTCCGGGCGGACAGTCTCTCTTCAGGCCGCTTCCAACCCCATAGAATGCTGTGAGTTCATCCAGGCCTCCCCAGGATAACGCTGCAGCCACCAGGTCGTAATGTAGATCTAAGACACTAGTGGTTAATTTATACTGTGAGAAACGGACATTTCAAATGTAATATCATGTACAGTATGGTTTGCATTCACATCTAGTCATTTAGCAGACGCTCTTATCCAGGTTCAACCAGGACATGAACCTTTTGAAAAGGCTGTAGAGAGACAGCTGCTACACAGACACTGGGACTGAGAACAGCAACTATGAGAAAGTTGATGGAAGCTATGAATCCATGTTTGCCTTTCAAAAGCATCAAAGTAACACACACAAACACACACAAACACACACAAACACACAAATAAACAAACACAAACAGACACACAAACACACGCAAACACACACATAAACACACACAAACACACACACACAGCTGAAACTAGAAACGTAGAGAAACAAATCCAGGTCCAGATCAGATGCTGTCAGCAGAGTTCACACTCTGGAGGCCCGGGTGAGCCTGGGAGTGGAGTTAGTGTTCACCCCTGCCCCCTGTCCCCTCTGCAGCCCAGAGATCGGCCCAGGAGCTGCCCCTGGTGGACAAGCAGAGCCTGGAGAGCTGCGCTGCTCCTGGGGGAGAGATGATGCTGATCAGCGGGCAGAACTTCCAGCAGCACTCCAAGGTGGTGTTCCTGGAGAAGACTCAAGGTAGGGGAGACAGCCAGGAGGGTGTGTGTCCGTGTGTGTGTGTGTGTGTGTGTGTGTCCACAGGGATGTGTGTGTGTGTCCACGGGGATGTGTGTGTGCTCAAAGTCTCCCTCTCTCACCAAGGCTGTTCCTCCTTCCTTCCCTCTCCCTCTCTTTCTCTCTCTCTCTCTTTCTCTCTCTCTCTCTCTCTCTCTCTCTCTCTCTCTCTTCTCTCTCTCTCTCTCTCTCTCTCTCTCTCTTTCTCTCTCTCCCTCTCTTTCTCTCTTTCTCTCTCTCTCTCTCTCTCTCTCTCTCTCTCTCTCTCTCTCTCCCTCCCTCCCTCCCTCCCTCCCTCCCTCCTCTCTCTCAAACTATCCCCCTCCTGCCAAAGTAGCACATGTGGTGAACATTAATGTGTTATATTTTTAACCCAGCACATTTACATTTGCAGAAGTTTCCATTGCCTGTTCAGGACAGGACCGGATGGCAAAGACAGCATGTCCCCCCTGAGTGTGTCCCCTGAGTGTGTCCCCCCTGAGTGTGTCCCCTGAGTGTGTCCCCCCTGAGTGTGTCCCCCCTGAGTGTCCCCCCTGAGTGTCCCCCCTGAGTGTGCCCCCTGAGTGTCCCCCCTGAGTGTGCCCCCTGAGTGTCCCCCCTGAGTGTCCCCCCTGAGTGTCCCCCCTGAATGTGCCCCCTGAGTGTCCCCCCTGAGTGTGCCCCCTGAGTGTGTCCCCCGAATGTGTCCCCCCTGAGTGTGCCCCCTGAGTGTCCCCCCTGAGTGTGTCCCCTGAGTGTGTCCCCTGAGTGTCCCCCCTGAGTGTGCCCCCTGAGTGTGCCCTCTGAGTGTGCCCCCTGAGTGTGCCCCCTGAGTGTGCCCCCTGAGTGTGCCCCCTGAGTGTGCCCCCTGAGCCTCAGTGTGCAGTGCTTCCTTCAGCTCTCTGTCAGCCTGCTCAGTCTGGAGGTCAGAGGTCAGAGGTCAAGCTCCAGAGGGAGATGTTAGCTGTCTGCAGCTTCAGAGGTCACATGTGAGATGAGCATGAGGTCAAGGTTCAGCAGAGGGAACACTCAGCCCCCCCCCTCCCAGCCCCTCCCTCACAGCCCCCCCCTCACAGCCCCCCCCTCACAGCAGAGGGAACACACAGCCCCCCCCTCACAGCCCCCCCCTCACAGCCCCCCCCTCACAGCCCCCCCTCACAGCCCCCCCCTCACAGCCCCCCCCTCACAGCCCCCCCTCACAGCCCCCCCTCACAGCCCCCCCCTCACAGCCCCCCCTCACAGCCCCCCCTCACAGCCCCCCCTCACAGCCCCCCCTCACAGCCCCCCCCTCACAGCCCCCCCTCACAGCCCCCCCCTCACAGCCCCCCCCTCACAGCCCCCCCTCACAGCCCCCCCTCACAGCCCCCCCTCACAGCCCCCCCCTCACAGCCCCCCCTCACAGCCCCCCCTCACAGCCCCCCCCTCACAGCCCCCCCCTCACAGCCCCCCCTCACAGCCCCCCCTCACAGCCCCCCCTCACAGCCCCCCCTCACAGCCCCCCCCTCACAGCCCCCCCTCACAGCCCCCCCCTCACAGCCCCCCCTCACAGCCCCCCCTCACAGCCCCCCCCTCACAGCCCCCCCCTCACAGCCCCCCCTCACAGCCCCCCCTCACAGCCCCCCCCTCACAGCCCCCCCCTCACAGCCCCCCCTCACAGCCCCCCCCTCACAGCCCTCCCTCACAGCCCCCCCTCACAGCAGAAGGAACACTCAGCATTGTTCCTTGTGGTTCCCAGTGGAATGGAGGGTGTGGTAACCATCAAACTGGGTTTGTTTTTCAAAACAAGAAAGCAGTGGTGTGTTATCCCTTCCTGCTCAGATCTGGAGCGTTTGTTAAGCAGCTGTGGATCCTCTCATCCTGCTGAGACAGAGACAGCATGATGAGGTGGGAACGTCCCGCTGTGAGGCTGTGTGAGGTGCTGTTCCTGTGGAAGT
The DNA here is from genome assembly GCA_030340665.1 of Neosalanx taihuensis. NCBI lineage: Eukaryota > Metazoa > Chordata > Actinopteri > Osmeriformes > Salangidae > Neosalanx > Neosalanx taihuensis. The sequence continues at coordinate 12,351,783 of CM059306.1, forward strand.
GCTGTGCTCTCTGTCCTCTCTGCTTCCTGATGAGGATTTCCCTGTTTGGCTCCAGCTCGGAATTCCTGGGCACTGCTGCCATGGAAACACTCTTGAGCCAGTCCTCCTCTCCCTCTGCCCAGCCTGCTTCCTGTCTGGTTCAGGGTCTGAACCCTCTGCCCAGCCTGCTTCCTGCCTGGTTCAGGGTCTGAACCCTCTGCCCAGCCTGCTTCCTGCCTGGTTCAGGGTCTGAACCCTCTGCCCAGCCTGCTTCCTGCCTGGTTCAGGGTCTGAACCCTCTGCCCAGCCTGCTTCCTGCCTGGTTCAGGGTCTGAACCCTCTGCCCAGCCTGCTTCCTGCCTGGTTCAGGGTCTGAACCCTCTGCCCAGCCTGCTTCCTGCCTGGTTCAGGGTCTGAACCCTCTGCCCAGCCTGCTTCCTGCCTGGTTCAGGGTCTGAACCCTCTACCCAGCTCTCCTCAGCCACTGAAAGTGAACAGTGTTTTCTGGTAGAACAGCCTGCCTAATGTCTCCTGTCTCTGTGAATAACACACAAGAGACGCAGAGAGAAACAGGATCAGTGTGATCAGGCAGCTGGTGAGAAGCTGTGGTGAAACCAGGGCCTGTCCCAGCTGTGCTGCTGAACCACAGCTCCTCTGGTGCGGGGTCAGGGGCGGGGTCAGGGGCGGGGTCAGGGGCGGGGTCAGGGGCGGGGTCAGGGGCGGGGTCAGGGGCGGGGTCAGGGGCGGGGCTAGACCTTCTCAGGATCTCCTCAGGACCAGCTGCTTGACCCCTGACCTTGATGTCTGCACCTGTGAGGAGAGTCTACAGACTGGTGCAGGAGCTGACGCTGTTCAGTCTGTAGACTGATACTGCTGATTAAGACCACAGCTCCTAGTGAGTCTGTTAGGGAGGAGATGGAGAGTCTTCATTACTCAAGGCTCCTTGGCAGGATGCTGCCTTCCACTTTAATGAGGTTTGGCTGCAGGCGAGACCACGAACAATGGCTGTTTTTATAAACAACTGCATGCATATGCTGTGAACAGTGAGTTTAATAGGTTCATAAAGTAGAATGTATGGTTTCTGAACCTACAGGCCTGTTTAATGGCCATAGATTAAGGAAATATTTTCCCAGTTATTTCTGCTTTCTGTATTCTGTAGAGATGACATTGAACAATGTCTTCCCAGTCCAACCCTCCCTCCCTCCCTCCCTCCCTCCCTCCCTCCCTCCCTCCCTCCCTCCCTCCCTCCCTCCCTCCCTCCCTCCCTCCCTCCCTCCCTCCCTCCCTCCCTCCCTCCCTCCCTCCCTCCCTCCCTCCCACTAATTAAGAGCACAAGGAGCTGTTTGATTCCTGGTGTCAACTCTCCCTGTCAAACAGCTTTCTTGTGTTCAGCTGTGTGGTCTCTTCAAGCTGCTGTAACTCTGCAGAAGCGTCATGACTGCCTTACCAGGGTAATGACTTCAGTAAACCGCAGGTTAGAGAAGTATGGCTGGTCCAACACTGGGAAGACAGGAGAACCATGGAGGGAAGTGAGCTGGTAGAGTTGTGTTGGTGGAGGGTGTGTTGGTGGAGGGTGTGTTGGTGGAGGGTGTGTTGGTGGAGGGTGTGTTGGTGGAGGGTGTGTTGGTGCAGGGTGTGTTGGTGGAGGGTGTGTTGGTGGAGGGTGTGTTGGTGCAGGGTGTGTTGGTGGAGGGTGTGTTGGTGGAGGGTGTGTTGGTGGAGGGTGTGTTGGTGCAGGGTGTGTTGGTGGAGGGTGTGTTGGTGCAGGGTGTGTTGGTGGAGGGTGTGTTGGTGGAGGGTGTGTTGGTGGAGGGTGTGTTGGTGCAGGGTGTGTTGGTGGAGGGTGTGTTGGTGGAGGGTGTGTTGGTGGAGGGTGTGTTGGTGGAGGGTGTGTTGGTGAAGGGTGTGTTGGTGCAGGGTGTGTTGGTGCAGGGTGTGTTGGTGGAGGGTGTGTTGGTGGAGGGTGTGTTGGTGGAGGGTGTGTTGGTGGAGGGTGTGTGGTGAGAGAGACATGGTCGTCTAACAGAGTGGTTTGCTAAGTTGAGCAGCAGTGTTGTGTCCATGTTGTTTCTAGGGAAATAGACCTTAACTGCTCATTTTCAATTGGATGTTTTTAAAGGTTTGTCTCCCAGGTGAAACTGTAATTCTGCTTAGCAACTTTCCTGGCAGCATGTTAACAACATTTAATTCAGTTTCTGTTGTTGTGCGATGATTAATCAGAATGGAGAGGAAGAGAGACAGAGAAAGATGGAGAGAAAGAGACTTAGAAACAGTGAGAGACAAACACAGAGAGAGAGAGAGAGAGGGGAGAGGAGAGAATATCTGAAAAACATGTTTTCGTTTGCGGGTGGAGGTAACCTTCCAAAACTCTCTGTCTGGAGGGTTTCCCAGAGTGAGAGATTACATTTACATTTATTCATTTAGCAGACGCTTTTATTCAAAGCGACTTCCAAGAAAGAGCTTTATAAAAGAGCTTTGGTCACTGATCAGAACAACAGAACAAACATTGAGGGTAGTCAGATTATGAAACATACATTGTGGGAAACCAAACAAGTGCCAAAGGGAAGAACCACAAGAGCATTCAGTTAAACAAGTTACAATTAAATAACATGAACCTCAAATGTGCAATAGTGTAGGAAAGCAAGTAACAATAATAATATACCTCACAGGGAGTACAAGAATTTCAAATTGCACAACTGACCAACAAGTCACTCAAAAAGTCATTGTGATTATAGAAGAACTAACATCAAGGGGAGACACTCCTGCAGCTTCTAGAAGACTCCATCTCCTCTCAGATCTGCAGACACCAGCTGACCTGAAGCAGCAGTTACCTCATGTCTTGATTCAGACAAGCTGGGGACCTTGTATTTAATTCTTGAAGGTCCTGTTGAGATCAATGAGATTTTCACACTATTGATAGTTGTCTCATGCCTTGTTTTAGTGCCTTGTGTGGAAAGAGACGCTAGACCAGAATGAAACACAAAAAAAGTATAATTAAATGTTAAATCTTTTTTTTTCTTTCTTCCTGGTAAATTAAACACCAAAACCTCCTAAAACACTGTAATTCACTGGTTTTCACAACGCAATTATGTTTCACGACACTATTGGTTTTAGGAGTCTTTGACGTTAAACAGTAAATTTGATTGGGATCTTTTTCTACATTTTGGGGGTTTTTCTCCCTCTCTCTCCCTGTGGCCTTGATGTTTTTAAATGTCAGAGCTAAAAATAGCAGCTCTAATGACTTTTCTCATGACGCTGCTGTTGACTTGAACATGAATCCCATAATGCACTTCCTGTTTACTGTACATCTGAATCCTTGTGTTTTCCAGACGGTCACCACCTCTGGGAGACTGAGGCCAAGGTTGTCAAGGACTCCTCCATGTCTGTAAGTTACAAGGATTATAAAACTGTTGCTTGATGTTTCTGCTTATGAGGACAAAGAGTTAGTGTCCTTCTTTATGACAGAAACAACTTGGCTTTGTGTCACTCACTACTTATTCATGACAGAGCCAACTCACTTAACTCACTTAACTCTCACTTATATACAATGTTGCTATTTGAAATCAATGTCAAATCAATAGTTGATTTTGTCTTAGTTCCAGACACAGAGGACTGTTGGAACGTGAGCGTTGGTGTTTTGTCTTCCAGACATCCCTCCTGCTGGAGGTCCCTCCCTACAGGAAGCAGAGTCTGTCCAGTCCTGTCCATGTCCACTTCTACGTCTGCAACGGCAAAAGAAGAAGGAGCCAATACCAGAGCTTCACCTACCTGTCTGATAACAGTAAGAACTGTCTCACTCTGTCTGATAACAGTAAGAACTGTCTCACTCTGTCTGATAACAGTAAGAACTGTCTCACTCTGTCTGATAACAGTAAGAACTGTCTCACTCTGTCTGATAACAGTAAGAACTGTCTCACTCTGTCTGATAACAGTAAGAACTGTCTCACTCTGTCTGATAACAGTAAGAACTGTCTCACTCTGTCTGATAACAGTAAGAACTGTCTCACTCTGTCTGATAACAGTAAGAACTGTCTCACTCTGTCTGATAACAGTAAGAACTGTCTCACTCTGTCTGATAACAGTAAGAACTGTCTCACTCTGTCTGATAACAGTAAGAACTGTCTCACTCTGTCTGTCTCACTCTCTCTCTCACTCTGTCTCTCTCTCTCTCTTTCTCACTCTGTCTCTCTCACTCTGTCTCTCTCTCTCTGTCTGTCTCACTCTGTCTCTCTCTCTCTCTCTCTCTCTGTCTCACTCTGTCTCTCTAACTCTGTCACTCTCACTGTCTCTCTCTCTCTGTCTCACTCTGTCTCTCTCTCTCTCTCTGTCTCACTCTGTCTCTCTCACTCTGTCTGTCTCACTCTCTCTCTCACTTTGTCTGTCTCACTCTGTCTCTCTCTCTTTCTCTCTCTGTCTCACTCTGTCTCTCTCACTCTGTCTGTCTCACTCTGTCTTTCTCACTCTGTCTCTCTCACTCTGTCTCTCTCACTCTGTCTCTCTCACTCTGTCTGTCTCACTCTCTCTCTCACTCTGTCTGTCTCACTCTGTCTCACTCTCTCTTATCGCTCACTCTCTCTCATATCTGTCTCGTTCTGTCTCTCTCTCTCACCACTCTCTCATGTTCTCACTCACTTTCTATCTCTCTCCTTGGTCTCCTTGCTCCTTCTTTTTTAAACTTAATAATAAGTGACATCTTGTCTGGTGATTTAGGTTAAAAAAACTACAAATGAAAAGGGACAGCAGGTGTGATAAAGAGGAGAAACAACATGTGAAATTAGTACACAGCAGGTTCAGGATAGACGGAGGAAAACATTTAAACGCCTTCATTCATCTGTGCATCTGTGTGTTGGGTCCATCCTGTACAGACTCAGTTCCTCTCACTGGCCTCATAATAGGTGCGTCTGTTATTTCAGTCCTGAGGGTGGAGAGGCTCTTCTCATGACAGTTCCTCTTGTGATGTTGATGGAGCACTTGGAGCCTGACAGATGAACTCATGTCATGTGACAAGGAAGTGATTTGCATATCGATCTATCGAATAGATCTGCCAACCGATAAAAAGAGTTCAACTTAAATCAAATTTTACAGTAATGTATCCAATTACACTGGAATACATTTTAATTGTATATATCTTAATCTTTTTCCACACAATTGGAAGTGTACTGATTCACATGTTGTTCGAGCATTTTGAAATATGCCAGCATTTCTGCACTTATTTATACCTTGGAAATATACTTAAAATATGAAGAATGCTTGGCCTGAGTAGCATTTAAAGACATGCTCTATTTAGCTTGAAGCTTATGTATAGACTCAGTTATTTATCCAAAAGAGCATGACTCCAAATAGAAAGGTGAACCATATGTTCTGTTGATAAAAAATTATCCCTGGTCGTAAAAACGGATCTCAGTGGTCTGAGAGCCTGTCGGTTCTCTCAGGACATCTCTGGATGTTCTGCGTTCTAAGCAGGAACACATGGCTTCCACAGTCTGCTCCACACAGGAATCTCTAGTGATGCCAAGTCCTGCAGGACTGAAGGACAGATCCTTCTTCTCTGAATCACTCAGCTCCTCCAGCCTCTGGTTAGCCTCACAGAGTCATACCGTGAACTGCCTCGGGTTCTGCTGACCTGGGTTCTGCTGATCTGGGTTCTGCTGACCTGGGTTCTGCTTCCTTGGGTTCTGCTGTCTATGTCTACAAGAATAATCCCTTTACATAACTAGCACATTTCCTTTTTGACTTCCTGATTTCTTTCTACATGTTTTAAGAGTTCCATTCAGGAGTTCTATTCTTAAGTTCTGTTCTTAAGTTCTGTTCAAGAGTTCCATTCAGGAGTTCTATTCTTAAGTTCTGTTCAAGAGTTCCATTCAGGAGTTCTATTCTTAAGTTCTGTTCAAGAGTTCCATTCAGGAGTTCTATTCTTAAGTTCTGTTCTTAAGTTCTGTTCAAGAGTTCTGTTCAGGAGTTCTGTCTTACAAGATCAGTGTTAGGAAGTCAGGACTACAGTCCCTCAGGAACATAAGCCGAATACGATCATCCTATAGCGTGTATTAGATAACCATTATCATGCCCAGAGACACAGACTCATCAGTTACTCAGTATGGTTTCAATACTACTTTTCCAAACCAGGGATTTCTGGCTCTGTTCTGTCATCATAGTTTAAGATTCCTGGAGAGTATTGAGCAGATCTTTCTTTTCCAGAGAAAACATTAATTTATTTAAAGTCGTTGAAACAAGTAGTTTATGAAGCCTCTGTTGCAGAAACATATTTCTTCATGAAAGCTGAGGCACACAGCTGGCAGAGAGGAATTCAAAAAGCGGCTGACAACTTTATGACACATTTCATACTTTCAGCAGCGTTGCAAGAAACTGGGTCCAGAAACAGGATCTGGCCGATGGGTGTTTGTTGAGCTGTTGGTGTCTGAACCACAAAGTCTCTCTATGCTGGTTCACTTCAACACCTCCAGAAGGCTGAGTCTGGCTGCTCACACAGTCTGCATATCTTCTCTGTCTTCTCCTCTGTCTCTCTCCTCTCTTCTTCACTTTCATCCTCTCTTAATCTATCACCTTCTCTTCATCTCTCTCCACCCTGCCTCTTCCACACTGTTTTCAGTTCCAACCATAAAGATGGAACCTCACGACGACTTCGAAGCCTCCCTGCTATGTGCACCCCCTGGACCGGCCCCGGGCCCCGAGCCCCCCACCCCTCCCCAAGTCACACCCTGCCTGATGCCTTCTGACCTCCGACCTTGCCTGGCTGATGGACCCTACTCTGCTTGCCAACAGAGACTGGAACAGCAGCAGCAGCCTCCCCTCTCCTGCTCCTCCTCACCCAACACCAGCCCCAAACTGTACCCCCTGGCCCCCTCCCCTTACTCCCAGTACACCCCAGCAGGTCCTCCCCAGCCTTGCCCCACTCCCACCCCCACTCCTCACGTCTCCATCATCCAGGAGACCCCTGGACGGCTCCAGCAGCCAGCAGCCCTCCACCCCCCGGGCAGTGCCTCCTCCTCCTCCCCCACCTCGCAGCCCTCCAGCCCTGCCTCAGGATCCGAGCGGCCCCTCTCCTCCGCCCAGCTGGTGCCCAGGGCCCCCAGCCGTCTGCCCCCCAGCCTCCACAAGGATGGGAGCCCCCCCTCACTTACTGTCAGCGTCAAGCAGGAGCCACAGGAACTGGACCAGATGTACCTTGATGATGGTGAGTTAGTCCTGATCCGCTGAATAAATATACATACAAACCTAATTATGGCTCCAGATTCTCTGATTATACTCATATGAACTTCTCTTCCTATGATTGTCATTATGTCTATGATGTCATCACGTCTAAGATGTCATCATGTCTACTACTACTCCCAGATGGACAACTGAAGGGCAACTCGCTTCAGTCCCTTCCTCCCTTTCTCCCCCTTCCTTCCCTCCTTCCTTCCTTCCTTCCTTCCTTCCTTCCTTCCTTCCTTCCTTCCTTCCTTCCTTCCTTCCTTCCTTCCTTCCCTCCCTCCTTCCTTCCTTCCTTCCTTCCTTCCTTCCTTCCTTCCTTCCTTCCTTCCTTCCTATAGCTCTGCTACACTACACTGTCCTGTAGGAGGTTATTCATAGGTATCGTGCCCTATAGTGTGTTCTGTAGTGTTGACAGATTAGCTGGATAGTCATCGGCCGAATCGTGTTGGTGCGTTTGAAGCCTTAATGAGGCGAGCAGCATGGCCCAGCTCATTGTTTGTGGTTTCCTTACTTCCTGCTTTTGTTCGTGGTCTAGCTGATGTGGCCCCAGACTGGGGTAATCATCCTCCCCAGCTGATGTAGCCCCAGACTGGGGTAATCATCCTCCCCAGCTGATGTAGCCCCAGACTGGGGTAATCATCCTCCCCAGCTGATGTAGCCCCAGACTGGGGTAATCATCCTCCCCAGCTGATGCAGCCCCAGACTGGGGTAATCATCCTCCCCAGCTGATGCAGCCCCAGACTGGGGTAATCATCCTCCCCAGCTGATGCAGCCCCAGACTGGGGTAATCATCCTCCCCAGCTGATGCAGCCCCAGACTGGGGTAATCATCCTCCCCAGCTGATGCAGCCCCAGACTGGGGTAATCATCCTCCCCAGCTGCCTCCCATCTACCTCGGACAGGAAGCCCCTTCTTAGATTACTGTCAACCCACCACTCCACATCCTGATAGGAGGAACTGGAACTGGACTTGAATAGAAAAACACTCCACATTGTGCTCAACATTGTACAGTTTATTCATTTAGCAGATGATTTCATCCAGAAGATCCAGTAGTGGACTGTGGATCTGAAGTGATGAGTTCTGACTGGGAGAGTCAAGGAGCTCTTTGTGTGTGTTGGAGTCCCATGGCAGCCAGACTGACCCCATCTTAGCTTCCAGATGTCCTGAACAACACAGGAGGATCTTAAACCCACAGTCCAGTCAGTACATCTTATTTACAGTAGTGAGCTGCCTGGTGCAGAACTGTCAACAATGGATCTTTTTTGCAACTCTTTTATGGTTGTAGTATCTTCTCAGACTGTGGAACAACAATATAACACCTCAAACCTTCATCTTAAATCACCTGACTTTCACATTATTATTATTCAGAACAGTCTGCACTAGTTTACGATACAATAGTCTTGTAAATGGTGAAATACAGACTGGCTACTTGTGGATTTATGGTTTAATAAGTTGTCATTTTGTCCAGGTGGCCCTGGAGACTATTTCGAGTGTTTCCGCTGAAGGGTGTGGAGATCCAGTCATCTGTAAACAAAAACACATCCAGAGGTTCAGTTTTTTCAATTAGAACCCTCGCATGAAATGTGGCAACAGGATGACAAGTTGCCCGTGGCAACCAGTGTAAACAGGAGATGCTCTCTGTCCGAGTTGAGTCAGAGCTTTAATATGACACAGTTCTGCGACGTTAAACTAATAGAATAAGTACAAACTCTCTCTTGAGTTCAAAACCAAATAATACAAATGTAATTGTGCTTATTCATACTGTAGACGTCTATCTTTGATGTTTACTGTTACGCTACGTCCACATCGGCTTTTACTGTTTCAGTCGACTTGACTTTGAAAGTGATCTTCCTGGGTTCCCCCTAAGACTCAGTGTTCTAAGCTGTTTTAAGAGGAACCCAGAAGGTTAAGGTCTCCTCTGTCTGCTGTAGTGTCTCTCACAGCTCACAGCTTGAGAAGAGGTCAAACTGTCAAGCATGGCTCTGATGACATGACAACATTTAGAAACTAATTTAGGATCTCTTTAGTTTTCAGTTTGCATGACATGAAACATGTCAAGATGGGATTCAGTACCTGAGGACACATGTTGACCTCACTCACAATCCCTGCCCAATACTTTGGTCACCTCTCAAAGATGCAGAACAGCCTTGATGTGTGTCTTTGTATAAAACATGAATGAGCCATTTTCTCTCAGTTTAGACCGGTTTTCTTTGAATCAGTCAGCCCAACATGTGTTCTGTACTCTGAGGCAACTAAGGAGTTTACTGACTGTTGATTTGAGACCAAAACAAGCTTTCATGACTTTTACTTCATTCATTTTACTTCCTACACAAACCTTCTGGAGGATCTGATTGGTTGTGAGTGTGGAATATAGACAGCAGCCACTATTCCTCTACATTAAGACCAAGAGCTTGTGTGTGTGTGTGTGTGTGTGTTTGTATGTGTGTGCTTGTATATGTGCTTGTGTATGTGGTTTAAAGGTATTTCAGTTTTGCTTTGCGCCTTTGGTGCTTAAACCATGTTTGGACAAGTGAAACTTTTAATCACGTAAACACATGGAGGACTTTCCTAATTCAGACCAGAGTGAACAATGTGCGAGGCGCACCCTCCCCGAAGCAGGAAGTGGAGGAGGAAGGAAGAGGGATGGACGGAGGGAAACGTCTGAGAAGGAACAGTGTTGTTGCTGCCTGTGAAACGAGGCCAGAGACCTCGTCTGTTCCAGGCTTCAGCCTCAAGACGTTTAGCCTCAAGGCCACGATCCAGCCAGGGAGATCCCCTCTGCAGGCTCTCTAGCCTGGCTTCCAGTGCCTCTGTCATGGGGCTCCTCTTAGCCTGGCTCCAGGGGAGCTCCCCAAGCCTGCTGTCTAGCTTTCTCTTTTAGTTCATGAGAAAGAACCAGATCTGAATGTTTTATTCTTTATAACAAAAGCTCTTTTAGTCCTACGTTCAACCATGCTAACCAATTTCACTTGAGATGTCAAACTGCTCTTTGGAAGGAGGAGGAGGAGAAGGAAGAGAAGGGGGGGGGTGAGGGGATCTTGTGTGGGACCTTTTCCCCTGAACTTAGTCAATCATGCAGTTTATGGCAGACTTTCAATCCAAAGAAGATGATGTCTGTTTTCTTCTTAATCAGTGCCTGGTGTTCACACAGCTTCTTCAGACTGTGCAGTGTTGGATCACTTCATCAGCCAAAGAATGCAGCTGATAGGTGGTTTGGGGTATTCCAGGAAACTGGAACAATGGGTCTGTTGGCAGGAAGACAAGTACTTCACACAGTATTGTTCTATACTGTGCTCTCATTGTACTGACCGGTCGAGGGATTTCACTCCTGACACTTTCCCTCCTGTCTCTCCACAGTGAACGAGATCATCAGGAATGATCTCTCCAGCATCTCGGCGCAGAGCAGTGTGTAGCAGAGGGCCAAGGGGAACAGGAACACACGGCAGTGTGTAGCCGAGGGCCAAGGGGAGCAGGAACACACGGCAGTGTGTAGCAGAGGGGAGCAGGAACACACGGCAGTGTGTAGCAGAGGGGAGCAGGAACACACGGCAGTGTGTAGCAGAGGGGAGCAGGAACACACTGCAGTGTGTAGCAGAGGGGAACAGGAACACACTGCAGTGTGTAGCAGAGGGGAACAGGAACACACGGCAGTGTGTAGCAGAGGGGAACAGGAACACACGGCAGTGTGTAGCAGAGGGGAACAGGAACACACGGCAGTGTGTAGCAGAGGGGAACAGGAACACACGGCAGTGTGTAGCAGAGGGGAACAGGAACACACGGCAGTGTGTAGCAGAGGGGAACAGGAACACACGGCAGTGTGTAGCAGAGGGGAACAGGAACACACGGCAGTGTGTAGCAGAGGGGAACAGGAACACACGGCAGTGTGTAGCAGAGGGGAACAGGAACACACGGCAGTGTGTAGCAGAGGGGAACAGGAACACACCAAACATGTTTACAGTGTCTGCCTGGTCAGGCGGGGCGGGAGCGAACAGGAAGTCCAGGAGGCAGAGAGCAGCTGTCCAGGTTGGACACACAGAATTCATATTCAGCGTGAAATAAAATGTCAGATGAGTCTCTCACGGCCATTTTGCCGTAGTTTTTAATCTCTCTAAATAAACCCACCAAAGACTTTGACCAGTGGGGAATTTAATTTTTTTAGCAGTTTGTAAACAGTTAGTTTTGTATAGAGCTTTAGTTTGGCTATGTAGCTTTGTTGTTTGGTTAAAAAAACAAAGTGCCTTTTGACTAGACAGGGAACATATTTTTGGTTAATCAGTGATTAAAGCGTATAAAAAATAATGTTCAGTTTACGTAATTTTATCAACGTGAAGCACTAACTCAAACTGACCAATGGTAGACCAGCATGCCTGCTTGATGGAAGTGCAGTCACATTGTGAAGGAACATCGTTCAGTACAGCTGGAGGACAATCAAGATGGTGCCTTTTGAACTCCTGTACCACGTTATGGTCACATCATGTAAAGTCTGAGGATATTCAGGATTAAACACAAACATCTCATCGTACTATTTAATGTTCTATTTAGTTACAGTTCTTGTGTCATGTGCAATGTTTTGTTTACTATCAAGTCATTGTCTCAGTGTTTTAAAGTCCAATTTATCAGCCCATATGACAGAAGAAGAAGTCAAATCTAAAACTGAACAGATTAATGATATGTTATGTTTGTCGTTTTAATAAACATCCTGCATTTTTCCTGTACTCCAAACAATCACTGATAATGATGAAAAGATATATTCTCGTGTTTGACATTAAATATATTTTTTCTGTTATCATATATTTCTATATTTGTAGCATTTATACTTGTTTATTTACACTCGTTCATCGTTGAGCATTTCAATCTATACTCTTTACATAGAAAATACTAATAGTCTGTCGGTTCTGTTTTTGAATACAATTCTGAATACATGCTTAATCCTTGATTTAATTTTGATACTTAATCCTTGATTTAACGAACTTTGATTGTATTTTACGTTAGCACACCAAATTGATGTATAATACTTAAGTCAGTAACAAAGTATTTGTTGCTTTAGGATGTTTGACAGAAAGTCAAAGCTGTTGGAGTCTGGTTCATGTTCAGCTACCTTAATAATGATGGATTCATACCAGCCTGTGACATTCTTGGTGTGTTTATCAAAACGAACCATTCAGCAATATAACAGCTGATGCACAAACTATCACTGGCCTGTTTTATTAACAATGTAAACAGTGAAAGACGGTTCTGAACTCATATTGACAGGTAATATAACAGGTTATTCTGGTGTGGATGGGCTCCTTTCAAATGATTTAGCTCAGTAAGAAACATGAAGAGAGATTACAGTTAATAATAGAAATTACACAAATTATAGCTTGAGCTCTAATGAACTTTAAAGCCTATTAAATGCATCTCTCTCAAAGCTTGTCCTTATGTGCTTAAACTTCTGTGTTTGTTCCCCTTCTCAACATGATTTCAAGTAATCCTTTTAACTGAAGGTCATTCATGGAGTGATTGAAGGACCACTCACTGTTGGACAGAAGCAAAATCACAGTTAGTTCGACTATCTCAAGTCTCAACACAGTCTAACAGCAGCTGTTATTTTGAATGATCGGTCAGGAAGGGCAAAGGTCATCTGCTGGTTGTCCTTCACAGCTGGTTCTGATGTATCCAGCTTCACCAAACATGACGATAGAATCAGAGCTTGTTGCGACGTCATTGTGTTATACTGACATCTAGTGTTCATGTATGATTGCTGGAGTCTGTTTTCCATACTTTTTATTCTGAACATACATGTACAGAAACCGAGATTGATTGCATCCAAACAACTGCTTGTATTATTTTATTTGTTCACTCAAAAAATACATGCAAATGTAATAAAAGATAATTCAGATTTTCATTAGATTATGTTAAGAATTGATTGGTATTAAAATCATAACCAATTCTGAGCTTTCTTGTCATGATGGTGACATGACTAAAACATATAAAGCAAAACAACTGGAAAATAATTACAGCAATAACAATGTGTAGTTTATTCTGCGTTAGATAAGAAACAAGAGTCCTTAATCGTAAATAAAATTTTACAGTTATAAACGGCTTCATGTTAATCATCAAAAAATGTCAGTTGAGAAGAAATAGTCTCTACATTGATAACATAGTTGGATCTCTTCACAAACTCTTTCCTACCAAGTCTGAACATACAGTGAAGCTTTGAAAGTGATTCACCTGCCTAATAATATACAAATAAAATAACACGAAACTGAACTTTAATCAATGGCAGTTTATGTTACACGGGTCTCCAGATTCAAAGAAATCATACAAACTGACCAGAGGAAACATGACGACAGCGCCCATCAACGACCCCAGCTGCACTACCGCTCCGCACCACACGAGGGCGCTGTGACCTTCATCTCGCAGGATCACTGCAATGATCACCTTCACATATGATAAACTGAGTATAAAGAGGGTCCAAGCAGCAACCTGAAGAAGTAGAAAATATGTTCAGTCGTTGTAATTTAATGTTATTATGTTGTTATTAAACCGTGTATAAACTGTTGTCATTGTTATTGTGTAGTTAACAGTATGATTAGTACACTGTTATTATGTATTTAATAGTATCATTATTTGTTGTTATGTAGTAAACATTATTATTATTACACTGTTATTTAGTTAACAGTATCATTATTAACACTCACGATGATGCCAGCTCCCACAGTGCCACTGACCAGCAGAGGACAGGGACTCAGTACAGCCATGGCCATGATGTAACCTCCGACCCCACTGCCCAGAGTGGTGAGGACACCCATCAACAACAGAGATCTGGACTGACAAAAGCATTGGATTAATAAAAGCTTATTGAAGGTAAGTTATTTTACCTTCTAAGGACTTCATATTCAAACACGTTGATTACCTCTTGTACAGCACTTTAATCAGGCGCAGCTGTTTTTAAACATGGTCTGTCATTGGTTCATTAATTGATTGGTTCATTGGTTGATTCATTGGACTGATTGACTCATTAATTGATTCTGACCTTAAGGGGAAGAACATAGCAAGGAAGCAGGCCAGAGGATTGGCTATGGCAGCCATGGTGGCTGACATGTGATAGACGTTGTTCCCGTAGGGCAGGCAGGAGTAGGACTGCACAGAGGGCAGCACCACATTAGTCAGGGCGTTGACCCAGCCCAGGAGGATGAAGATGTAGACCACCTGCACCCAGCTGTACGCTCCTGTCCCAAAGCTGCTGTTTGTCTTGGAACTGAGGCTGATCATGGGCTTCTGTTCATTCTGGCTTGTCTGGCGAAGCGCTGGGTCTCTCTTCTCCACCCCCCCTGGCCTGGAGTAGCGAGAGTTGGAGCGCTCTCTGGTCACAGTGGGGTGGTAGTTCAGCAGGAGGAAGGCCACGAGGGACACCACCATCATGGCGGTCAGGAAGCCAAAGAAGACCTCTGTTGAGAAGTGAGCCTGCTGATACTGTGCCTGGAGGGTGTGAGGCTGGGTGAGGGAGCTGTTGAGGGTCTGGTTGAAGGCCTGAGTGCTGTTGACACAGTGCAGCACTCCCACCCCCTGGACCAAAGCCACCAGGGCAGGGAGCAACCCGCTCACACCCTCCCCCACGTAGTAGGTGGTGAGGTACTGCGAGGGGAAGCGCATCATGAAGGGCAGGAAGGTGACAGAGGAGGTGCAGTCCACCAGGGCCAGGAAGAAGGTGAGGAGCAGAAGAGCCACACTGTGAGGGACACCGCCCACCACCGTCACCTCCATCCAGAAGAACACCAGCAGGAAGCTGGCCAGTGCTCCCAGTCCCAAGATCAGGTAGATGACCAGGGTCTCGCTGAGGACGCCAGGACGGAAGCGGTGCATGAAGGTGACGCACAGCGGGCCCACGTTAGCCATCTGGATGATGACGGACAGGTAGGAGGGCAGGTTCCAGCTCTCTGGGATCTGAGGGACCAGGAGGGGCAGCTCTACCCACAGCCCATTGATGGACACCCAGGAGCCCATGCCGAACAGGCAGGCTAGGATGTGGGTGAGGAGAGCCATGCCAGACCAGGACAGAGACACCAGGAGAGACTACAAACATACAGGTGTGGGTGTTAGACCTGTCTAAAGTAATTAAGGCATCTAAAAATGTAGATTAAATCTAAACAATCAGGTCATGAACGTTTTGAAAACATACAAGTGCTTCAGTGAGGTGGGAGGAGAGTGTTAATGTCTGACCGTTGATGACTTATTTCAGAATGTGGTTAACCTTTGCTCTGTGTCCAGGTCACGTCAGTAATCTACGTAAACCATCATCATAATATAACTTCAAATGAAACTGAATGCTAAATGTGTTTCAGTCAAAGTACCATATTATTAAATTCACGCTGTGTAAACTGTGCGTAATTTAAATGAAAAGTTATATAATTAAAATAAAGAACTTTGAATTAATAAAGCAAAACCAGGACAAAACAAGTCTGGGTTGTCAGATAAACCAAGCAGCTGAAAATAACAAACCAAGGTGGTGGGATTATGACATCATATCATCATCATATGGATGATTGATCTATATATTGTTATCAATTCAATTAGACTCACCACACATATCCAGCTGGAATGACAGGGGATGCATTTACACTTGAGTTAAATATTATTTTGACTACTATTAATCATCTTAGTGTTCACAATGTTGCAACACAAAAGATCCTCCCCTATTGGTTACTTATGAAACAATCACAAAACCAGTCGTTAAACATCTAAGAAGTGTTTATTGATGAGGACTTCTGAGAACACAGAACAGACTTGGATCAAATTCTTCTCTAAAACAATCGGAGGAAGTTGATTCCCTCTGTAGTTACACGATCAAAGGCCTGTGTGTAAAGGCATCAGCAAGCCAAGAACAGATGTTCAACTTTAACTTTAAAGCCACAGTATACATGTCCAACCATTATGAAGGACAGTTTTAGATGATCCTGGTTTAACACCCTCAAAAATGATTTGTTGATATGAATATTTAAGTATCACAGTACTAAACACACATACCTTTACACTTTTTTTCTTTTTTTTTAACAATAAAGCAACCTGTAAAAATGCAAATTTTTCATTTTAAATCATTCTTGTATTACACTCCATTTTGATACAGGGAACTACAATGTTATTATTGTTTTTCCTGGGAAGCTACTCATAAAAACAAGTTAGAATTCATCCATGCAGTGGTACTTACATCAGGTTCAGCAGGTCTGCAGGGAAGCCAAAGTCCCGTGTGTGAAGTGCTCTGCAGAGTCCAGGGAGCAGGGATTACTGCCTCAGAGGGTGTGTGTGAACCAACCAGGACACATGGGAGTTTTACCAAAGGGGCCTTTTCCCCCCTTGAATATGCAGTCTGACATGCATGTGCCACAGAAGAGCATCACATGACATGATTTACAGTGACAATCACCACTGTCTAGTTTGATGTTTCACATCTTGTGGGACAACAACACATTGTTGAAACTTCAGGAATGTTTGCTAAGGAGATCACAAGCCTTAAGCTTGGGGGGGAACATTTATACAAAATTCTAGTTTTCACAATAAGGTATCAATTAATTCTCTCAAGTATTAAAGAATGTTTGTTACTTTTACATAAACAAATGATCATTTTCTTTCTTGGTCTGGCCTAACAATATGTAATGTAATGGAAACATAGTTCATAATAAGGGAACTCTGATTGACCCCAATACCAGGCTTGTGAATGAATCAATTTTGCAGATTCAAACCACTGTGAAAGTCTTAATAACAGGAAGAGTTAGAACATCTGTGTTCTATATTAAGTATCAGTTGTAACAATGCTCTAACACACGAGACCTTGATGTCAACATCTGTTTTTCTACAAAATAATACAATAATCTCCAAATGAAAGGAGTGTTTTGTAAACTGTCCCATGAATACCAGATTGAGTGTGTAGATTGGTCCTTCAAGATCTCCCATCTCTGCAGTGAAACAAGTGATCAGTTTAACTTCCTGTCCTACTACATACAAATACTACATACATACGACATTCAAACCATTGCTATGACCCCATATGTACATGTACATTAATTGATTTAGCAGATGCTTCCAAAAGACAGCATCAGTCACTGATCATAATGAGATGCCCCAATCACAGCATTTGTATTTGCATGTACACAACATATATACACAGTGTTATATATTTCATCTCCCAATATATTTTATTTGCCTTACCAAGCTATTAAACAATTTAACATTAAATGTCAACATTCACAGTTTGGTTGACCCATGACTAATGCCAGTCACAATAAAGTTAAAAATGACGCTTGCAGTACAGACACTATTTATATTATTAACCTTTATTACAGATTCAGAATTACATACAAAACTGATCCAGGCAGTTTGGACACGTCTTTATTTCTCATTAAGAAGGTTATCAAGGTAAGAACACAGCCCTTGTTAGTGCTCAGACCAGTCAGTATGTACTGCAGCCACACAACAGTGTTTTCCTACAAAGAGCAGAACCTGTTTCATGTGGCATCATGTGATTCACAGATGAGCTTCTGTTCACTGAAACATTAACTTTCCTACCAGAGAAACTCTGATCATCATACGACTTCACTGTGAAGGAAGACCGTATCAGACACATACAAAACACCATCCAACGTTTACATTTCAGACTTATTAAATTTACCAATGGAAAGTTAGTACATACGACTTTGGCAGAATAGGAAAGATTTGTTGTTTGTTGAAGAAAACTGTACACATTTTACTGTACGCGTTCTATGAAAGTACATAATAAATAGTTATAAACTGCATACAAAATGTTGTAAGCTCAAAGCATATGAGATGAATTACATTCCAATGCTAACATTAATTGTATTTTACATTATATCCATGACTACAAAAAGCATCAATCAAGTAAGGCTATTATAAGTTTTGCATTTATGCAACAATTCTGCTTACAGTGTCTTCATAATTCTGCATTTCCACAGATTCATAGCTGAATCATCAATTGTTACACAAAACAGATCACAGAAAAACAGTACATCAAATACTGCATTTCTAAATCACATAATAATTTCATAAAACAAACCCACAGGGTCTGTCACTGAAAGAAATCTCTTCAGGCATCATGAGTATAATCATGTTTTAAATAGTACAATCACAAAACCACATATTTTAACATTTAGCAGCTTCCCTTCAAAAAGTGCATCACATCATTAACTGTGGACCAGCAATGCAGAATCAAAATAACATTACAGAAACATTAACAGACAAAGAAACGTAGAGAATCTTGCAAGTCATATGACTGAAGCATTTAGTTCTGCTACAGCATTGTGGAATGGTGTAAACTAGGCAGAGATTGGTTAGACATACACAATGATTAGTACGAGTATATAAGCAGCACTGTTCAAAAGTATGTCCATCTACTGTTTAACCATGAATGTTTTTCACTTCCTAAGGCCACTGGGGAAGGACATTGTGATGGATGCAGTCCTTGTGTTGGAAGATATCACATGATACACGGTTGTAAAAAAAACAAACAAACAAACAACAGCTGCTCCTTAAGCCATTGTAAACATCATCAGCATGACTGTATTACAGTATGACAACAACAAAAGCTTCATCACACTTAGTGCTCCCACTCACCAGGAATGACTTGGCTCCTCCACCCACCCTGGCCTGGACCCACAGCTTCCTCCCCCAGCTTGGCTCCTCCACCCCCCCCTGGCCTGGACCCACAGCTTCCTCCCCCAGCTTGGCTCCTCCACCCCCCCTGGCCTGGACCCACAGCTTCCTCCCCCAGCTTGGCCCCTCCACCCCTGTGTTCTAAGGGCAGGTGTCCACACAGTCCTGAGAGCGAGCGAAAACGTGATAAATGCTGACCAGAGGGAACATGGAGAGAGCTCCGACCAGAGAGCCGGCCTGGATGAAGACGCCGCACCACAGGAGGGCCGCATGGCCGGCCTCATGCAGCAGGGTCCCGATCACCACCTTCAGGTAGGAGAACAACCCTGTGAACATGATCCAGGACAGCACCTGGGAAACACACACACACACACATGAAGACTGGAGCACTTCAAGAACAAACACACCAAATCTATTAACGAAAGGCTATTCATGAAAAACCACCAAATCTGTAAGTGAATGTTGAGAGTGATGTAGTGAGTGATGGGTGTTGGATGAGAGACCCACCACCAGGGCCACTCCAGACAGACTGCCCAGGAGGGGAGGGCAGGGGCTGAGGGCGGCCAGGGCCATGAGGTATCCTGCAAACACCCCTGCTCCCAGAGACATGATCCCCAGGCCTACAGACGACCTGACAAAAACACAAACAGCATTTTTGTCATAATCTCCTGATTTCACTATAAGTACAGTTTTGTCAAGTGTTCCCTCTTGAAATTCTAAATGTTCTCACCTGAGTAGAACAAACATTGCGATGAAGCAGGCTAAAGGATTGGCAATGTTGCCGAGCACTACTGAGAGATGAAAGGTCATAGAGCCGTAAGGCAGACAGGAGAATGTCTGGACAGAGGGAAGGACTCCATTGGTCAAGGCGTTGGAGATCCCCAACAACACCAACAAATAGATGTTTTGTGATGTCCAAAAGTTCTGGGCAGGTGTCCTTTTCTCCACCTCCACCTGGTCCTCTGACACCGGGGTGCCTCCGTTCTGCAGCGGGTTCGTCTCGTCCCCGTCGGCCTTGGCAAATTCTGCAGGTGAATCAAGTTCTGGAGTGTCTCTAGGCTGGGTTGTCTCTCTACGCGTCAAAGCCAGGAATGAAAGCGCCGAGATGCTCAACATGATGGCCAGGGACCCAAAAAAAATATTCGCCGAGAAGTTTTCTTCCAGATACACCGGCGTTACCGTCCCGTTTTCCGTTCTGCACTCTACCTTTCCAACCCCCTGACCCAGGGCGAGCACACAGGGGAACAGGGCGCTAAGACCCTGACCCACAAAGAAGGTTCGGATATACTGAGGAGGGTATCGGAACATGAAGGGAAGGAAGGTCACATTGGACGTGCAGCAAACAAGTGACAAAACAAACGTGAGCAGAAGGAAAGGGATCGATTTTAGCTCCCCGTTTACAGAGACAGACTTTGACCAGAAAATAGCCAGAAATACAGACGCTACCACTGCTAGAACCTGGATTATATGTATAAGCAGCCTCTCATTCAAGCGTCCAGGGGCGCAGTGGTGAAGTACTGTCACCACTACAGGTCCCACATTCCCCAGTGCTATAAGCACGGAGAGATAAGCAGGCAGGTTCCAACCTACAAGAGGAAAGATTGTGTCAATTCATCTACCATTGTTAGGTAATCTGTAGACAGTGCATGCCATTTAAATAGCATTTAATGTTGTCTTTGTGTAGCCTATAATCAAATTAAAGACATTCGACATAGTGAGGGTTGTTGACAGCATTACTGACATAACAGGCAGTAAGTGTTCCTCCAGTTTACTGACCTTCGGGCAGAACATTAACTACCACCGGGAGTTCCACCCAGAGACCGTTCACAGATATCCAGGAGCCGGTGCCGAACAGAGCCACCAGGATGTGGGTCACCGCTGGGCTGTTCCACCAAGAACCCGTCATGTCGTCTTCTTGTTTGGTGTCTGATCCGCTTGTATGAACAGTAAAACCTCAGAACAGAGGATTTATCTCCAGAACAGCAGCTCGTGCTCCAGTGTGTCAGAATAGTAAACGGTGTAAAAGTGAATGGCAGCGTGGTCTCCGCCCCCTCACACGGAGCCAATCAGATTATCCGCCCCCTCACACGGAGCAAATCGGATTATCCGACCCCTCATACGGAGCCAATCAGAAACTCTCCATGTCGAGCAAAAATCGCGTCAGACAGTAGCATAAGAGGACTCTTATGTACATCATCAAAACGTGTTGATGAAACATCAATTTTTCTCATATTTTCCATTGAATGTCAACCTAAAAATATTTACTACCCTAAGATTTCATTTATATAACACTGCGAATTTAACACAGGATTTCCCAGGCCACCCCAGAGCTTCTTAAAATAACGGGTGTTGTGACCTGAACTCACCTGGCGTCCTGGACAACGAATCAAGATTTGGCGTTAACTTCCGGTACAGAATCTTATCCTGATTGATGGTTCAAAGTGAGTAATAAATCAAGTAAAGTAAAGAAAACAAAACATCTTTAATTATATGATCAATTTATAGGTTACAGATAATCTAGATTCACATATAAAAGTTACATTTACATTTTACAAAGATGGACAGTGAACTATCAAACTGACTCTACTGTCAGTTTGGACTACTGTGGTTACTCTACTGTGGTTATGGACACCTGATTAACACTCTCATTTGAATCTCCAGAACTTTCTGTGTGTTCTGAACCATCATCTTGATTCACACCCTCATCAGGCAGAACCAATTTCAGTTTGGACACCATGCTTGTGAGCCTTAAGTTAACAAGATTTAAACTCCGGTGTTTGCAGCCCATTATCATTTTCTGATAACCTATCTCACAGCGTATTGCCTCCCGTTTCTGAAATATTCTGCTCCCTTCCAGGGTTGACAGCAGTCTGTCAACATCTTGTTTGGTTTTACAAGGTCCTCCATGTTTCTTAACAGCAGCAATGATCTGGCTTTCAACAGAACCATCTACAGGAAGCAGGTTCTTCCTATGGGCTGGATCTTTTCTTTTTCTTTTCCACACACCAATGGCATTCCCACCTGGTCTTTCGGGGGGAGGTGACCTCACCAAAGGGGTTCCTTTCTGTATTTCCTGGCCCCCAGCATGTGGAGACTCATCTTCTGAAGAACAAGTGCTGTCCTTGTCATCTTCATAACAGCTACTTGACTGCAGATTGGTGATCTTGTCCGGTCTTTTCCTTTGGTATGGGTAAGCATGACCGAAGGGATACTCCCCCATCAAGGTGTCAAAGGTGCAGGAGTTCAGCATTAAAGACAGCTCAGTGGAAGGCTTCTGGCAGTATTCCCCTCCAGGTAAAAACACCCTCAGATTAGCTTCAGTGACAGCAGCAATCACTCTCACCATCTTCTGTAGACAACTACGAATCAGGTCAAGGTGCACATTTTCGGAGTTCGGTCCACAGAAGGTGAACACTTCATCAAAGGTCTGCTCTTGCAGAGGAACCTGCAGGAACACGTTCACAATGTTCTCTGGTTCCAGGAGAGGAGAGGAATCCTTGGACCACTCCAGCAGCTTCTGGTACAGACAGAGGATGTACTGGCTGAAGAGAGAGTACTCTGCTTTACTCTTCAGCAGCTGCCAGTACGGCCCCAGAATCTTCAGGTAGATGATGGCGAGAACACAAACAAACGCCTGTATGACCTCGTCGTTGGCGTCTTCAGCGACACTCTCCAGGACGATGTTGGGACAGTCGTCATTGACAAGCAACAGCAAGTCAGAGAAGAAAAGGGAAATCTCTCTGTGATGGTGAATAAGACCCGCCGCGGCTTCAAAGTAGTTGTTGAACCGGTTCGATCGGTTGACAGCAAGTTGTGACGGGTTGTGTTTCTCCTCGCAGAAGGCGATCCAGGTTCGTCGGTAGTTTTGCTTGGCAGGAGCTCGAGGGCTCATCACGTCACAAGCCATGTGGATGTAGCGTGACGTGGCGCTCTCAGAGAAGCTCACAAACCTTTTAAATTTGGCGTTCCTGTCACGGCCTAGTTTCTCTCCTGTGGCCCGAGTTATCTTGTTTTCGAAACTCATCAGCTCTTTCTCAATCGCATCATGCAAGTCAACAAGAAAATGAGCGTTGTAGTGAAGGAAATGCAAGGGAGAGACCAGCAAGTGATAATCTTTAAACTCTGTGATTTTGTCTTCAAATTGCTTCATGGCTGCATTTTCTTTGCAAGTTAGAGTATACTGGTTCTTAAGAAGATCAAGGGAAACTTGTCTGGAAGCATCAGTATTGCCTCCATACACGCTGGTCAGCTTCTGGACAGAGAGCATCGCTATGTCCATCAGTGTTAGAGCTTCTCCTTTGCTTTCATCAGGATTGTCCACCTGGTCAGGTGAGTTCTGCGCCACATAAGGTTCTTCGTCACTGGAATCACTAGGTTCCTCTTTGATTTGGACCTTGGGTTGAATGTCAACACACTCACTTTCCTCTTTAATGACTTTTGGCTCCTTGCTCTTGTGTGTTGACAAAAGGCCTTTCTTGGTGCGTTTATTCATACCGAAAACTTGTCTTATGTTTTTTGAATCGTTGTCATTTGGAACAAGTTCAAAAGGACTTTGGAGGAAATCTACCATCCTGGCACTCCTCCTGTTTCTGTTTGTATTGTAGTTCTGATATTGAAGCCTCATTCTTTTCAATCTCGGCTTCAGAAATGCGTTAGCTGTCTGCAGGTTGCCATTCTTACAGAACAGTGGATTGAACATATGAAGCCAAGATACCAAGATTAAGGGGTCGACATTTTCCCTGATAGCAAAGTTACTCAGCTCAAGAACCAAACCATTAGTAACCTCAGCAGCTGTCAGATGACATGCTCTGTCAGAAAAGTCCTTCAGCTCCAACAGGTCGGCTCTCCCTATTCCAATACTGTCACATATGGGGCCAACAAAGTCAAAGTTAACATCCGATTCAAGGAAGGTTAACCTTGCGTCAGTGCCTAAACTCAAGGTTGTGGCGATGCCTCGCTCAATCAGAGAGTGGAAATCAGCAGACTGATGCATTGGAAAGATTTTCTGCAGCCATCCTTCCACCTCCCCCCAGGCCAGCTTCTGTTCTTCTCTCATTAGTCCAACCTGAATCAAAAGTCTGTTCTTGCATGGCTGCTCATCCAAGCCCAGCCTCTCCCCTGACTGAGGACCCAAGAAATCTTCAACCAGCTTTGCAAAGGTGTCATCCCCTGAAAGAACAAACCATAACAAGTCTCAATATCATCATTATTCTTAACATAGCAGAAACTAAGACCCAATTGTGTGTGATATTACATGTGTTACAATCTGTGCAATGCAATCGGTTAGACGACTTTACTTACTCAAGTCAGCGACGACAACAGGATTTCCGCTCAGATTACACTGATCTTCCATCGTTGTTGTGTTACAAGATGTAAAGCTTGAGATGCATGTTTCAATACATACGGATGGACATCTGCACATACAAACATCATACACATGTCATTAGATTATCATAGCATGCAGGGTTGGCATAGCGACACTACAGCCTTAACTGCGATAACATTGCAAATGTTGCAAAACGTTGCGACACATGAATCATCAGCTACTTGTACACATATGAACACATTTCTGCTTACCAAATACCTTCTTATTTGTATTCCGGCAGCGACATTAAACTACTTTAATTGTTTAAACTTTAACTTGGTCGCCTCGAAGCTCGCGCTGGAATTTTACATGGAGTTGGAAACCCGGAAGAGGGCGGGGTAGTGTGAAAATATTGACCAATCAGTGAAGCCACGTAGAGAGAACGTGCTCAGCGTAGCGCGTCATCGTCGACCGGATGTGACGCACGTTTTAAAGGGGAAGTAGTTTTGTGTTGTGTGAAACAGAATCAACATGCAGTGGAATAATGGTTGAACTCTGGTCATTGTTATCTTGGATTATGCTGCTAACAAGCGATCAAGTATCTATTTAACAAAATACCTCGTTAAATACAACACTGGTTTACAATGCTGTTTCCTAGTTCGTAGTTTGCTACACTTGTATGATTAGTTAATCGCTAAATCATAATGGCCAGATAACCGAGGCAATTTCAGATGTCCTCATGTCTCAGTCTTAAAATTAAAATTAAATTATTTGTATTTTAAATTAGAAGATGGAGCCAGGTCGTGTTATATCAGGAGAATCTGTCATAAGAAATGCAGATTCTCCCTCAAGATCGTCCGGAACTAACGAGGGAAATAAAAAATGCACTAAAAGAAAAAGCTCTTTAAAGAGGGAGTCTAGTAATGTGCGTAAAAGTGTCAAGAAGAAGAGAAAGAACCTGGTTAGACCTGACTATACAGTTCAACAGGGAGAGGACATGCTTCTGATTATATCTAACAACAGCTCCTTTGACAGTGTCTTCCGTCCAAAGAAAAGAGTTAAAAAAAAGAAATTGGCAGTGAGAAAAGCTAAAGTCAGTAAGCGGAAGAAGGCAGATGTGTGTCCAAAGCGTGTTCCAGAACAGACACCACATGTTCCTCCTGAAGTTCCTCCTCATGTTCCTCCTCATGGCTCCCAGGAGAGGTATGGAGGTTGGGGTCAGAGTCTCCCCGTGGAGGTGCTGGTCAAAATCTTCCAAATGTTGGTTTGCGAAAATGGAGCTGTACCTTTCCTATGCAGGTAAAAGTTAAAACAGTTTAAAAAAAAATTTGGAACAAAACGTTAAATCGATTGGATAAAATATGTGCACCTCTTATTGTTATTGTTATAAATCAACCATTTAGAAATACTTTGTAACGTATCAGTTCTTTGGTTATGAACCTTGCTGCAGAATGGCCCAGGTCTGTAACCTGTGGCATGAAGCAGCGAGTACACCTGCCTTATGGCGCACAGTGTCCGTGGGATACTGCTGGATCGAACCAGGCAAGACCCAGCTACCCAGAACAGAGCTGAAGATAAGGAACACCATCAGCTGGCTGGCACAGAACAGGTCTGGCATCTGGTCCCATAAGATAATGTGAAATTAATTTTGTGCATGATAGTTTGTGATCAATTGTGATTATTCTGTAATACTAATTATGTTAATATTATGATAGGTTTTCTCAAGTTAGAGAATTTTCTCTGTGTCACTGGATCAACCAGGTGGATCATGTTTTAGAGGTGGGTATTTTTAATTTAATATAAATTGATATTCTAAATCTGGAGAACTGGAGGCTTTATACTAAACATTATTATTTAACATAAAAGTGCAAGTGGATTCAGGTGACAGTTTAATAGGGCGTTGAAGTTCTTACAACCTACAGTGTTTTACCCTCCCAAAATGTTGACACTTATCAGCACACACAGACCAACTTTGTTTCCTGTTTGTTGTTGTAATACCTTCTGTCTTCCTGTAGGTGGTGTCTCAGTCCTGCCCACATCTCAGGTCACTCAAGCTGTCATACTGCACAGGAGTGACTGGCAAGGCCTTCAGCAGCCTCGGGGACCACTGCCACTCACTGACAAGCATCAACATGCAGTACTCAAAGGTAACAAGAATATTATTGTTCAGTCATTACATATTTAATGAGAAGATGTCTCTGTCCAAAGCAACATCCAGAGGTGAACCACTAACCACTGAGCCATTGTGGAAAAGTGGAAGTGTAGAAAAGTGACATTGTTTGTGTTACCAATGTTTTCTTTCTGCAGTTTGACAGTGAAGGGCTAGTTTCTCTCTTGGAATCCCATGGCAGTCAAATCCGACAGATACTGATCACTCACGGACCCAAAACGGACAAACTCATAGCTGCTATCTCAGTACGTTTTCCTCCACAGCCAGTGTATTCTTATCTAACACAATTCTCACAATTATAATTTACAAAATACTATGCTATTTACAAAATAAAATGCTTATATATTTTTTTAGAGAGGTTGCTGTCCTGAATTGGAACTGCTTGAAATCAACACAAAACTGGACAGCGGATATTGTCCGCTACCTATAAGCATCCCAGCTCTACAAATGGGTTGTCCTAAATTACAGGTACACATACAAAATGTACACTAACTTAGCCACACAAACTGTAGCTTTATCAAGCTAAGTCATTAAAACTATGATGTGGAGAAAAGATAAACATATTTTTCTCTCTTGCTTTATTCAGACTCTACGCATGCTGAACGTTACACCCCTGTATAAAACAGGACGCAGTGGGCCAGAGAGTCAGCTTGGGTTCCCCCTACTGGAGGAACTCTGTATTGCCACCGCGTCTTTCTCCGTCATGAAGGACCAGGATCTGAAGAACATCCTGTATGGGTCCACTAAGCTGCGTGTGCTCGACTTGAGGGGTTGCTATGGAATCACAACGACCGGCTTGGCTACCCTTCCTTGTGAAAGTATGTTTTCGCTCTGAGACGTTGTGAAGGAAACTCTTGATATCAAACTCATTGCATGACATAGTCTGTTGCTAATCTACTGGGAGATATAAACTAGAAAACAACATGCAGGGGGATTCGAAACCCTCTTATCTTAATCACTGTTTGTGTGTCTCTTGTTGCTTCCCAGAGCTTGAGTGTCTGTTCTGGGGACTGTACAAAGTATCCCTGTCATCATTCAAAAAGGACCTTCATCTACTCACCCAGAAGTGGAGCTGCACCTTGCAGGAGATCGACCTGACTAATCACCTCTTCTCTGAAGACGACATGGAGCTCACCATGAGACAGCTAGCCCAGGGACCACAACCTGAGGCCCTGCGTTCTCTTAACCTCGCTGGAACCAAGATCACAGTAGCAGCCCTGAGGTAAAACATCTACATGCCTACCTGTGGTGATGTGAGCCAACACATAAAACATATGAACAGAAAGCTCAAATATAGATGTATTTTTTCCTCATTTGTCATTTTTGCAGAAGAGTTTAAAGTACTATTTACTGTTTTATAATATATAATTGTATATTGTTTTATCATTGTAACATTCTACTGTACTGTTGTGTGTTGAGTACAAGGAAGGCAAATGATTAATAAAATGTAATATTACTATTAATAATTTGCAGGTTGATTATAAGCGAGGCGACGGCTCTGAAATATCTGAACTTGTCCTCCTGTCGGAACATTCCAAGGGGTCTGAAAAGAGTTTACAGAGGCCAAGAAGACATTCACCAGCTGCTTGAGAAACTAGAATAAAATATTGGCTATGTGGCTCAGTATATTAACAAAAGAGACTCAGAAGTAAGCTGGATAGAAACCACTATTTCAGACAGGAGGTTTGAAACTTGATGCCAAGGTGTTTTTTATTATTTTTTCATATGTTGTGAGCTGCACCACTCTTAATACAGATCTTTCTTTCATGTCATGTTTTTATAAGCTGTATATACTTGTTAATCACACTCATTTGTAAAACTTTGTGTCATTGTCTAAGTGATTGAATCTTTGCATAGTAAGTCATAAGTAAAATATACTTGATTCAAATGTTGCAGTTTTTATTGACAAATTGGAAAACAGTTGAAAATATAGTTTATTTATGAACTTATTAATATTAATATGCCGTACAGTACTCATGAGGACACCATTTTTCAGGATATATTTCAGATTATAAACCCTACCAGATAAATGTTGATTGTCCATTATAGTTGTAGAACAGGTGTGGTAAACAGGTGATCTGATGAGACTGTCCAAGAGGTGTATTTTGTCTTACCCTCACTTTGAATAAAAACTGAAATAATGTATTTGGGGAGGGGGGGGGAATGGATTAAGAATAATATAATCATTGTGTTAATTGGGACAGTGATGTTTGTATATTCTATGTAGGGGTTTCATTATGTGAAGACAATATTTAAAGCTCTAGTAATTATTTTACCATGTCAAAAGATAGATTATTTTTTTAGAGACAGTAAACTGAGGCCGGTGGTGGGATCTTTCACACACCTCTCCACTAACTGGAGGTATGTGAGGTTCTCCTGGGTGTTGGGGTCAAAGAAGCCCTTGGTATCATCGTCAGGGTCAGACAGGATCTGGTTCATCTCCTCATCAAAGTATCCTCTCTGGTAGGCCACCTCTACGGGCACCCGATGGCTGTAGACCGGATCGATGATGCCTCCGGTGGCAATCTGGGCCTCCAGCAGGCGGATTCCATGGTCCTTGACGATCAGGTCTTTTTTCAGGGCCTGGAACAAGGAGATGGTGTTTCCTGTGTAGGGATCTTTGTATCCGGTCACGGCCCTTTCTGCCGACAGCAGTTTGCTCTTCCACTCGTTCCCAACCACACCCAGAGCAGCAGCCTCCTCCACCGACAGCTTCTTGTTCTTCACCGGGTCGATGACGAAGCCGGTGGCAGCCTGGGCCTCCAGAAGAACCAGAGAGGTACCGGGGGTCAGGAGACCTTTGGCCTTGGCCTCGTAGATGCTCATGGTCTGCTTGGTTGACTGAACGTACACCCCGGCAATGCTGTTGGTTCCCTTCAAGTACTGGCGCACTGAGTCCATCTCGCTCACCTCATTCACTGTGACCTTTCCAGCACTGAGGTCTTTGTAGATTTTCTCATTAATGATTTTGGAGACGAGCAGCTCGTCCGCCGTGACGTCTTTCCTGATTCCTCTGAAGCTGTTCGTCTGAGACATCTCTGTGGTCGTTGTGGTGATTGTGGTGGAGGTGGTGGAGGTGGATGTGTGCTGTTGAACGATGGTTATTATCATCTCCATGAAGCGTTCAATTGTGATGGTTCCTGCCTTGTATTGCTGCACCAGTTCCCTCCGCTTCTCCTCAGTGATGTATTTAGAGTAGAGGAGATCCCACAAGGTCACAGTCTGACCTTTGAACTTCCCTCCTGCTTTGGTCGTTGTTGTGGATTTGAAGATTAGCTTGGTTTGCTCGTCGATGTAGAAGTAAAACTCTCCCTTCTTGGCGATGACCAGTAGGCTGAGACCGGTGGTGGGATCTTTCACACACCTCTCCACTAACTGGAGGTATGTGAGGTTCTCCTGGGTGTTGGGGTCAAAGAAGCCCTTGGTATCATCGTCAGGGTCAGACAGGATCTGGTTCATCTCCTCATCAAAGTATCCTCTCTGGTAGGCCACCTCTACGGGCACCCGATGGCTGTAGACCGGATCGATGATGCCTCCGGTGGCAATCTGGGCCTCCAGCAGGCGGATTCCATGGTCCTTGACGATCAGGTCTTTTTTCAGGGCCTGGAACAAGGAGATGGTGTTTCCTGTGTAGGGATCTTTGTATCCGGTCACGGCCCTTTCTGCCGACAGCAGTTTGCTCTTCCACTCGTTCCCAACCACACCCAGAGCAGCAGCCTCCTCCACCGACAGCTTCTTGTTCTTCACCGGGTCGATGACGAAGCCGGTGGCAGCCTGGGCCTCCAGAAGAACCAGAGAGGTACCGGGGGTCAGGAGACCTTTGGCCTTGGCCTCGTAGATGCTCATGGTCTGCTTGGTTGACTGAACGTACACCCCGGCAATGCTGTTGGTTCCCTTCAAGTACTGGCGCACTGAGTCCATCTCGCTCACCTCATTCACTGTGACCTTTCCAGCACTGAGGTCTTTGTAGATTTTCTCATTAATGATTTTGGAGACGAGCAGCTCGTCCGCCGTGACGTCTTTCCTGATTCCTCTGAAGCTGTTCGTCTGAGACATCTCTGTGGTCGTTGTGGTGATTGTGGTGGAGGTGGTGGAGGTGGATGTGTGCTGTTGAACGATGGTTATTATCATCTCCATGAAGCGTTCAATTGTGATGGTTCCTGCCTTGTATTGCTGCACCAGTTCCCTCCGCTTCTCCTCAGTGATGTATTTAGAGTAGAGGAGATCCCACAAGGTCACAGTCTGACCTTTGAACTTCCCTCCTGCTTTGGTCGTTGTTGTGGATTTGAAGATTAGCTTGGTTTGCTCGTCGATGTAGAAGTAAAACTCTCCCTTCTTGGCGATGACCAGTAGGCTGAGACCGGTGGTGGGATCTTTCACACACCTCTCCACTAACTGGAGGTATGTGAGGTTCTCCTGGGTGTTGGGGTCAAAGAAGCCCTTGGTATCATCGTCAGGGTCAGACAGGATCTGGTTCATCTCCTCATCAAAGTATCCTCTCTGGTAGGCCACCTCTACGGGCACCCGATGGCTGTAGACCGGATCGATGATGCCTCCGGTGGCAATCTGGGCCTCCAGCAGGCGGATTCCATGGTCCTTGACGATCAGGTCTTTTTTCAGGGCCTGGAACAAGGAGATGGTGTTTCCTGTGTAGGGATCTTTGTATCCGGTCACGGCCCTTTCTGCCGACAGCAGTTTGCTCTTCCACTCGTTCCCAACCACACCCAGAGCAGCAGCCTCCTCCACCGACAGCTTCTTGTTCTTCACCGGGTCGATGACGAAGCCGGTGGCAGCCTGGGCCTCCAGAAGAACCAGAGAGGTACCGGGGGTCAGGAGACCTTTGGCCTTGGCCTCGTAGATGCTCATGGTCTGCTTGGTTGACTGAACGTACACCCCAGCAATGCTGTTGGTTCCCTTCAAGTACTGGCGCACTGAGTCCATCTCGCTCACCTCATTCACTGTGACCTTTCCAGCACTGAGGTCTTTGTAGATTTTCTCATTAATGATTTTGGAGACGAGCAGCTCGTCCGCCGTGACGTCTTTCCTGATTCCTCTGAAGCTGTTCGTCTGAGACATCTCTGTGGTCGTTGTGGTGATTGTGGTGGAGGTGGTGGAGGTGGATGTTTGCTGTTGAACGATGGTTATTATCATCTCCATGAAGCGTTCAATTGTGATGGTTCCTGCCTTGTATTGCTGCACCAGTTCCCTCCGCTTCTCCTCAGTGATGTATTTAGAGTAGAGGAGATCCCACAAGGTCACAGTCTGACCTTTGAACTTCCCTCCTGCTTTGGTCGTTGTTGTGGATTTGAAGATTAGCTTGGTTTGCTCGTCGATGTAGAAGTAAAACTCTCCCTTCTTGGCGATGACCAGTAGGCTGAGGCCGGTGGTGGGATCTTTCACACACCTCTCCACTAACTGGAGGTATGTGAGGTTCTCCTGGGTGTTGGGGTCAAAGAAGCCCTTGGTATCATCGTCAGGGTCAGACAGGATCTGGTTCATCTCCTCATCAAAGTATCCTCTCTGGTAGGCCACCTCTACGGGCACCCGATGGCTGTAGACCGGATCGATGATGCCTCCGGTGGCAATCTGGGCCTCCAGCAGGCGGATTCCATGGTCCTTGACGATCAGGTCTTTTTTCAGGGCCTGGAACAAGGAGATGGTGTTTCCTGTGTAGGGATCTTTGTATCCGGTCACGGCCCTTTCTGCCGACAGCAGTTTGCTCTTCCACTCGTTCCCAACCACACCCAGAGCAGCAGCCTCCTCCACCGACAGCTTCTTGTTCTTCACCGGGTCGATGACGAAGCCGGTGGCAGCCTGGGCCTCCAGAAGAACCAGAGAGGTACCGGGGGTCAGGAGACCTTTGGCCTTGGCCTCGTAGATGCTCATGGTCTGCTTGGTTGACTGAACGTACACCCCGGCAATGCTGTTGGTTCCCTTCAAGTACTGGCGCACTGAGTCCATCTCGCTCACCTCATTCACTGTGACCTTTCCAGCACTGAGGTCTTTGTAGATTTTCTCATTAATGATTTTGGAGACGAGCAGCTCGTCCGCCGTGACGTCTTTCCTGATTCCTCTGAAGCTGTTCGTCTGAGACATCTCTGTGGTCGTTGTGGTGATTGTGGTGGAGGTGGTGGAGGTGGATGTTTGCTGTTGAACGATGGTTATTATCATCTCCATGAAGCGTTCAATTGTGATGGTTCCTGCCTTGTATTGCTGCACCAGTTCCCTCCGCTTCTCCTCAGTGATGTATTTAGAGTAGAGGAGATCCCACAAGGTCACAGTCTGACCTTTGAACTTCCCTCCTGCTTTGGTCGTTGTTGTGGATTTGAAGATTAGCTTGGTTTGCTCGTCGATGTAGAAGTAAAACTCTCCCTTCTTGGCGATGACCAGTAGGCTGAGGCCGGTGGTGGGATCTTTCACACACCTCTCCACTAACTGGAGGTATGTGAGGTTCTCCTGGGTGTTGGGGTCAAAGAAGCCCTTGGTATCATCGTCAGGGTCAGACAGGATCTGGTTCATCTCCTCATCAAAGTATCCTCTCTGGTAGGCCACCTCTACGGGCACCCGATGGCTGTAGACCGGATCGATGATGCCTCCGGTGGCAATCTGGGCCTCCAGCAGGCGGATTCCATGGTCCTTGACGATCAGGTCTTTTTTCAGGGCCTGGAACAAGGAGATGGTGTTTCCTGTGTAGGGATCTTTGTATCCGGTCACGGCCCTTTCTGCCGACAGCAGTTTGCTCTTCCACTCGTTCCCAACCACACCCAGAGCAGCAGCCTCCTCCACCGACAGCTTCTTGTTCTTCACCGGGTCGATGACGAAGCCGGTGGCAGCCTGGGCCTCCAGAAGAACCAGAGAGGTACCGGGGGTCAGGAGACCTTTGGCCTTGGCCTCGTAGATGCTCATGGTCTGCTTGGTTGACTGAACGTACACCCCGGCAATGCTGTTGGTTCCCTTCAAGTACTGGCGCACTGAGTCCATCTCGCTCACCTCATTCACTGTGACCTTTCCAGCACTGAGGTCTTTGTAGATTTTCTCATTAATGATTTTGGAGACGAGCAGCTCGTCCGCCGTGACGTCTTTCCTGATTCCTCTGAAGCTGTTCGTCTGAGACATCTCTGTGGTCGTTGTGGTGATTGTGGTGGAGGTGGTGGAGGTGGATGTTTGCTGTTGAACGATGGTTATTATCATCTCCATGAAGCGTTCAATTGTGATGGTTCCTGCCTTGTATTGCTGCACCAGTTCCCTCCGCTTCTCCTCAGTGATGTATTTAGAGTAGAGGAGATCCCACAAGGTCACAGTCTGACCTTTGAACTTCCCTCCTGCTTTGGTCGTTGTTGTGGATTTGAAGATTAGCTTGGTTTGCTCGTCGATGTAGAAGTAAAACTCTCCCTTCTTGGCGATGACCAGTAGGCTGAGACCGGTGGTGGGATCTTTCACACACCTCTCCACTAACTGGAGGTATGTGAGGTTCTCCTGGGTGTTGGGGTCAAAGAAGCCCTTGGTATCATCGTCAGGGTCAGACAGGATCTGGTTCATCTCCTCATCAAAGTATCCTCTCTGGTAGGCCACCTCTACGGGCACCCGATGGCTGTAGACCGGATCGATGATGCCTCCGGTGGCAATCTGGGCCTCCAGCAGGCGGATTCCATGGTCCTTGACGATCAGGTCTTTTTTCAGGGCCTGGAACAAGGAGATGGTGTTTCCTGTGTAGGGATCTTTGTATCCGGTCACGGCCCTTTCTGCCGACAGCAGTTTGCTCTTCCACTCGTTCCCAACCACACCCAGAGCAGCAGCCTCCTCCACCGACAGCTTCTTGTTCTTCACCGGGTCGATGACGAAGCCGGTGGCAGCCTGGGCCTCCAGAAGAACCAGAGAGGTACCGGGGGTCAGGAGACCTTTGGCCTTGGCCTCGTAGATGCTCATGGTCTGCTTGGTTGACTGAACGTACACCCCGGCAATGCTGTTGGTTCCCTTCAAGTACTGGCGCACTGAGTCCATCTCGCTCACCTCATTCACTGTGACCTTTCCAGCACTGAGGTCTTTGTAGATTTTCTCATTAATGATTTTGGAGACGAGCAGCTCGTCCGCCGTGACGTCTTTCCTGATTCCTCTGAAGCTGTTCGTCTGAGACATCTCTGTGGTCGTTGTGGTGATTGTGGTGGAGGTGGTGGAGGTGGATGTTTGCTGTTGAACGATGGTTATTATCATCTCCATGAAGCGTTCAATTGTGATGGTTCCTGCCTTGTATTGCTGCACCAGTTCCCTCCGCTTCTCCTCAGTGATGTATTTAGAGTAGAGGAGATCCCACAAGGTCACAGTCTGACCTTTGAACTTCCCTCCTGCTTTGGTCGTTGTTGTGGATTTGAAGATTAGCTTGGTTTGCTCGTCGATGTAGAAGTAAAACTCTCCCTTCTTGGCGATGACCAGTAGGCTGAGGCCGGTGGTGGGATCTTTCACACACCTCTCCACTAACTGGAGGTATGTGAGGTTCTCCTGGGTGTTGGGGTCAAAGAAGCCCTTGGTATCATCGTCAGGGTCAGACAGGATCTGGTTCATCTCCTCATCAAAGTATCCTCTCTGGTAGGCCACCTCTACGGGCACCCGATGGCTGTAGACCGGATCAATGATGCCTCCGGTGGCAATCTGGGCCTCCAGCAGGCGGATTCCATGGTCCTTGACGATCAGGTCTTTTTTCAGGGCCTGGAACAAGGAGATGGTGTTTCCTGTGTAGGGATCTTTGTATCCGGTCACGGCCCTTTCTGCCGACAGCAGTTTGCTCTTCCACTCGTTCCCAACCACACCCAGAGCAGCAGCCTCCTCCACCGACAGCTTCTTGTTCTTCACCGGGTCGATGACGAAGCCGGTGGCAGCCTGGGCCTCCAGAAGAACCAGAGAGGTACCGGGGGTCAGGAGACCTTTGGCCTTGGCCTCGTAGATGCTCATGGTCTGCTTGGTTGACTGAACGTACACCCCGGCAATGCTGTTGGTTCCCTTCAAGTACTGGCGCACTGAGTCCATCTCGCTCACCTCATTCACTGTGACCTTTCCAGCACTGAGGTCTTTGTAGATTTTCTCATTAATGATTTTGGAGACGAGCAGCTCGTCCGCCGTGACGTCTTTCCTGATTCCTCTGAAGCTGTTCGTCTGAGACATCTCTGTGGTCGTTGTGGTGATTGTGGTGGAGGTGGTGGAGGTGGATGTTTGCTGTTGAACGATGGTTATTATCATCTCCATGAAGCGTTCAATTGTGATGGTTCCTGCCTTGTATTGCTGCACCAGTTCCCTCCGCTTCTCCTCAGTGATGTATTTAGAGTAGAGGAGATCCCACAAGGTCACAGTCTGACCTTTGAACTTCCCTCCTGCTTTGGTCGTTGTTGTGGATTTGAAGATTAGCTTGGTTTGCTCGTCGATGTAGAAGTAAAACTCTCCCTTCTTGGCGATGACCAGTAGGCTGAGACCGGTGGTGGGATCTTTCACACACCTCTCCACTAACTGGAGGTATGTGAGGTTCTCCTGGGTGTTGGGGTCAAAGAAGCCCTTGGTATCATCGTCAGGGTCAGACAGGATCTGGTTCATCTCCTCATCAAAGTATCCTCTCTGGTAGGCCACCTCTACGGGCACCCGATGGCTGTAGACCGGATCGATGATGCCTCCGGTGGCAATCTGGGCCTCCAGCAGGCGGATTCCATGGTCCTTGACGATCAGGTCTTTTTTCAGGGCCTGGAACAAGGAGATGGTGTTTCCTGTGTAGGGATCTTTGTATCCGGTCACGGCCCTTTCTGCCGACAGCAGTTTGCTCTTCCACTCGTTCCCAACCACACCCAGAGCAGCAGCCTCCTCCACCGA
Source organism: Neosalanx taihuensis (assembly GCA_030340665.1). Lineage (NCBI taxonomy): Eukaryota > Metazoa > Chordata > Actinopteri > Osmeriformes > Salangidae > Neosalanx > Neosalanx taihuensis. The sequence continues at coordinate 12,387,943 of CM059306.1, forward strand.
CAGCTTCTTGTTCTTCACCGGGTCGATGACGAAGCCGGTGGCAGCCTGGGCCTCCAGAAGAACCAGAGAGGTACCGGGGGTCAGGAGACCTTTGGCCTTGGCCTCGTAGATGCTCATGGTCTGCTTGGTTGACTGAACGTACACCCCAGCAATGCTGTTGGTTCCCTTCAAGTACTGGCGCACTGAGTCCATCTCGCTCACCTCATTCACTGTGACCTTTCCAGCACTGAGGTCTTTGTAGATTTTCTCATTAATGATTTTGGAGACGAGCAGCTCGTCCGCCGTGACGTCTTTCCTGATTCCTCTGAAGCTGTTCGTCTGAGACATCTCTGTGGTCGTTGTGGTGATTGTGGTGGAGGTGGTGGAGGTGGATGTTTGCTGTTGAACGATGGTTATTATCATCTCCATGAAGCGTTCAATTGTGATGGTTCCTGCCTTGTATTGCTGCACCAGTTCCCTCCGCTTCTCCTCAGTGATGTATTTAGAGTAGAGGAGATCCCACAAGGTCACAGTCTGACCTTTGAACTTCCCTCCTGCTTTGGTCGTTGTTGTGGATTTGAAGATTAGCTTGGTTTGCTCGTCGATGTAGAAGTAAAACTCTCCCTTCTTGGCGATGACCAGTAGGCTGAGGCCGGTGGTGGGATCTTTCACACACCTCTCCACTAACTGGAGGTATGTGAGGTTCTCCTGGGTGTTGGGGTCAAAGAAGCCCTTGGTATCATCGTCAGGGTCAGACAGGATCTGGTTCATCTCCTCATCAAAGTATCCTCTCTGGTAGGCCACCTCTACGGGCACCCGATGGCTGTAGACCGGATCAATGATGCCTCCGGTGGCAATCTGGGCCTCCAGCAGGCGGATTCCATGGTCCTTGACGATCAGGTCTTTTTTCAGGGCCTGGAACAAGGAGATGGTGTTTCCTGTGTAGGGATCTTTGTATCCGGTCACGGCCCTTTCTGCCGACAGCAGTTTGCTCTTCCACTCGTTCCCAACCACACCCAGAGCAGCAGCCTCCTCCACCGACAGCTTCTTGTTCTTCACCGGGTCGATGACGAAGCCGGTGGCAGCCTGGGCCTCCAGAAGAACCAGAGAGGTACCGGGGGTCAGGAGACCTTTGGCCTTGGCCTCGTAGATGCTCATGGTCTGCTTGGTTGACTGAACGTACACCCCGGCAATGCTGTTGGTTCCCTTCAAGTACTGGCGCACTGAGTCCATCTCGCTCACCTCATTCACTGTGACCTTTCCAGCACTGAGGTCTTTGTAGATTTTCTCATTAATGATTTTGGAGACGAGCAGCTCGTCCGCCGTGACGTCTTTCCTGATTCCTCTGAAGCTGTTCGTCTGAGACATCTCTGTGGTCGTTGTGGTGATTGTGGTGGAGGTGGTGGAGGTGGATGTTTGCTGTTGAACGATGGTTATTATCATCTCCATGAAGCGTTCAATTGTGATGGTTCCTGCCTTGTATTGCTGCACCAGTTCCCTCCGCTTCTCCTCAGTGATGTATTTAGAGTAGAGGAGATCCCACAAGGTCACAGTCTGACCTTTGAACTTCCCTCCTGCTTTGGTCGTTGTTGTGGATTTGAAGATTAGCTTGGTTTGCTCGTCGATGTAGAAGTAAAACTCTCCCTTCTTGGCGATGACCAGTAGGCTGAGACCGGTGGTGGGATCTTTCACACACCTCTCAACTAACTGGAGGTATGTGAGGTTCTCCTGGGTGTTGGGGTCAAAGAAGCCCTTGGTATCATCGTCAGGGTCAGACAGGATCTGGTTCATCTCCTCATCAAAGTATCCTCTCTGGTAGGCCACCTCTACGGGCACCCGATGGCTGTAGACCGGATCGATGATGCCTCCGGTGGCAATCTGGGCCTCCAGCAGGCGGATTCCATGGTCCTTGACGATCAGGTCTTTTTTCAGGGCCTGGAACAAGGAGATGGTGTTTCCTGTGTAGGGATCTTTGTATCCGGTCACGGCCCTTTCTGCCGACAGCAGTTTGCTCTTCCACTCGTTCCCAACCACACCCAGAGCATCAGCCTCCTCCACCGACAGCTTCTTGTTCTTCACCGGGTCGATGACGAAGCCGGTGGCAGCCTGGGCCTCCAGAAGAACCAGAGAGGTACCGGGGGTCAGGAGACCTTTGGCCTTGGCCTCGTAGATGCTCATGGTCTGCTTGGTTGACTGAACGTACACCCCAGCAATGCTGTTGGTTCCCTTCAAGTACTGGCGCACTGAGTCCATCTCGCTCACCTCATTCACTGTGACCTTTCCAGCACTGAGGTCTTTGTAGATTTTCTCATTAATGATTTTGGAGACGAGCAGCTCGTCCGCCGTGACGTCTTTCCTGATTCCTCTGAAGCTGTTCGTCTGAGACATCTCTGTGGTCGTTGTGGTGATTGTGGTGGAGGTGGTGGAGGTGGATGTTTGCTGTTGAACGATGGTTATTATCATCTCCATGAAGCGTTCAATTGTGATGGTTCCTGCCTTGTATTGCTGCACCAGTTCCCTCCGCTTCTCCTCAGTGATGTATTTAGAGTAGAGGAGATCCCACAAGGTCACAGTCTGACCTTTGAACTTCCCTCCTGCTTTGGTCGTTGTTGTGGATTTGAAGATTAGCTTGGTTTGCTCGTCGATGTAGAAGTAAAACTCTCCCTTCTTGGCGATGACCAGTAGGCTGAGGCCGGTGGTGGGATCTTTCACACACCTCTCCACTAACTGGAGGTATGTGAGGTTCTCCTGGGTGTTGGGGTCAAAGAAGCCCTTGGTATCATCGTCAGGGTCAGACAGGATCTGGTTCATCTCCTCATCAAAGTATCCTCTCTGGTAGGCCACCTCGACGGGCACCCGATGGCTGTAGACCGGATCGATGATGCCTCCGGTGGCAATCTGGGCCTCCAGCAGGCGGATTCCATGGTCCTTGACGATCAGGTCTTTTTTCAGGGCCTGGAACAAGGAGATGGTGTTTCCTGTGTAGGGATCTTTGTATCCGGTCACGGCCCTTTCTGCCGACAGCAGTTTGCTCTTCCACTCGTTCCCAACCACACCCAGAGCAGCAGCCTCCTCCACCGACAGCTTCTTGTTCTTCACCGGGTCGATGACGAAGCCGGTGGCAGCCTGGGCCTCCAGAAGAACCAGAGAGGTACCGGGGGTCAGGAGACCTTTGGCCTTGGCCTCGTAGATGCTCATGGTCTGCTTGGTTGACTGAACGTACACCCCGGCAATGCTGTTGGTTCCCTTCAAGTACTGGCGCACTGAGTCCATCTCGCTCACCTCATTCACTGTGACCTTTCCAGCACTGAGGTCTTTGTAGATTTTCTCATTAATGATTTTGGAGACGAGCAGCTCGTCCGCCGTGACGTCTTTCCTGATTCCTCTGAAGCTGTTCGTCTGAGACATCTCTGTGGTCGTTGTGGTGATTGTGGTGGAGGTGGTGGAGGTGGTGGAGGTGGATGTTTGCTGTTGAACGATGATTATTATCATCTCCATGAAGCGTTCAATTGTGATGGTTCCTGCCTTGTATTGCTGCACCAGTTCCCTCCGCTTCTCCTCAGTGATGTATTTAGAGTAGAGGAGATCCCACAAGGTCACAGTCTGACCTTTGAACTTCCCTCCTGCTTTGGTCGTTGTTATGGATTTGAAGATTAGCTTGGTTTGCTCGTCGATGTAGAAGTAAAACTCTCCCTTCTTGGCGATGACCAGTAGGCTGAGGCCGGTGGTGGGATCTTTCACACACCTCTCCACTAACTGGAGGTATGTGAGGTTCTCCTGGGTGTTGGGGTCAAAGAAGCCCTTGGTATCATCGTCAGGGTCAGACAGGATCTGGTTCATCTCCTCATCAAAGTATCCTCTCTGGTAGGCCACCTCTACGGGCACCCGATGGCTGTAGACCGGATCAATGATGCCTCCGGTGGCAATCTGGGCCTCCAGCAGGCGGATTCCATGGTCCTTGACGATCAGGTCTTTTTTCAGGGCCTGGAACAAGGAGATGGTGTTTCCTGTGTAGGGATCTTTGTATCCGGTCACGGCCCTTTCTGCCGACAGCAGTTTGTTCTTCCACTCGTTCCCAACCACACCCAGAGCAGCAGCCTCCTCCACCGACAGCTTCTTGTTCTTCACCGGGTCGATGACGAAGCCGGTGGCAGCCTGGGCCTCCAGAAGAACCAGAGAGGTACCGGGGGTCAGGAGACCTTTGGCCTTGGCCTCGTAGATGCTCATGGTCTGCTTGGTTGACTGAACGTACACCCCAGCAATGCAGTTTGTTGCCCCAAGGTATTTTTGGATTGATTCCATTTCGTTTACAGTTTCTCTAGTTATTTCACCAGTTATAATTTGTTTGAAGACCTCTTTGGAGATGATTTTCGATTCATAAAGTTCACTTGCTGATACTTGCTTTCGAAATCCTTTGAACTTCTTTTCTTTGGATGCCATCTCTTCTACAATTGTAGTTATTATCTCAGTTATTTCTTCAATTGTTATTGTTCTTTTGTTGTATTGTTGTATTAGCTGCTCTCTCTTTTGTTTAGAAATATATTCAGATAGTAAAATCTCCCACAGAGTAACAGTTTGGCCTTTGAATTTCCCAGCGTTCATGGTCATGGATATCTCTTTGAACTTCATCTCTGTTTTCTGATCTGTGTAAATGTTCTGACTGTCTCCATACAGTGGCAGAAGTAGAAGACCTGTGAGAGGATGCTTTTCACACCTCTGTTTCAAGTCATGATATGTCAGATTTTCTTTTGTGTTTGGATCAAAGAATCCTTTGTTGTCGTCATTCGGATTGGACAATGTTTGTGTTGTTTCTTCATTCAGATAGCCTCTCGCCTTCGCAACATGGACTGGAATTCTGTGGCTAGAAATTGGGTCAATTATTCCTCCTGTTGCTATTTGGGCTTCAAGTAGACGGATTCCATGTCCTTTCACAATCAGGTCTCTCTGCATTGCTTCAAACAATGATATTGTTGAATCTGTGAATGGATCAGTGTAACCAGTTACAGCTCGCTCAGCTGAGAGTAATTGTCCATGCATCTCCGGTCCAACTAGTTTTTCTTTAGCAGCTTCATCAACAGAGTAGTGTTTGTTTTTGACTGGATCAACAAGGAACCCTGTTGCAGCTTGAGCTTCAAGGAGTATCAGGGATGTGCCAGGAGCCAACAAGTTCTGTTTAGATGCCTCATATATGCTCAGTACCTTTTTGGATGGATGAAGTATGACACCAGCGATACTGCCTGTACCCTGCAAGAACCTACGCACAGATTCCTGTTTGATGACTTCTTCAAGAGTTACTTTTCCCTCCTTCAGACTCTTGAAAACATCAGTTTCGATGATGTTTGCATCCAGTAGTTGTTGTATGGACACAGGCTTTCTCAGACCCATTGTGGTTTGTTGCGCTTCAGTCTTTTCCAGTGTTGTGATTGTAGACGTTACCAGAGTGGTAATTTCTTGCGTGGTGATTTTCCTTGTTCTGTATCTTTCAATTAACTGAAGTCTTTGATCCTCTGTGAAGTATTTAGATTGAATCAAGTGCCACAGGCTGACTGACTGACCTGAGTAATGACCCACTGATATGGTAACAGTTGTCTTTTCAAGCTCCTTTTTTATTTCTGAGTCCGAGAACATCTTCACAGTTGTCGTCTGAGATGTTGTTTTGTCTGTCAGATTCAGGAAAAAAAGACCAGTTTCTGAATCCTGAATGCAACGGCCCAACATTTCCATATATGTCAGGTTTTCCTGTGTCACTGGGTAAAAAAAACCCTTGGTGTCATCACTTGTATCTGCCAGAATCATATGAAGCTCTTTATCAAAGTACCCCTTTCTGTATGCCACTTCAAGGGGTAAGTGAAGACATGTCACTGGGTCAATGATGCCACCTGTGGCAAGCTGGGCCTCAAGTAAACGGATTCCATGCTGCTTTAGAATCAGGTCTTTTTTCATTGCTTGGAAGAGGGATATCTTGTTGCCAGAGTAGGGGTCAATGTAACCAGTCACAGCCTTCTCTGCAGATAAAAGCTTCTCATACAATTCAGGGCCGATCACCTTCTTACTGAGGGCCTGTTCCACTCTCAATTTCTGGTTCTGCAGAGGATCAATGATGAACCCTGTGGCAGCCTGGGCCTCCAGAAGATACAAGGCAGTGCCAGGAGTCAAAAGGCCCTTTTTCATGGCCTCATAGATACTTAGTTTCTGATCGCCGGGCTGGAGAATTACACCTGCAATACAACTTGTTCCTTGCAAGTGTTTTCTTACATTTTCCATCTTCAACACATCCTCCTTTGTCAGTATTTCCTTTATCAGGTTATTGTATGTTGTTTCATCCACAATTCCTAACTTCAGAAGAACAGCAATTGAGACATTTCCCCTGAGTCCACTGAAACTGAACTTCTCTTGACGTTCAATCTCCTTGTTTTCAATAATTTCCAAGATGATGGTTATGATTTGCTCGACTGTGATCTTCCTTGCCTTGTACAGCTTGAACAACTCTTGCCTTTTGTCCTCACTTAGATACTCAGAATTCATGAGATCCCAAAGTGTGGCATTCTTTCCACTGAATCTGCCAAACCTCACTGTGACGGTTATGTTTTGCAGTGTTTCTTTGATGTGACCCTGCATGGTCAACCTCTGACTTTTGCTAATGAGGGGCAAGAGACAATTGCCCGTGCTCGGATCTGTGACACACCTTGCCAGAAGCTGCAGGTATGTGAGGTTCTCATGAGTGTTGGGGTCAAAGAATCCTTTAGTGTCATCACTGGGATCATCAAGAATCTGATTCATTTTTTCATCAAAATATCCCTTACTGTAGGCTACATGTACGGGGATACGATGGCTGTTAATGGGGTCGATGATGCCGCCAGTGGCAATCTGTGCCTCCAGAAGACGAATCCCATGGTCTTTTAAGATGAGGTCCTTCTGCATAGCTTGGAACAGAGATATCTTTTTTCCTGTGTATGGATCTGTGTAACCTGTCACTGCCTTCTCCGCCGAGCGCAGCTTTTCGTGTAGGTCAGGTCCCACGATTCTGGCCTTTACAGCTTCATCTACCGAGAGCCTTCTGTTTCTGATAGGATCAATGATGAATCCTGTTGCTGCCTGAGCTTCTAGAAGAATCAGAGCTGTACCTGGCATGAGTTTACCCATCTGTCTGGCTTGGTAGATGGTCATGATCTGAGAGTCAGGAAGCAGAACACCAGCGATGCTGTCTTTGCCTTTCAGATACATGGTCACATTTTCATCATGAGCAACATCTTTCACGGTCTTCCTCCCCTTCTTGAGGTCCTCCAGGTCCTTCTTGCTGATGATATCTGCCTCCACAAGCTGCTCTGCTGTGACGGCTTCTCTGATGCCTTCGAAGATGACCTTGGTTGTGTTTACTGAGTGTTCTATGACGTCAATAATCTTTTTGGTGAGAGTCTCGATTGTCAGATGTCCTTGTTTGTACTGCTGGATAATGTCTTGCCTCAGGTGCTCTTCAAAGTATTCTGACATCAGCAGCTCCCACAGAGACACAGTCATCCCCATGTACTTTCCGCACGTCATTTTTACGCTCACTTCTTTGAGAGAAAGTTTACTTTGATAGTCAATGAAATTATGATTCAGCCCTTTGAATTTGTCCCAAATAGGGAGCAGGCAGAGACCGGTGGCAGGATCAATAACACAACGCTCTGTCAGCTGAAGGTAGGTCAGGTTCTCCTTTGTGTTCGGATCAAAAAATCCTTTGGTGTCATCGCCTGAGTTTTCAAGTATTGTGTTCATGTTTTCATCAAAAAAGCCGCGCTTATAGGCCATGTCCACAGGAAGCCTGTGACTGTTGATGGGGTCAATTATCCCACCTGTTGCAATCTGGGCCTCAAGCAAGCGAATTCCATGCTCCTTCACGATGAGATCCTTCACCAGTGCTTGAAACAGTGATATTGTCTCACCAGTGTAAGGATCTTTGTAACCTGTTACTGCCTGTTCAGCAGATCGTAGCTTTGCATGATACTCTGGTCCTATGACTTTGTTTTTGATGGCTTCATCCACACTGAACTTCTTGTTTTTAACCGGATCAATGATATATCCAGTGGCAGCCTGTGCCTCCAGAAGATTCAGTGCTGTTCCAGGCATGATTATACCCTTCTTCATGGCTTGATATATGCTCATTTTCTGATTGGACGAGATCAAGGCCACTCCTGCGATGCTTCCTTTACCTTCCAGGTACTCTTTGACGGTCTCCATGAGCATCACATCCTGAGTCGTGGTGTTACCTTTCTGCAGGTCATCGTACGTTTGTTTGTTGATGATGTTGGATGCCAGGAGCTCAGTGGAAGACACTGTCCTTCGCAGGCCCTTGAAGGAAATGCAGATTGGAAGCAGCAACAGCCGAGTGTCAGGATCCACCATGCACTTAGCCATTAACTGTGAGTAGTTGAGAGTTTCTCTGGAATCTGGGTCATAGAACACACTGAGTTCTTCCATTTGGCCAGACAACAACTCCCTTTCAAAGTAGCCCTGCTCAATAGCTGATTCCTCTGAAATGTAAGTTTTCTTAACAGGGTCAACCAGGGATTTGGTGTTTATCTGTGCCTGCAGCAGCCTGTAGCCGTACTCTTTCGGAATGACATCCTTCTGTATGGCTTGGAAGACAGAGATGGTTTGGTTGGTGTATGGATCTATGTAACCAGTGATAGCTCTCTCTGCCACCAGAAGCTTCTCTTTCAACTCAGGCCCAACTAACTTCTCGTTAACAGCATCGTTGACTGATAACTTGCGGTTCTTGATTGGGTCGATGATTCCCTGCGTGGCAGCTTGGGCTTCTAAGATGGCGATAGCTGTTCCTGGCTTCAGAAGACGTTTCTTCAGCGCTTCATATATCGTTATCTTTTCTTTTGTTCTCTCAAGGAAGATTCCAGCCACTGCTCCAGGGCCAGGTGGGATTCCTTTCCTATCCATGCCTACAGTTGATGCCTTCTCTGTAATCTGTTTAAACATAGACAATAAGAAAAAAATAAGAATATATTTCTGGCTGTGCTTTCAAGTCAGTGTGTCTGAGGGCCTGACCAAAGTATAAAAAAGCTCAAAATGCTTTGGTTAAGTCTATAGATAAATACTTTGGTTAAGTCTATAGATAAATGCTTTGGTTAAGTCTATAGATAAATGCTTTGGTTAAGTCTATAGATAAATGCTTTGGTTAAGTCTATGATAAATACTTTGGTTAAGTCTATAGATAAATACTTTGGTTAAGTCTATAGATAAATACTCAAGGAACAATCAATAAGCAAATGTTATATATATGTCAAATGTGTATGGTTACAAAGAAATAGGATATATATTTTTATTGTGAATAAATTGTTTTATTTTTTCTCTGCAGCAAATAATATCAACTATAACTATCCTTTCAAAACATGGCCTTTCCAAAACATTATGATAATACAATTATTATTTTACTAACATATATTAATAATGCTTTATCAAGGGTGAGTAACAAATATTTAGTTGAAGCGACTAAAGAAGGTGTTATACTTCATACTGAATCTGAGACTAATTTAGTCTCATAAGCAAGGCCAATTAAAATGCCAAAACAGCATCTCATATTATTATAGTCAATCAAGGGCAAATGTTCATGCTTTGTCTCATCATACAGCATTAAGAATGTTTACTGAGTATTTTAAATGATTCTGGGATATTTATATTTCTTAATTTGGCAGACGCTTTGATCCAAAGCCATTTACAGTAAGTACAGGGACATTTTTCCCTGAGGCAAGTAGGGTGAAGTGCCTTGCCCAAGGACACAACTCATACAGCCACAACCGTGGAACGATCTCACAACCTTCCGATCATGAAGCCAACGCCTTAACCATTGAGCCATCTGATCCTCAAGTTAAATGCTAAACAGACAGTGAAATTACACACAGTCTTTTTATACTTAGGCTCACAGATATTCTTAACCCCCATGAATAAAACAGAATGAGCAACTTCAACTTTATTTTAATGAGTATACATTTGACTATAACTAGTATTAGATAGTTATTAAATAAACTCCAAGGCATGGGCGTCGTTAGCCCTGTTTTAGGGGGGCTGAAGCCCCCGTCGACAGAAAATGCCAGGGGCTAAGCCCCCCCTTTCTTTCAATCCTAGAAACGTCCCTGCTCCAAGGTAAATAAATGCTTTCCCATTTCTTCGCTCTACCCTCGCTTCACTTCAATGCTTCTATTGAATCTGATCAGGTTGTAGGTGTGTGTTGCGCAAGAGCATTTTCTCCAGCTCATGTAATGACAGTTTACATTTTACACCCTCCCCTTTCTATTATGAAATATTAGAAGAGACAAAATTGTATTTTTGAGTTGAGTGACTTAAACCATCCACTGCATTTTCAAAATATAAAAAACATAGTTATTGACAAGCCTATTATATGGTTTAAAAGTTAGCAAACGACTAACAATAATAATTTGTAGCAGTCTTACATTGGCGTTGCAAGACTGCATCTAAATGTATTAAACATCAGGTTATCTGCCTGTCTGATGTTAAGTCCTTTCATTTAGCTCTCGGCTGCTTTCACACAGGATGCTTCTGACCTGAAAAAACGTCTGAAGGAAGTGAACTGAACCGGTTTGCTTTATTTTTTAACTCTATTCTTCTCTGTTCTTTGATCTAACTCGAACTAACTGCATTCGCAACTTAACAGCTACGGAGAAACGAAAGTACATTTTCTTCAGCTGGTGTGGGTGTTTTACAGATCGGTGTGCAGTAATCATTAACTGAAGGCAGGGCAGATACAGCTCTATAAAAATGGCCCCTTTCTCACTATCAGTTGTCATATAATTTAAGTGCGTACATAGTTCCAGTTGAATTACAGTCACAAAAGTAACAGCTGCAATGTGCTACAGCATACAGTCCTGTACATTTACTATTGTGTGTAGAAAGCAAAACATAATTAACTGTCAAATAAGATTGACAATAGACAACATATTCTTATTTATACTATCAAGTTCAGAAGTCTATGGTTGTGTAGCTTTACTACCAGAAAAACACAAACATCTGCTGCATAACATGATTAATAACTGCACTGTCTGGGAGGAGATTCACTGCTCGCCTTGTAAAACTCACATTTAAAACACTTTCAATTCAACTTAAATGTGGATAACTGTCATTGCTACATAAATTAAGCAGTAATTTGTCGTTTCAATGTCAATTGTCACTTGAAAATGCAATTGCCTTGATAAGTAACAAAGAGAAAACAGAAAGCAGTTGTGTATTCACAGATATAAAGAACTCTTTCTTACCTTGGGTTGGTGTGTGTCTATGGTGTTAGTCTTGCACTGGGCAGGTGTGACTTCTCGTCTCAGTAAAAGTTCTTTTCCTTGGACTCTTATACAGATACACCAGGAAAAGACACTCCCATTCTTTCAGGAAAGTCCTGCTTTCATTGTGTTGGCCAGTTGCCAGAATTCCAGAGATTCTTCAGCATTGTCTTGTATGTGCATTTCTACCACCTGGCTTGTAGTTTATTGTTGGTGGTGCACTGCACTGTGCAGTAGCATATGATATAACAAAGCAAAATCAATACTTTTATATCTGTAACCTGGTGTGGTGATCAGTAGCCAATCAAACATGTCACCTTTGCAGATTCTTATCTTAGGAATGTTGAAGTTATGACAATAGAACTCCTCCTTGCTGATAAGAGTGGATCTTTCAGCTCCATGAGTTGAGAGCACGATAGTGTAACAACATTCCTGAGGCAGATTACTGCTTAAACGAGCATGACCTACAAGTTCTGAGGAATCCTGACTGTCAATGTAAACTAGTTATCAACCACTAACAAGTCTTAAGACAGTATTTGCACGGGTGGGTTGAGTTGAGTGATTCTAATGCTGAACCTGTGGGTCAGAAACAGTCTGGGGGTTAAAGTTGCTTAACTTACTCTTAAACCTTCACACATCTAGAGTGCATTTTGTCACCTTGTCATTGCAAACATACTTACACACACATGATGTCGCACACGCAAACTGGTACATACTCAGAGTATCTAGTCTGATTTGAACTCTCGCTTTGGGCTGTGGAGCAGGCTGGTGCTTTGGGCTGTGGAGCAGGCTGGTGCTTTGGGCTGTGAAGCAGGGTGGTGCTTTGGGCTGTGGAGCAGGCTGGTGCTTTGGGCTGTGGAGCAGGCTGGTGCTTTGGGCTGTGAAGCAGGGTGGTGCTTTGGGCTGTGAAGCAGGGTGGTGCTTTGGGCTGTGGAGCAGGCTGGTGCTTTGGGCTGTGGAGCAGGCTGGTGCTTTGGGCTGTGGAGCAGGCTGGTGCTTTGGGCTGTGGAGCAGGCTGGTGCTTTGGGCTGTGGAGCAGGGTGGTGCTTTGGGCTGTGAAGCAGGGTGGTGCTTTGGGCTGTGGAGCAGGCTGGTGCTTTGGGCTGTGGAGCAGGCTGGTGCTTTGGGCTGTGGAGCAGGCTGGTGCTTTGGGCTGTGAAGCAGGGTGGTGCTTTGGGCTGTGGAGCAGGCTGGTGCTTTGGGCTGTGAAGGGTGTGGACCTTTCAGCACAAGCTACAGGCTGTCAAGGACCAAACCTGCAGTGGAATACCTCGGTGTTCACAGGTAAACTCTAATTAGGAACAGGAACATGACATCTCACATGACTTCATGACAGGCTGTGTGCAGGCTGGTAACTTTAGTATCTCACTGGGTTCTGTTCTGCACTAGTATTAGGTTGGGGATGAGATATATGATGAATTATTTTCATTCTGTTAATACCTAAATGGAGAAAAAAATAAAGAAAATCTCACCATGTTTGCGTGAAGAGGACAGAAGTTTGGCGTGTTCAAGGATTACTGAATTCTGAATAGGAATATGAGCCAGTTAAACTACAAATTGTATGACTGCCAAATAATAATGTGACTGTGATAAAATAACATGAGCCTTCCATTGTAAGGTCATAAGTAGAGGAAATCTTACTGAAACCTCCACAAACACACTATACTAAATATTTAATCACACGCTCTTATCCAGAGTGACTTACAGCAAGTACAGGGACATTCCCCCTGAGGCAAGTAGGGTGAAGTGCCTTGTCCAAATACACAACATCACATAGCCACAGCCAGGAATCAAAACCTTCCGATTATGAGGCCAACGCCTTAACCCGCTGAGCCACCTGAGTCTCCTGACTCCCCTTCTACTAAACACAGATTCCTTTTCTTGACAGATAGCTTCAGAGAATTATTTTGTCATTTGTCTTCAACAGAATTCTTTGGAAAGCATATTTCCTTGTATGTTGACATTACAATAACACTGTTAAGCAATAAACCTGCTCAAGCTTATTGTAATTTGAATTGGAGTGTAACCAACACTGATTGAACTGAACAAAACTAGTTCTGTACATTTTAATTCCCATTTTCAAAGTAATAAGATGTTATATGTTATGTTGTGATAAACAGCGGCTCTGTTTTGTGCTTGTCTTTCAGTTCAGAAGTGACAGATTACTTAGTGTCCATTAACATGTACTCGTGGCTTTTGTTGTCAAACCAGTAGCAACAAAGCTCCCATTCATTCTGTTGTTTTTGCCAAATCAGTTGCAAAATCAATCACTTGGCACCTACAGTGTCTTTGGTGTCGTCATTTTCTTCATTTAAGATAAGAAGAAAGAAATGACTTTCTTCTGCTATCAATTCTCCCAATGACAAACTGAAAGAATATTGGATATTGTTTCCAAAAAGTGTTAAGATGCTTTATTCAGTGAAGAGGTGCTTGAGACACCATGTCAGGTGTGTGTGTGTTGTTCTGCTTCTGGTTCTGTTCATTCATGGACATGCTCATCATTTCAGATATAATAAGGAGCACCAGGACACTCAAGGGCCTTAAGAGACCTTGTAAAACCAGACCAGCAATGTGTGTGTAGCTGTGTGTGTGTGTCTCCCTATGTGTGTGTGTGTCTCCCTATGTGTATGTGTGTGTGTGTCTATGTGTGTGTGTGTGTCACTGGGTGTGTGTTCTGTGTTTGTGTCACTGGGTGTGTTTGTCTCTGTGTGTGTGTGTTTCTCTATGTGTGTGTGTGTCGCTGTGTGTGTGTGTGTCTCTCTGTGTGTGTGTGTCACTGGGTGTGTTTCTCTCTGTGTGTTTCTCTATGTGCGTGTGTCTGTCTCTCTGTGTGTGTGTGTGTAACTGTATGTGTGTGTGTAACTGTGTGTGTCTGTGTGTGTCTCTGTGTGTCATTCTGATGCTAGCCTCTACCATTCAAAAGCATTCCATTAGCATTAAGATGTCACATAGTAGCTCCCTAATTAACTTATTATCTTGTATTATATTATTTTCTTGATGATAGCATGTCTAACTAGCTTTGTGTGCCATACTTACCTAGTTGATGCATCACTAACGGAAACATACATGAAAATGTTTAAACTGCTAATGGGTATTGAAACCAGACATAACTCATCACCTTAACATGGATAGATGTTCCACACCTGTCTGTCTGCTGTTCCACACCTGTCTGTCTGCTGTTCCACACCTGTCTGTCTGCTGTTCCACATCTGTCTGCTGTTCCACACCTGTCTGTCTGCTGTTCCACACCTGTCTGCTGTTCCACACCTGTCTGGTGTTCCACACCTGTCTGCTGTTCCACACCTGTCTGCTGTTCCACACCTGCTTGTGAATCCAAACCATTACCAAAGACTTCCTGCACTGTCCTGTTAGCATGGGTTAGCTGTTAGCTGCCTGTGTGTGATGACTCTGTCTAAACTGTGTCCAGCCCTTCCACCTCAGCACAGACAGCTACATAGCTAATGGATACTGGACCTTTTTAGGATGAGATATGCCGGAATATACCGATTTATTTTTCACCATCCTGGTTGGTTTGTTTGCTGGTTCAGTGGATATTCTGTTGATTTTGGTGATGAACGTTTGTTTTAAACGTTAAATATGAGTCTAAGATTAATTGGGGAGGGTAAATTTTTGGGGGAGTGTAAAATTGTATTTTTTATATATTTAACACCGACTGCAATAAAAAACTATGTTCCAAGAACTAACTAGTGATTCAAGTTGCGGAATCACTTTCGAATGCCTGCCTGCCTCAGGTCTTAACTTGATTTATTGGTGTACAGATTGATGTAGCCCTCCAGATCGGATTTCATGAAGTCATTAACGTTTCCCACAGCTCGTCGTGTTGAGTCTTGTTCTGCTGCGTCCTCCTGTCACTCTCCTGTCAGCCTCGCTGCCCTAGAGGCTGTGACGCCGAGCAGGACAAGTCTTTTAATGACAGTGTTACGGTATGAATTCATTTAAAAAAATGTGTCGGGGGGGAAAAAAGTGCCATTGCGTGTACAGAAGGTGTGTTCGCTGTCCTTACCTGAAGTGTAAAATCATGTCTCATACTTTAACGTCTCATGTTCTTGTCACTAGTTTGTACAAATTACACATGATTAAAAAGGCTTCATTGCCTCATATCCCTCAAACTAACTTAAAAATGGCGACCAATACAAAGACACAAATTAAGTAACTGGTCACCATTTTTATTGCATCCTTTCAACCAAATTAGTAAACATGCGAAGCAAAAAATTGAAATATGAAAACATTTAAATCAATGAAATTATGATTTACAAAGATTACTGAACACTGGAAGCAAGAAGTGATAATGCTTGATACATTAACTAGGTATGCTATTGAATGCTAACATGATTATTGAATGGATCCTTTAATCCTCTATTAGCTATCAGCAGAATGTACTTTTCAGTGAAGTATCAATTTACACAACAACAATTGTCCCACCTAAATGTTTTAGCATCTCATTGGTACACCGGCTATACAGGCACTTGTAAAACAAGGTTAAAAGAACAGTATAAAGACTTCACGAGGTGTTCAGGACCAAATTACTATGTACATCAGAAAGCGGAATTTGAGTGTCATGTTATTCATATTTAGCAAGAGATTTGAGGAAAGATTGTCTTCTGGTTGTTTTGTGAAGTGTGCATAACCTTGAACACAGGAGCTGGACACAGAAGAAACAGCAGCTGAGATGGTTGAATCTGAAAAACAAAAAAAACATACAACAGTTATTAAATAAGATGATAAGAACATTTGGCAACACTCTGCATTAAGGTAAAATGCTACCTAATTAACCTAAATGTGAAATGTTGCTGAGCTTTTTAAATCGGTTTCCGTGACAGAATGAGTACAGAATATTCGGTTGTCAAGTCCAAGACAAAGAAAGAAGATTCAAATACATGGAGGAAAATATTTAACACAAAAAAGGTTAGCAGTAATAAAACTTACATTTGTGTCAGAATAGTCGTCAGACTTGTTGTAATCCTCCATTTTGTTGTCATCTTGTGATTTGAGATGAGCCTGACAGCGGGAAATCTGATGTTCACCTTCTTGCTCTTCATGTGTGATATAGCATCACATGAGCATCATTTTCACTTCAGTCAGTCTAGTATGTTTATTTGAAAGCTGCTGATAAACATTCCTGTAGCTCACAGTGCTAATATTCAACCCCTTATAACTACCAAGCGCCGTATTATTAGAAGCTTGCTCTTTCCCAAAGTTTAGAAATGACTTCTACTAAATATACACATACAAGGGTATCTACTAAACCACTTTCATAGCCAAGTAAATTTATCATAGAAAAACTTAAATCTCACACAAGTCTTTCTGTGCTGAAATATAACAAAACACACAGTATCTCAAAACCTTGACGGATAACTCGAACAGTCTACGTTACAAGTAACAGTAGACTTGAACATAGAAAATATTAAAGTTTTCCATTTAAAATGTTGTCAACGATATACAAGTTGAATTACTTAAATGACAGTTTGAATACAAGTATTCTATAAAGGATAGCGAATTAAAAAAGGACTACACAATTTAAAACAGAACCACAGAAAATAACATACAAATTATATATTAACTGCAAAGCTCCAAAACAATCACATGCAGAAGAAAATAATTCGAAAAAACAATGTTTTCTTCTGTGGATGGCTTGGCACCTTAAGAGCTCTGTGGTTATATTGTGTTAAATATCCATCTTCAAAATGGCAGCGACTGCCTAATACTAATAATGCTGCTAGGATCAGTGCCAGCTCATCGGGTCTCCCTCCAGCTCCTAGTACCGCCGGCCGTAACTTGGGGAGCTGTAGGAGGAGGAGGAAGTGAACGTAGTGGAGAATCCTGAACTGGAGGCATCAAAGCTCCCCCTCCTGGAGCCACTCCTGGAGCCAGAACGAGAACCAGTGGCTGAGCTAGCGCCGCTCACACTGTAGGGACTGTAGAGGCCTTTACTGGACTGAGATGAGGCTTCCAACAGGCGCAGAGAAGAACCCTCCTCCATCATGCTCCTGTCCATGGCGTCCTTGTAGGAGATCTTGATCTTGGTTTTGGGACACGTGAGGTATTTGGAGTATCCGCTTACATCTCGTAGCTTTTGTGCCGTCCGTGCGTCTAAGGTGCCCTTCTTGATGGCCTCGTCCAGCGGAACTCTTGCTGCTGTCTCTGGTTCAATCAAGCCACCAGTGAGATACTGGACTTCCAGGAAGCGCTGGCCTGCTTCATAGTACAGCCAGCCCTTTTTTAGCGCCTGGGCTGCAGACATTTTGGTTTTAGTTCTTGGATCCTCAAATCCATTGAAGGCCTTCTGGGCGAGGTTGATACGGTCGACCATGATCTTGTCCACCAGTCCTTTGTTCACCGCATCCGCAACCGAGAACTTCTCTCCCGTGTTGGGATCGATGATGCCTCCAGTGCATGCTTGGGCCTCCAGTAACCTCTGTCCTGTGATGTTGTCCACGAGGTTTCGGTGCATGGCCTCCGTGACAGACACTTTCTCCAGCGTGTCCGTGTCCAGGATTCCAGCCACAGGGCCAGTCTCTTCTGTAGGGTCGTTCCATGTAGTTGCTGGTGTTTTGATAGAAGGCACCGGGCTCATGGGGTAGGAGGAGGTCGATCCGAAAGAGGAGGATCGGGACCTGCTGCCGCTCGTATTCCCAGAGAGCATGTCTGCAAACTCAGTAATGGACAGAGTTCCTGCACGGTACTGATCCACAGCAGACTGATCAATAAGGCCCTTTGAGATGGTCTCATCTATGTCATACTGCCGACCAGACCTTCTGTCAATGATCATGGACTTCACAACGCCATCCGATGAGGATATGGTAATCTCTTCCCACTCGCATTCCTGCTCTGCGAGCTCGAGGTAGGTCTGGTGATCGATGAGCCCTTTGCGATATGCCTCATAAACAGACATCTCCTTGCCCGACTCAGGATCCACGATAACCACTCGGCGTTTACGCACGGACGACTTGGAGGAAGTCTTCTTCTCACGTTTCTTCTCTTTCATCAGTAAAAGTGCCAGTCCAGTTTCTGGGTGAATCATGCACCGTTCCATCAGCTGCAGGTATGTGAGGTTCTCCTCGGTGTTGGGGTCAAAGAAACCTTTCGTGTCATCAGAGGGGTCGGTGAGGATCTCGTTCATCTCCTTGTCGAAGAGACCGCGTTTGTAAGCCATCTCAACAGGCAAGCGATGGCTTTCCTCTGGATCGATGATGCCACCCGTGGCGATCTGGGCTTCCAACAGACGAATGCCGTGGTCTTTTAGAATGAGTCCCTTTTTCATGGCCTGAAAGAGAGAGATGATCTTGCCAGTGTATGGGTCCTTGTAGCCCGTTACTGCACGTTCTGCAGACAGAAGTTTATCTTTGAACTCTGGACCCACAATGCCCATTTTAACAGCTTCGCTAACATTAAGCTTCAAGTTCTTTATAGGATCGATGACATATCCTGTTGCAGCCTGGGCCTCAAGAAGTTCAAACGCAGTTCCTGGTCTTATCATGTTCTTTTTCATTGCTTGATATATGGACAGATTCTCTTTGCTTGATTCTACATACACCCCAGCAATGCAGCTTGTGCCTTCAAGGTACTTCTTCACATCTCTGCTGACCTCCTCCACTGTGATAAGTCCCTCCAAGAGGTCGTTATACGTCTTCTGGCTGATAATCTGAGAGCACAGCAGCTCCTCAAGAGTGATCTGTTTTCTGAGACCCTTAAAAAGCAGTTTTCTGTCTGCCAGTGAGAGTAACAGCAAGCCACTGTCTTTATCAGCTTTGCATCTCTTCAGTAGCTGGGCGTAGGTGGTTTTCTCATCTGTGGTGGGTTCAGTGTATGCTTGAACATCTCCAGTTGGATGCATTAGTCTGTCGTACGTTTCTCTGTTGATGTACCCACGTTGCGTGGCAACATCTGTGGGAAGATGGAAGTAATATTCTGGGTCCATAATGCCTCCTGTGGCCACCTGAGCTTCCAGAAGTCTCAGGGCATAGTTTTCAGGAATGAGATCTTTCTTCATTGCTTGGAAGATCGATATCACTTTCCCACTGTAAGGATCCTTGTAGCCAGTCACTGCCCTCTCGGCTGAAAGAAGTTTGTCATGGAGCTCAGGGCCAACTAGCCCTTTGCGTACTGCCTCATCCACAGTCAACAACTGATCCTTCACTGGGTCGATGATGAATCCAGTCGCTGCTTGGGCCTCAAGGAGACTAATAGCTATCTCTGGCTTGATGAGTCCTCTCTGCATGGCCTGGTAAATGCTGATCTTGGATGGGGAATCTGACAAAATACCAGCAACACATCCAGTACCAAAGAGATAGTGCTTCACTGAAGGCATTTCCATCACCTCACGAATGGTGACTTTTTCTTGCTTCAACAGGTTATATGTCTGAAGGTCAATGATTCTAGAACTGTACAGGTCCTCAATTGTGACTCTCCTTCTAATCACATCACACGACATAGACTGTTCCGTCTTAATAACTTCTCGTTGTTCAATTATTTCTATGATAATGATGATCATTCTGTCTTTTGTAATTTGCCCAGAGCGATACTGTTCCATCAGTCTGTGCTTTTCTTCTTCTGGGAGCAAATTGGACCTCATGATGTCCCACAGAGTCATACTCCTGCCTGCAAAACTCTCGTGAGGTATATCAACTTGAGTGTTGGATAAGTCTGTCTGTGCCTGTTCTTCTGTGTACACGTAGGACACTTCCTCCGAAGGAACTTTGTCCTTTGATAGGGACAGGAAGCACAGACCAGTGGCAGGGTCTCTTATGCATTTTGCCTGCAGTTGTTTGTACGTGGATCTTGTGTTGGTGTTTGGATCATAAAAGCCTTTCACATCTCCTGAGGGATCGCTGAAGGTTTTGGCCATTTGTTTAGTTAAATATCCCCGCTGGTAGGCCACATCTATAGGCACTCTGTGACTACTAACTGGATCGATCACTCCTCCAGTGGAAACTTGAGCCTCTAAAAGGGGGATAGCGTGTTCACGTGGCACAAGATCCTTATTCATAGCTTGGAATAATGATATTGTGTTTCCTGTATAAGGGTCTTTATAACCTGTTACTGCCTTCTCAGCTGAGAGAAGCCTTTCATGAAGCTCAGGCCCAACGACTCCAATCTTGACAGCGTCGTCGACAGTGTGCTTTTGGTTTTTGACTGGGTCAATTATAAAGCCAGTAGCAGCTTGCGCTTCTAGTAATGCAATTCCCGCTTTTTGACTCAGCAATTTCGATTTCATTGCTTGATAAATGCTTAATTTGTCTTTTGAATCTTCTGTATAAATCCCTGCAATGTTGTCGGTACCTTGGAGGTACTTCTTGACTGAATCCATGTCACTGATGTCTTTGGGTTTCTTTTTCCCTTGTTTGAGTTGATCAAAGGTGGACTTATTAATGATGTTGGACTCAAGCAAGGCAGAGACAGTGACAGGTGCCCGGAGACCATCAAAAGACATCTCGTCCTGTTTGTTGGTGTCCTTGTCTTCAATCATTGAGACAACCATTTTCATCATTTTCTCAACGGTCATGAATCCAGTTCTGTACAGTCGAATCAGCTCAATTCTTTTCTCCTCGGTGATATACTGAGAGTGAATGATTTCCCAAATGGTGACTCTCCTTCCTTTAAATGGTCCGTACTGTAATTCCAAAGTTGCGTGATTCAGTGCCTCTTTGGCTTGGGTGTCAGAGATTTTAAGGTTTTCTTCCTGACTTGATTTCATGGCTTTTTCAGAAAGAGGAAGCAGTGGGAGACCAGAGTCTTTGTCAGTGACGCACCTTTTCAGCAGCTGTGCGTAGGAGGAGCCCCCCTGCAGCTCAGGATCGTAGAAAACTTTAGTTTCATCACTGTCCTTGTTCAACAGATCATTCATCTCATTGCTGAAATAACCTCGTTTGCAGGCAGCGTCGTGTGGCAGGTGATAACTTTTGACAGGATCAATAATTCCCCCAGTAGCCAGCTGGGCTTGAAGCAGACGGACTCCATGATCTTTCTTTATGAGGTCTTTGTTCATCGCCTCAAAAAGAGACACTGTGTTCCCACTGTAAGGATCCTTGTAGCCCTGCACAGCTCTCTCAGCAGACAGGAGTCTTTCATGCAGCTCTGGGCCCACCAAGCTCGATTTAACAGCTTCATCCACAGTAGACTTTTCATTTTTAACCGGGTCAATAATAAATCCAGTAGCTGCTTGAGCCTCCAGCAGATTCAGGGTAACTTCTGGTGAGATTATCTCTTTTTTCATAGCTTGATATAATGACATTTTCTCTTTTGTAGATTCGTTGATCACTCCGGCGATGCTGTGTGTTCCTCTCAAAGCTTTCTTGACAGCGTCCATTTCTGAGATTTCTTTCATTGTTATTTTGCCATTTTGCAGCTTATTGAACAAGCCTTTGTTGATTATTTTAGAATCCAGAAGTTCCGAGGCGAGGACTGAGGCCCTGAGACCATCTAAACCACTTTCCTTCTTTTTCTCTTTATCTTCCACAACAGTAATGACAATCTTTATGATTTTCTCCACAGTTATTTTTCCAGTTTTATACTGAGATATCAGGTCCCTTCTCTGCTCTTCTGTGAAATACTCAGAGTTGATAATTTCCCAAATAGTAACAGTCTTCCCTCTGAATCGTCCAAAAGGTACAGTAATGTTTGATTTGCTGAACGTATCTTTAGTTTCTTCATCCGTGCGAGGAATCCCACTTTCAGCAGCTTGATCTGTTATTGGCAGTAGCAGCAAACCTGTTTCTGAATCCGGGACGCATCTTTCCAACAGCTGCTTGTAGGTGACAGTCTCCTGAGTGCTGGGGTCAATGAACAGTTTGCATTCATCAGAAGCTTCAGCAAGTTTCTTATTCATGTCAGCGTCATACTGCCCTTGCTTGTAGGCCGTCTGGAGGGAAACACGATGGCTGTTGATAGGGTCAACAACTCCACCTGTTGCAATTTGAACATCTAGAAGTTTGATGGCCTGGTCTTTCTCAATTAGACCCTTTATCATAGCTTCAAAGATTGAGATTCTATCTCCAGTGTAAGGGTCCTTGTAGCCGGTCACAGCCTTCTCTGCTGAAAGTATTTTGTGGTGAAGTTCTGGTCCGATGACTTCTTCCTTCACAGCTTCGTCCACTGAGAGCGTTCTGTTTTTCACTGGGTCAATGATGTGACCAGAGGCAGCCTGAGCCTCTAGAAGCATGACCGCAGTGCTTGGAGTAATCTTCTTCTCTTTCAAGGCCTGGTAAACCGTCATTTTTTGCTTTGATGGAGTTAGGACTCCCCCAACACAGTTCTGTCCCTTCAGGCACATTTTAACTTTCTCAGTTTTACTCAGGTCTTGAACTTTGGCTTTGCCCTGTTTCAGCTTGTCGAATTCCTTCTTGGTCAGAATACCAATTTCATAGAGCCTGTTTGCTGGAACCTTTTCCCTTATCCCATCAAATGCCAGTGTTGAGTCTTTCTTGCCATCTGTTTCCACAGAACCGTTTAAAACTTTCTTGGTAGTTTCCAATGTCACTGCTTTGCATGGATCTTCTGGGACCACGTCAGTTTGAATTTCAATTTCCTTCACTGAGCTGGGTTTTTGAGCAACCGCTAGTTTCTCCAGCTTGTCTCTCAGATTCTTATTTTCTTCAGCCAATAGCTTTTCTTGTTCAAGCTTTTTCCTCTGAAATTCTTCCATTTCTCTCTGCTTGTTCAGCATTTCCTGCTCAGCTTCCTTCTGCCGTTTTACCACAGCGTCCATGTTTTCCTTCAGTGTCTTTTTCTCCTCTTCCATCTGTTTTATTTGACGCTCCTGATTTTCTTTGAGAATCTTTGCCTTCTTGACTTCATCCTCAAACTCTTTTTCAAGCTTTCTTTTCTCACTCTCGATGAGCTTCTCTGTTTTTAGTAAAGTTTCTTTCTCTGTGAAGAAAGACTGTTGAAGAAGAGCCTTCTCTTTCTTCATTTGCTCCTCATGGGCATCAGCCATCTATTTTAAAAAGAAAAATATAATTAGTACAAAACACAAGTTATAGTTAAATTACAAATATTATGAAATAATCTGAATGATGGTTCAGAGTATCAGAGTATTTCTTGTTCATGATCAAATGACAGACCAATTTCTTAACAGCGTTTGAGATACAACATTCATGATAAATTGCTGGACATATGTTATTCTCAGTCGCTGCAATTTATATGAATAGTTATCTAGTTTACTTGTTAGTTTTTTGGGAGGGAAGTTATTATATTAATAACTGACTAATTATTTCAAAATGTTCAATCCCATTCAACAATACCTCTTTGGACTTATTCAGCAAGTCTTCAGCCTCTTTTTTCAATCTTTCCTTTTCCTTCTGGAGGTCACTGATGGTTTTGCGTAGCTCATCAGACTCCCTGGTGCTCTGGAGTCGCTGAACCTCTAGTTTCTCAACAACAACCTTGTCTACAGTTTGATGCTCTGTCTCTTCTAGTTTAGCCCTGATGTCATCTGCCTGTTTCTTGAATTTCTTAGCCTCCTTTTCTGCTTTCGCCTGAGCATCACTGAGCTGAGACACCCTCAGCTTTAGTTTATCGGCTTCTTCGGAAACCTCCAGCTGCCTCTTGCGCTCGGCCTCTAAAGATTTCTGGAAGACTTCTGTCTCGTTCCTGAGACGCTGCTGCATTTTTTCTTTGTCTTCCAGTAGTTTCTGGGCCTTTTCCTGGGCCTGCTCCTTCTGTTTCTGGAGCTCCTCCGCCTCAGATTTCAGTTTACTTGCCTCTTGAATGGCTTGCATTTTTTCTTTGAGCATTTTGTCTGCTAGCGCCCTCTGCTGTGCGAGGTCTGCCTCTGCGATCTGCCTCTGCCTCGCTGCCTCCTGAGCCTCAATGCTGAGCCTGGCTGCCTCTTCTGCCAGTTTCCTCATGTTTTCCGCTTCCTCCTCCAGTAACTTCTGAGTGTTGTCTTTGTCTTTTTGTAAGAGCTGCTTGTTCTCCTCCTCGATCCTCAGCTTCAGTTTGACCAGCTCCTCCATCTGAGTCTTGACTTTGCGTAACTCTTCCTCTACCTGGCCTTTCTGTTTTACCGCATCACTGACTTCACTTTTCAACCTCTGCAGCTCTGCGTCGAGGACACTTTTCTGCTTGTCGGTGTTGTCTAGTTGCAGTTTCACCTTGGACAGCTCCTTTTCGACTTGAGACTTCTGTTTGACGGTTTGTTCAGCTAGTTTTTTGTACTTTGCCATCTCGTTATCCGCCTGTTTCCTCTGTGCCAGGGCTTCTGCCTCTGCCTTGGCTCTGCTGGAGGCCTCCAGCTCTGCCTCTCTCTTCAGTCTCTCAGCGTCCTGCTGTGCCTTGGACTGCTTGGCAGCTTCAGCCTCTGCAGCCTGCTTCTGCTTTTCAGCATCTTCCGCTTTATTACGGAGCAGAGCAGCCTCTTTCTCTGCTTTTTCAGCTGCTTTTTGGGCGGCTTGAGCGAGTTTCTTAGCCTCATCAAATTCCTTTTTGAGCTTCTCCTGAGCGAGAGTGTCTTCCTTCTGCTTGGTGAGAACTTCAAGCACATTCTTTTCAGCAGAGCTGCATTTCAGAGCCGTCTCTTTGGCCAGAAGAATCTGTTGTTCTGCCTGCTTGTCAGCCTCCTCTTTCTGCTTGTTGGCCTCGGAGACCTTCTGTTTTAGACGCTCCACCTCGTTCTGCGCTGCCTTGCATTGCCGAGCGGCTTCTTGCTCCGCAGCCGTCATCTTCTTCAGCTTGACCTCGGCTTCCTTCCTCTTGGCCTCTTCCTCCAAAGCCAGCTTTCGGAGTTTCTCAGCCTCTTCCTCAGCTTTGACTTTGCTCTTCAAAGTTCCGTCTGCGACGCTCTTCAGCTTGCTCAGTTCAAGCTCCAGACCTTGCTTGTCGGCTGAAGCTTTCTCAAAGTTCAGTTTGATGATTCTAATCTCCTCTTCAACCAGTCTCCTCTGAGTGAGTGTTTCCTCCACTATTTTCTTTTGCCTTTCCAGTTCAGAGTCAGAAGAGTTCTTCAGCTGGTTGATCTTCTCCTCTATGTCTCTCTTGTGTTTAGACGCCTGGTCCTCTAGGATCTTCCTCTGATAGGCCTCCTCTTCAGCTTTCCTCTTCAGTCGTTCGTTTTCCTCTTCTTTTTCCTTCACAGCGATCTCAGCCTCTGTTTTCAGGCGAGTCGCTTCATTAATGGCAGCCAGCTTCTCCTTCAGGATCTTCTCAGCTTCGGCACGTTGTCTGGCAGCTTCATCCTCGGCCGCCTGCCTTTGTTTCTTTGCTTCCTCTGCGTCTGATCGTAGCCTGGTTGCCTCCTCAGCAAGCTGTCTCATTTTCGCAGCTTCCAATTCAAGTAGCTGTTTGCTTTTTTCCGTGTTGGACATGGCCTCCTTTTCAGTTTTGACTTTGATCTGAAGCAGAACATCCATTTCCTTTCTCACCTTGGCCAGTTCGTCTTCCAGCTGCTTTCTCTGTTTCATGGCCGCTTCCACTTCGTGTTTCAGACGCTTGAGTTCCTCGTCCAGCAGGCTCCTCTGCTGCTCTGCGTGTTCGAAGTCAGCTCTGAGGCGGATCAGCTCCTGCTCTGCAGACAGCTTCTGCTGGGCGATCCCCTCCGCAAACCTTCTCTGTTTCTCCAGCTCCTTTTCCGCCATCTCCTTCATCTTGAGGGCAGCTTCCTCTGCCTTGGCCCTCTTAGCGGCCTCTCGTTCAGCCGCCTCTTTCTGCTTCTCTGCTTCCTCTTGAGCCTGGCTCTTTTTGAGGGCGTCTTCCTCCGCTTGGAGCCGCAGGCGAAGAGCTTCGTTGGCTTTCTGTCTCCATTTCTCCAGCTCCATCTGAGCTTCCTCCCTGGCTCTGTTTGCCTCATCTTGTTTCTTCTTGAGCTGCTCTGCCTCCACCTGCAGCTGGATCACCGTCCCCTGCTCTTGTTTCAGCGTCGCCTCCAGCTGGGTTGCGGCCGCGGTCCGCTGGCTCTGCAGCTCTGTGGCCGCGCTCTTCAGCGCCACCTCCTCCGCCACTTGGATCTGCCGGAGCTTCTCCAGCTCCGCTTGTTTCATGCGCCTCTCGGCCTCCTCAGCTTGCAGTTTGAACTTCTGCAGGTCGTCCAGAGCCGCCTGCTTTATCCTGGCAGCTTCCTTCTCGCTCGCAGACTTGCGTTTCAGCTCCTCCTCTGCGTCACGCTTCTTCTGGGTCTCCTCGTTCACCTGCCTGCGGAGCCTCTCCGCCTCCTCCTGGGCAGCCTTCCGGAGCCTGTCCGCCTCGGCAGCCTGATCTCTGAGCTGCTGAAGCTCGGACTCAGCTGAGCTCTTCTGCATCATGGTGGTTTGCAGCTGCAGCCTGATGGTGCGAATCTCTTCCTCGATCCTGGTTTGACTGAACAGTGCTTCCTCCACCTTCTGGCTCTTGGACTGGATCTCCTGCTCTGACAGGTTCTTCAGTTTCTGCAGCTCCTGCTGTACGTTCTGCTTTTGTTTCTCAGCGTCCACGGCTGCCACCTCCCTCCTGCTCACCTCCTCCCTCATCTTTAACTTGAGCTCCTGAGCTTCTTGCTCTGCCCTGGCCACAGCTTTGGAATGAGCCTCAGCTAACTGCTTCTGCTTCTCTAACTCAGCCTGTATCGCCGCCATCTTTTTTCTCTCCTCTTCTTTTAGTTGTTCAGTAGCTTTCTGTTAGTGGAAGCAAAATATAAAGGGAAATACAAATGTTACGTGTTAGATGTACAGTGTTAGAATATGTAAAAGTTACAGTTTGAATTAGTACATGTAGATACTTTAAAAAAAATCTAAACAGTTAAGACTACTTTTATACTATGAGGAAATATTAATAGAGAGAGATAATAATTGTTATTTGTTGTTGAAATAATCTGGTCACATCCACTTAATGTATGGCACACAAAACAAACATACATCACACCACAACACAGAATCTGGGCTCCTGGATGGTATCATGCAGTCGAGGTTCTCTTCCTTCTGCTTTTGAAGGAACCCTTTTGGAACCCACTGTTACTTTAGATCGAAAACTGTTTAACTCAAGAACTAAATATGGTTCTGCTTCGGTTTTCAACTTGGACTTAAACAGACTGAATATCACTATCTGGAGATCTGCATAGCGACACAAACTGTCCTCAAGGAGACACAAACACCTTGGGCCCAATTTGAAGTCAGAAATCGTTATACAAAGAGTGGGTGTGTCTTCAGGTCAAAGGTCACTTAAGTGGTTGTTTTGTGAATGAAACACATGATGGAGACGCAAGGTGAAGGAGGTCACAGACAGGTGGAGGGGGGATTCAAATACCTGGTGCTTTGAGGATTATTCATCTCTTAAACGCCCAAACATGATTAATATTCACTGTGACAAAGCACTGGCAAGCCGTTTAAAAAAGCACACAGAACCCAAGGTTAGAAAATGAAGGAAAAGCTCAATTTTCATTTGAAAAAAAAGACGTAATTTTAAAAAGAATGAAGTCTGAGGTAGTGAGTCAGATGAAGTCATCCCAGTCACCAGAGAGAGAAAAGGGAGGAGCAGGGAAACTGAGTTCTACAGGAGGAAAGATCACAAATAATATGGTGCAGGAAAAGGGAGTGCAAAGGTGATTGAATGAAGAGATTGATGCTGGTTTCAGACTGGAGACATGTTTTCACTAGCGAGGTACACCCTTATAAACCTCAGGTGATGAAGAGAGGGGCAGGCAGTGTTCAGGTGATGAAGAGAGGGGCAGGCAGTGTTCAGGTGTGACATGCTACAGCCTGAACTCTCCACATATCTCTGTACACTTTCACCACAGACCCTGTTAACTTCAAACAAGAAGGATCCCAGATACAGATGATATCGCACACATAAACATATATACATGTGAGTGAAGGTGTGTATTTTAGTTGCAGTTGTTGAGTTAAGTGTTAAGCAGCTGTTACAG
This sequence comes from Neosalanx taihuensis, assembly GCA_030340665.1. Taxonomy (NCBI): domain Eukaryota; kingdom Metazoa; phylum Chordata; class Actinopteri; order Osmeriformes; family Salangidae; genus Neosalanx; species Neosalanx taihuensis. Next base: position 12,416,053 of record CM059306.1, read on the forward strand.
TTAGTGCAGGTTAAGGTACGGCTGTGTGTGTGTGTGTGTGTGTGTGTGTGTGTGTGTGTGTGTGTGTGTGTGTGTGTGTGTGTGTGTGTGTGTGTGTGTGTAGTTAGTGTAGGTGAAGGCCTGGCTGTGTGTGTGTGTGTGTGTAGTTAGTGCAGGTGAAGGCCTGGCTGTGTGTGTGTGTGTGTGTAGTTAGTGCAGGTGAAGGCCTGGCTGTGTGTGTGTGTGTGTGTAGTTAGTGTAGGTGAAGGCCTGGCTGTGTGTGTGTGTGTGTGTAGTTAGTGTAGGTGAAGGCCTGGCTGTGTGTGTGTGTGTGTGTAGTTACCTCATCTTGCTGCAGGCGGTTCTGTGTGTCTGTGATGAACTTGATGTACTGTCTAGTCAGGATCAGCAGCTCACTGTAGCGTGTCCTCAGAGTCACATACTGAAACACACGTTTCAAAACTCTCAACATCCTTACACATGTATTGTTAAACACAACCTTTAATATGTGAGGGTTAAAAAGACTTTCAACAGTAAAACACTTGGACTGACCTCCTGGATGATGTTGTCTGATGCAAACTCCATTTTGGTTTTCTTCATTGGTGAAGCCAGAGGCTCTTCCAGAGCTCTGTAGGTCACCAGCTGAAGCTCATAGTCCTAAAACACACAGGGACCTCACTACACACTCAGAGCCCCCCCCCCCCAGCCTCTCTCTCATGATTAACACACAGGGACCTCACTACACACTCAGAGCCCCCCCCCCCAGCCTCTCTCTCATGATTAACACACAGGGACCTCACTACACACTCAGAGCCCCCCCCCCCCCCCCCAGCCTCTCTCTCATGATTAACACACAGGGACCTCACTACACACTCAGAGCCCCCCCCCCCCCCCCCCCAGCCTCTCTCTCATGATTAACACACAGGGACCTCACTACACACTCAGAGCCCCCCCCCCCCCCAGCCTCTCTCTCATGATTAACACACAGGGACCTCACTACACACTCAGAGCCCCCCCCCCCCCCCCCCCCCCAGCCTCTCTCTCATGATTAACACACAGGGACCTCACTACACACTCAGAGAGCTCCCCCCCCCCAGCCTCTCTCTCATGATTAACACACAGGGACCTCACTACACACTCAGAGCCCCCCCCCCAGCCTCTCTCTCATGATTAACACACAGGGACCTCACTACACACTCAGAGAGCTCCCCCCCCCCAGCCTCTCTCTCATGATTAACACACAGGGACCTCACTACACACTCAGAGCCCCCCCCCCCCCCCCCCCAGCCTCTCTCTCATGATTAACACACAGGGACCTCACTACACACTCAGAGCCCCCCCCCCCCCCCCCCCCCCAGCCTCTCTCTCATGATTAACACACAGGGACCTCACTACACACTCAGAGAGCTCCCCCCCCCAGCCTCTCTCTCATGATTAACACACAGGGACCTCACTACACACTCAGAGAGCTCCCCCCCCCAGCCTCTCTCTCATGATTAACACACAGGGACCTCACTACACACTCAGAGCCCCCCCCCCCCCAGCCTCTCTCTCATGATTAACACACAGGGACCTCACTACACACTCAGAGAGCTCCCCCCCCCCCCCCCAGCCTCTCTCTCATGATTAACACACAGGGACCTCACTACACACTCAGAGCCCCCCCCCCCCCCAGCCTCTCTCTCATGATTAACACACAGGGACCTCACTACACACTCAGAGAGGGCAGCCCCCCCCCCAGCCTCTCTCTCATGATTAACGCGACTCAAACTCGATCTTCATACGAACCTTGACTGCATCAATGTATGCCTTCGCATGCGACTGACAGTCTTCAACCTTATCTTTGTGTTTTTCAATCTCCTCAAGGAGTTTCTGTGAAGATAAATAGAATCACAATTTACACTTACAAATCCTCCCACAGGATTATTACTAACAACTGGTGAATCTAATCTTGCATAGCGAATAAACCCCATTCTGATTCTGATTCTGAATTTGTCGACTAAAAGAAATGATGACTGGTGACCTTTTCTTGAGCCAGCTGTTCTGCGAGGACCTTGCTGTCTCCAACAGGCACCGCTTGGATCTTCTCCTGCCTCCGCTTGGCGTCTTCAATCCAGCGGATGAGCTCGTCGTAACTGCGGCGGTAGGAGAGCATCTGTCGTCCCAGTGCAGCCAGCTCATGCTGCCGCAGGTCCATCTGGGCGAACACAGCCTGCCAGCGCTCCAACAGGCCTGAGATCAGCTGCCGCTGGAGGTCCAGCTCAGCGTCCCGCTCATAGTGAACTTTGGTCAGCCGCTCAGTCACGGACGCTGCCTTCTCCAGGTCACCCTGGAGCTGGTCAAACACGGCCTGGTCCCCCTCCGCCCCGGCACGCATGCTCTGGAGGAGACAGAGAAGAACGATACAACAACAAGAAGGACGACACACAGGAGGTTTTAAGGAGGATGAAAAGAGGTTAAACCTTCAGCTGTTTCTGACAGGACTCCACTTCCTTCTCATCCGTGGGAACTTTGTTGACGTCTCGTAACAGAGATTCATACTTCTTCAGTTTGTCCTCTGCTCCTTTGGTGCTGCGAATCACTACATCAATGGTCTTCAGTCTGAAAGCAGGGATGTTATAACAGTGTTTGTATTGTAACTTAATAACACGCTTCATTTAGCAGAGCGTTGAATCCAAAACCACATCAAGTACACACTACAACTGGGGATTTGAACCAGCAAGCTCTTGATCTTTAGTCACAGGCTCTAACCGCTAAGCTGTCCCTGTCTCCTAGTGTGCTGTGTGATCCAGGCAGGGACCTACTTGTCCATGTAGACGGAGGACAGACTGTAGACGTGCTGCATCTTCTTCTGAGTCAGGTCCAGCTCGGAGCGCAGCATCAGGGCAGAGCTGGAGGACTGAGGGGAGGACAGGACGTCCTCTGTCTTCTCTGCCACGCTGCTCAGATCCTTCATCAAACCCTCCAGTTCAGACTGGACCTTCTGTCAGACACAGTGACAAGGCAGAGATGAACAACCCTCCAACTACACAGAGTACAAGAACTCACCATCACCACAGACAGTTATGCATGGCTCCAAACCAGCAGCCATTTAGTATCTGCATCAAAACAAGTAAGAAGTAAGAGACTGAAACTAAACAGCAAACTTCATCTAATAACTTAGTGTTGCTCTTCAGCAGCTGCACCCAGTCTGGTGAGTTGGAAGGATCTGATTGGCTGCAGTACCGTTTGCTCCACAGTCTTCAGTGCGCAGTCTTTCAGAGGCTCCTTGTCCAGAGTCTGTCGTAGACGTGTGACGGTGCGACTCTCACAGCCCTCCAGCCTCAGGTGCAGGTCCTTGATCCTGCTCAGGTAGCTCCTGCACACAGAGTCATCCTGGTCACCTGTACAGGAACAGGAGGGGTCAGTACACCTGGGGTCAGAATGTGAGGGGCATCAGTGAGCTGGAACATCCACAACGTTTACAATCTTGGCAATGCATTAAAAAAACTAATTCTTCATCCTGACAGTGAGCACCATACCAGTACCACCCTGTCCTGCCCCCCCTGTCCTGCCCCCCTTGTCCTGCCCCCCCTGTCCTGCCCCCCCTGTCCTGCCCCCCCTGTCCTGCCCCCCCTGTCCTGCCCCCCCTGTCCTGCCCCCCCTGTCCTTCCCCCCCTGTCCTGCCCCCCCTGTCCTGCCCCCCCTGTCCTGCCCCCCCTGTCCTGCCCCCCCTGTCCTGCCCCCCCTGTCCTGTCCCCCTGTCCTTCCCCCCCTGTCCTGCCCCCCCGTCCTGCCCCCCCTGTCCTGCCCCCCCCCTGTCTGGCCCACCTTGCTCCACAGACTGCACCAGTCCTTGGTAGTGCTGGTTGGCCTGCTTGTAACTGGATTCCACCTGACTGTGGTCGTCTTTCCCAAACAGCTCTGACTCCTCACTGTCTCTGTGGAAGTCCTTGTAGTGCTGCTGCAGGTTCCTGAGGGTCAGGTTGTACTCCTCCACCCTCAGGGTCCTGAACTGCAGACAGGAGGCAGCAGAGGCAGCAGAGGCAGAGCGGCAGGAGACAGCAGAGGCAGAGAGGCAGGAGAGGCAGAGAGGCAGAGGCAGAGAGGGGGGAGAGGCAGAGAGGGACACACAGTGAGGTCAGGATGGTTGCTTTAAACTAGACTGAAATCCCAACGTTTTCATGTAGACAAACATAAACTTTCTAGCAGTAAAAACCCAGACATTCTCAGGGTATGAACTTTCTGGACCAGAGCACCACATTTAACGAGTGAATGTTCAGTGTTGTTTGTCCTGGGTTGTGTGTGAGCTGCCCACCATGGTGATGTTCCAGGAGCTGATGAGCTGGATGTCTCTCATCAGATACTGCCAAGACATCAGGCACCTCAGGTCCACATGAAGCCTCTGCCACAACACCTGCAGCTGCTGCAGGCTGGAGGACAGCCTGCCAAAAACAACAGTCAGCTGTCTGCTGGGAAACCACAAGAAGACATGAAGATACAGAGAGGGAGGGAGGGAGGGAGGGAGGGAGGGAGGGAGGGAGGGAGGGAGGGAGGGAGGGAGGGAGGGAGGGAGGGAGGGAGGGAGGGAGGGAGGGAGGGAGGGAGGGAGGGAGGGAGGGAGGGAGGGAGGGAGGGAGGGAGGGAGGGAGGGAGGGAGGGAGGGACAGAGAGAGAGAGAGACAGAGACAGAGAGAGACAGAGAGAGACAGAGAGAGACAGAGACAGAGAGACAGAGAGACAGAGAGACAGAGAGACAGAGAGACAGAGAGACTGAGAGCTGATCTTAGAGAGAGGGAGGGAGAGAGGGAGGGAGACAGAGAGAGAGACAGAGAGACAGAGAGACTGAGAGCTGATCTTAGAGAGAGGGAGGGAGGGAGACAGAGACAGAGAGAGACAGAGAGAGCTGATCTTACTCTGAGACACCGTTCACAGCCTCCTTGTTGAGAGGAGGAATCAGGAAGCAGACTGAAGGAACTGTGGCTTCACTTCCTCTGGAGTTCAGCACCTTCCACTGGTACGGCTGAGAGTTGTTCAGCAGAGAACACTCATCCCCTCTGTGGACGGTGATCTGGGAGGAGACACACACACCAATACACACTCTGTGGGGCTGGGGACAGTGTAGATCACACAGGTTCAAATCCCACCTCATCATCTTGTTATTGACATTTATCAGACACTTTAATCCAAAGTACAGGGACATTATATGTATATCATAACTGTATATACATGCTACCCGGTAATTTCTGCTTGTCTAATTTGAATCTGTACATACCCTGATTGAATCTGTACATACCCTGTATATTCTGACTATACTGTTCATAATATGTATATTCTGAATATACCCATATTTATTATATTCTGTTGGATTAACTGTTTTGCACTTCTGGTTGGATGCTAACTGTATTTCGCTGCCCTGGACTTGTACCTGTGTAATGACAATAAAGTTGAATCTAATCTAATCTAAATTTTCCCTGAGGCAAGTAGGGTGAAGTGCCTTGCCCAAGGACACAACATCATATAGCCACAGCCGGGGATCGATCTCACAATCTTCCGATCATGAGGCCAACGCCTTAACCATTGAGCCATCTGACCCCCCCCACTTTAATCTTAATCTAAAGCTCCTCACCTCCATCTGTTTGAAGTCACAGATGGCCTGGACAGGGGTTCTGCTGGGCGCTGGGCTGGCAGGGTTCCGTGGTTTGAGCTGGACGATGGTCTTGGCCCTCTTGTTCAAACCCTCCAGGTGAGTGTTGAACTCCTTCAGCTGCTCTTTATCATCCTGCCAAAGAACAGTGTGCAGATGTAACAACCTCCCAAACTGGCCTGAGACTGGCCTGCCAACCCTTTATGTTGTTAGTACTTTCTATGTGTTCGCTTATGATAGATGTGGTGTAACGTACTGCCTGGTCCTGCAGCAGGTCCTCCAGCCTGGTGACGGTCATGGAGCGATCACACCTGTACTTCCGTCTCATGGTGTCCTCCATCTTCTTCATCTTGTCCTCAGCCTCCTTCAGGTCGGAGAAGAACTGGAAGTAGAGTGAGTTCTCCTTGAGGTGAGACTCCACGCAGCAGCACAGCTGGAGGATCCAGCTCCACTGTGTCTGCAGGGCAGCGGTGAAGGCCTGGCCAGGCAGGAGGAGCAGAGGAAGACCACACGCTTCATAAATATCATATTCAAGAAAGCTGTTTAATTGTAAGGTGCCTTTCCTGCACTCTTGGAGCTGCAGCACAGTACAACATTAAATAGTAATCATCATGTTCTGGAAGTGAGACAATACTCTTTAGATAGATCAAACTCCTGCTACAGTGTGTCCATGGGGCTCCCTCCCCTCTCCTCCTCCTCCCCCTCCCCTCCCCTCCCCTCCTCCCCCTCCCCTCTCCTCCTCCTCCCCCTCCCCTCCCCTCCCCTCCCCTCCCCTCCCCTCTCCTCCTCCTCCCCCTCCCCTCCCCTCTCCTCCTCCCCCTCCCCTCTCCTCCTCCTCCCCCTCCCCTCCCCTTCCCTCTCCTCCCCTCTCCTCCTCCCCCCCGCTCTCCTCCCCTTTCCTCTCCCCCCCTCCCCTCCCCTCCCCTCCCATCCCCTCCCCTCTCCTCCCCTCCTCCCCTCTCCTCCTCCCCTCCCCTCTCCTCCCCCCCACTCTCCTCCCCTTTCCTCCCCTCCCCTCCTCTCCCCTCCCCTCCCCTCCTCCTCTCCTCTCCTCCCCTCTCCTCCCCTCCCCTCCCCTCCCCTCCCCTCCCCCCCCCCCTCTCCTCACCTCCACAGTCTTGGTTGCAGGGTGACCCTCTTTCAGGAGTTTGTCTCCGGTCGCCTGGACAGTGTTCACCCTCTTCTCTCTCTGCTCCAGTTCTCTCATCAGGCCCTACACACACACACACACACACACACACACACACAAAAAAGACACTTCCTGAATGACAGCCCACCCTGAGTTTTTCCCTCAGCTGTACGGTCCAGTCTGTGAGAGGTCTGTCAGTCAGTCTGTGTGAGGTCTATCAGTCTGTGTGAGGTCTGTCAGTCAGTGTGAGGTCTGTCAGTCAGTCTGTGTGAGGTCTATCAGTCTGTGTGAGGTCTGTCATTCTGTGAGAGGTCTGTCTGTCAGTCTGTGAGAGGTCTGTCAGTCAGTGTGAGGTCTGTCAGTCTGTGAGAGGTCTGTCAGTCTGTGAGAGGTCTGTCAGTCTGTGAGAGGTCTGTCAGTCTGTGAGAGGTCTGTCAGTCTGTGTGAGGTCTGTCAGTCTGTGAGAGGTCTGTCAGTCTGTGAAAGGTCTGTCAGTCAGTGAGAGGTCTGTCTTGTCTTACTGAGTACTTGTCTTTCTTGGCGGTCATGTTGCTGTTCCTGTCGCTCCAGTCGTAGTTCACTTCCTCCTCCTCCTTCTCGTTCAGCCACATCAGCTCCTTGGTCGCCGCGGTGACAAAGGCATGCAGCTGGTCCAGGCTGCTCAGACGATATCTGGAGGAGTTCTGTCAGGAGAGACGGACCGCGATAAGAGAGGGTTTCCATGACTAGATTCCTTCCAGATCAATAGATAGACAACACTTAAGATAACATATTTATACTGAGGCGTTTGAACCGGTTGAAAGCGGTTACACTTACGAGAAGCTTGTCATACAGCATCTCCAGCTTAGACAGGTAGTCCCTGTAGGCACCTCTGCTGACAGGAGAGATCTGAGTCTGTATCACGACAAGAAACAACACAACAGGAGGTCAGACTAACAGACACAACTGACACAACAGACACAACACAACAGACACACAAGAGTCCCCAGAGTCCCCAGGCCACAGGAAACCCCTCCACACCTCATCTTCCTTGGCCCTGTCGATCTTGGATCTGAACTCCTCCACAGATTGGTGCAGGCCGCGATGACTGCCCAGCTGGGCCTCCACCGTGGGCAGGTCAAGGCCCCACTCCCCTTGGGCCACCCTCCTCTGGTTCTCCTCCACCCAGACCAGCAGGTCCTGGATGTAGCGTAGCGTAGCCTCGTCCAGCTCGGGCCTCAGCCTCACCGGGGCCTGCTGCAGCGTCTGGGCTGCCTGGGTCGGGGACAGGGGCACCTGGCTGGAGGTGATGCCTGACCTGAGGCGCAGGCTGTACTCGCTGCGCAGGTTCACCAGGCGCTCATGCAGACGGTAGACCCTAAAGGGGTGGGGGAAGGGAGGGGAAGGGAGGGGAAGGGAGGGGAAGGGAGGGGAAGGGAGGGGAAGGGAGGGGGTTCAACGTAAAGAACACACGTAACGTCCTCTGCAACTTCAAACAGATGGTGATAAGCAGTTGGTCTTATTATGTGGTCCATGTTGGTGATTTCATTGAATAACATGTGAGTGTTCATGGTTAAATCAGAGACTCAGGCAGTGGTCATGGTTAAATCGAAGGCTCAGTGTTTGTGGCTAACCTGCGGTACATCTGCTCAGCTTGAAGATGCCGTCCATCCTTCAGAAGCTGCACGTCGTTGAACAGACACCTGATCATGCCCTCACCCCTGTCCAGGTCCGCCTCGATATCGGCCGAGTGCTGGGCTGGCTTTCCTGAGTTCATCATGCGAACATCCTGCACACAGTCCAACACCAGCACACTCAGCTTAGACAGCAAAACATGACAAGCGTCAATGTTGCGTCATGACAAAGATTGCTTGAGCTCCCAGACTGGAACCACATGACTGCCAAGCTTGTTCAACAGCTCCAGGATGTCACTCTTGGGTAGTCAGGTGGCTGAGCAGTTAGGGAATCGAGCTAGCAAAACAGAAGTTTCACCCTACTTGCCTCAGGGGGGAATGTCCCTGTACTCACTGTAAGTCGCTCTGGATAAGAGCGTCTGCTAAGTGGCTGCTAAGTGTTGTCACTTGAACTCACCGCCTGTAGCAGGGACTCCACTTGATTCAGCTGCTCCTCACACACTCCTGACTCCATCTGGACCTTGCTCACCACCCTCTGAAGTCTCTCCAGCCTGAAGGGAGGAGCAGGGGTCAGGGGTCAGGGATCAGGGGGTTGACAGCTCCTGAATCTCTCCAGATCCCAGTGTGGAGGAAGGTAATCCCCTGGTGGGATCTTTACCTCTCAAACTCTGTCCTGAGCAGACGTTCTCTCTCCAGTATGGCCACGTGAAGTCGCCCCCACTCTTTTTCCACGTCGATGGGGTGGAACCCAGGAGGAACCTTGACTTGTCCTGCCTGGACGGCCCCCTGCAGGAGGACACACAGATACACACAAGTTAATGAAGTGCAGTAAAACATGCTGATCTCAGGGTTTGATGTTAGTGTTCAAACTCTGGAGTTGTAGATCTGCTTGGAGTGTTTCTAACCTCAAAGGACTTGTAGATTTGTTTGGATCGGTTCTTGTCCGACTCCTTCACGGGTAACTCAGTCACTTTGAACTTCAGAAACTGGCGCCAAAGAACCTGAGGATGGGAAATGTTTATTTATTTCTGCAACACGGGAATCAGATGTACCATGACAACCGTCAAAACTTGGTACAAACTGCTTTCTCATCACACATCCCGTTAGATCCAGCGGTGAAGAAGTCACTTTGGATAAAAGCTTCTGCTAAATGAATAACTGAAGACAGGAGACACTCACGTCTATTTCCTCGTAGCTGGAGGGAAACTTCCTCTCCTCGAACACCACGATGTGGTGTCTGATCCACTGGAACAGCAGAGTGACCAGCTCACAATACTCCTGCCAGCGAAGCTCCAGCTCCTGCACACATCCGCAGACACAACTTCAACATCAGACCAGTTCATCTACTGCTGAAAGAGCTTGTCTTTTGAGGATAATAATCGATTACTCTTGAGGGAAATCCTTGCGTAGGAGAAACATCTAGACTCACGTTGGCCTTCACGCCATCCTGGACGTCAGGAACCCGGGGCATGACGTCGTAGAGCGACGACACGTACGTGATGATGGATTTCTCATCTGGGTGAGGTACGTCCACATCTACAGGGAGTAGGGCGACCACAAGGGGTCAGAGGTCAGACCACACAGCAACATGACGCAGCATCCTGATCCAGCAGCAGGGGTGTGTGAGGGACAGTGGACCAGGAGAGATGCCTCACCCTCGGGGTCCAGCAGGCGAGTCACCCCCAGCTCTCTCTCGGCCGTGCTGAAGGCCTGCTCCAGGTTCTGCTGGCTGTTCTGCTGGTACACCTGACTCATGTCGATCAGATTAGGCCTGGAGAAGGACAGAAGCAGAGGGTTTACAGTCCTGATCATCCTCATGGTGCTCTCAACCAACACAACGTAAACAACTGCATTTTAAGCAGCTGTATATCGAAACAGTTTTTTAACAACCGTTAGAAGGTGGAGGTTTTTTTTTTTTACTGCTTTTGCATTCCAAGGCATCACCTGCCATCCACATCTGTAATCCAGAAGGTCCTTGCTGGAGGCACATACTGACTGCCATTTTTTACTATGAATTCTTTGCATTCTTCCAGGGCATGCTGTAACATTGTAAGGACTATCATTTAATACTGTCTAGGAGATTAGACTTTGTCTGCGTATCTGAGTTACGAGAAACCACATGAAGTGGGATGAGGTTTAGTACGATCAAGATTTAAACAAAGCCATAAAACATGTTCCATTACATAGTAAATAGAAAACATTAGGTAGAAAATGTCTCACTCTCATATGAAAACTCCTACAATTTGATGATTTTATCTGATCATTTTCAGTACAATGGTTCATGTTCCACCCCTGGACCACTAACATGTCAACACAAGTCTCTCCATATACTTGCATGACTCTCTGTGCACAGTACTGTCGTCTGGGAACTTCCCTCTCCACACAGTCAGCCTGTTTGTAGAAGAGCATGTCCATGCCGGGGTGAGCTGTGTATTTCTGCTCTCTACTCTGGGACCCCTGCCTGGAGTAGGAGCCTCCACTCTGGGACTCCTGCCTGGAGTAGGAGCCTCCACTCTGGGACTCCTGCCTGGAGTAGGAGCCTCCACTCTGGGACTCCTGCCTGGAGTAGGAGCCTCCACTCTGGGACCCCTGCCTGGAGTAGGAGCCTCCACTCTGGGACCCCTGCCTGGAGTAGGAGCCTCCACTCTGGGACTCCTGCCTGGAGTAGGAGCCTCCACTCTGGGACTCCTGCCTGTAGTAGGAGCCTCCACTCTGGGACTCCTGCCTGGAGTAGGAGCCTCCACTCTGGTGCTCATAGCCAGAGTAGACACTTCCACTTTCGGACCTATGTCTGGCGTACCCCCCCAGGGTCTGTGACCCTCGAAGTGAGTCGCTCTCGGAAGGTATGTCTTCACAAAGCATGACCACACGATTCTCCAAGTCACTGACAGATCCTGCAGCACTGCTGGAAGCACTGTTCAGATGACTTTTAGACCGGAACTTTCTCTTCAGACTGCGAATCATCTTGAAAGATGGAAAAAACTGTTGTTGCCTCAGTTCTGTGGTGATTCCTCTGCTTTACTGGTTGTTGTGGAAGTCTGTATGAGAAGTTGAATGTATCGAACGTCCTCTCTCTTCCTGGTTAAGTAGATCTAAATCCAAACAGGATTTTTTCTTTCTTTAGTCAGCTTTTCATAATCATGTCCTCTTCTGAAATCCCAGTGTTCCTTCCCTGTGTTCCAGCGTCTGTGGTTCTTCTTAGGAAGCTGAGCTGTGTGCAGATTGATGTCTGTGCAAGTCTCTCTTCAATCGCAGGGAGACTTCAGCAGAAGATCCCCCCCCCACCCTCCCCCAGTGCTGTGCTGGAACATGCCATGTGTTGAAGCCGCCTCTGGGGTCTGATTCCAGCCCTGCCTGACACACCCACTGACAGAGACTGTTCTGAGCACCAAGGGAGAAGGCAGGATGGGTGTTTGTGGAGACAGTTAGGTTAGGGATGATATTGAGTCTTTTTTGGCTAACTTGGTGGAACTGACAAGATGTACCAGTTGTGATCTTCGATGAAAAAATCTGAACCCATCAGAGTGGTAGGTAGGAACTACTTGTATAAGTGGGAGTCAACACATTGACTGATGACAGTCGTACCTAGTTGTTACAAGGTGTTGCTGATAACAAATAGCTTTCCTGCTCAGACAGACCAGCCTCTCACAACCACATACATGACAAATTCCACACGTTATTATGTGACGGGTCAAACATGCAACCTGAATGTGAAAGAACTGCTGAGAGACCAACCTATGGTGCAAGGATGCCCAGCACAGGATGTCCAGGTAGATTAGGGAATATTAAAATATCAATGACAAAGTCCAGCTAAATGTCTGAATGTCCTAAAAATGTAATCTGTCTGTGTCTGACCTGGGTCTGTGTCTGTGCTGTGTCTGTGTCTGACCTGGGTCTGTGCTGTATCTGTGCTGTGTCTGTATCTGTGCTGTGTCTGTGTCTGTGTCTGTGCTGTATCTGACCTGTGTCTGTGTCTGTGTCTGACCTGTGTTTGTGCTGTGTCTGTGCTGTGTCTGTGTCTGTGCTGTATCTGTGCTGTGTCTGACCTGTGTTTGTGTCTGTGCTGTATCTGTGCTGTGTCTGTGCTGTGTCTGTGCTGTGTTGTGTCTGTGTCTGTGCTGTGTCTGTGCTGTGTCTGTGTCTGACCTGTGTTTGTGTCTGTGCTGTGTCTGTGCTGTGTCTGTGCTGTGTCTGTGTCTGTGCTGTGTCTGTGCTGTATCTGTGCTGTGTCTGTGTCTGTGCTGTGTCTGTGCTGTGTCTGTGTCTGACCTGTGTTTGTGGATGATGGCGTTGAAGAGCTTGCCGTCTCTCCAGGAGGAGGTGAAGTTGTCACAGCGCATGCCGTGGTAACCCTCCGTCATCCTCTGAGACCACAGCAGAAGCTTCTCCTTGGCTGTCATGTCATCTGACTGGCCGTTCACCTGGATGTCTGAGATCTGGAGGGGACAAACAGCTCGTCAGAAAGTGCACACCAGAGACAACATGTCTACCAGGCTACAGGTCTACTACCTCTGATGTTCTTTATGTTATGAGTGTTTCTGCTTTTGGTAAATGAGCAGTGATCCTGCATATTTTTTTATCAGACCAAGGATTAAAGTGGGAAGTTGAAGACTGAAGGAGTGTGAGTCATACAGTTCCCAGTGGTTTTGAGTGATTGAGTTAACAGCTTTGTGCGAGGCTCTTCTCCAAACTTCTCTTGGAGAACCCGTAACAATGCATTATGGGAAGAAACTGGTACAAACTGTACAACATAACAAACAAAATTAACCATAAAGCTCGACAACGATCCTTGGAGTCATGAGTCAGAACACAAGGGCAAAGAAACAGTGAGTCGTTTGATTTACTCACAATCACATGCATTTTAATATCTCTCTCAGGCCCTCCAGAAGGAAAGGGTGGAGACAAGACTGGCTGTTTTATTACTCTTCCTCCTCAAACTGAAAACCACACAGAGGAAGATTAAAGGAAATGGCTCAACAGTTCTTTGTTCTGTAGGAAACTCCTGACATTAGGAAATCAGGGCTTTCAGATCACTAGGTTCTCCTGAGCGTATTTTAAAGAGCGGTGGAATAATTCTGACTAACCTTCTCCTGCCACACCCATTTTCCCTCTCTCTGCTTCCTCATTTAAACATGTGAGTCACGCTGGAGTGGAATCCCAGAGCAACTTCAGCAGTCTAGAGCCATCTGACCATTTTACAGTCTACTGATCTCCTTGTGATCCAGTTTCCCTCGTTTTGAAAATGGATCACTACCTACCTCCTTAACTTTGAGGGGAATTCTAAGTTAGAGATCATTAACAATAGAGGCTATTAGGAGTGACTTACAAGGCCTTGCACAGTAACAACCATTTTAACCCCATAGTTTTAGGTTAATACCTTGAGTATCAGTGGTATGAGTGCTGTAGCTGGTACCTGATGTTGAAGCGTCAGACATACTGTACCTGGAAGTGAAGGATGATGGTCCATATCAAACCCAGGGTCAGCTTGGGGTTGCCATCGGCGATGTCGTCGTTCCTGATGTTCACCAGTTTCACCTGTTGCAAAAGATGTTTAGGATGTTAAGTGGATCTGGTGTGTCAGTTATGATCAGGTGGATCTGGTGTGTCAGTTATGATCAGGTGGATCTGGTGTGTCAGTTACGATCAGGTGGATCTGGTGTGTCAGTTATGATCAGAGGGATCTGGTGTGTCAGTTATGATCAGAGGGATCTGGTGTGTCAGTTATGATCAGAGGGATCTGGTGTGTGAGTTATGATCAGGTGGATCTGGTGTGTGAGTTACGATCAGGTGGATCTGGTGTGTCAGTTACGATCAGGTGGATCTGGTGTGTCAGTTATGATCAGAGGGATCTGGTGTGTCAGTTATGATCAGGTGGATCTGGTGTGTCAGTTATGATCAGAGGGATCTGGTGTGTCAGTTATGATCAGAGGGATCTGGTGTGTGAGTTATGATCAGGTGGATCTGGTGTGTCAGTTATGATCAGGTGGATCTGGTGTGTCAGTTATGATCAGAGGGATCTGGTGTGTCAGTTATGATCAGGTGGATCTGGTGTGTGAGTTATGATCAGGTGGATCTGGTGTGTCAGTTATGATCAGGTGGATCTGGTGTGTCAGTTATGATCAGGTGGATCTTGGGGACTTTGTGCTGCTGCTCTACCTGTCTGTGTTTGAGGAAGTCCAGGGCGATCTGCACATTCTGCAGCTTGTGGAAGCGCATGCGTCCTTTCTCCCTGGGCTGGAGAACACATCAGGGTTCAGAGGTCACACAGAAAACACAGGAAACAACCTAATGAAGAGCAAAGCCCAGTGACTGTAGGCCCTGTTCATACCTTTTATCACGAGAGGAAAGATTTGCTTCAGAAACTTGCCAGTCATGACAACCCTCCAGCGCAACAGAGCAACAATTCATTTAAAAATGTTACTGTTGCAGTCAGAAGCTAGGACACAATACCTTGTCATACATTGACATCACTTAACACTAAGTATACACTAGGAAGTGATTCGACTGGAAGGCATTTAGCATGCGAGTCAGGAGAATTAATATAAGAGGAAAATAATGAGAATCTTGATCATTTTATTTTGAGCAAACATCACATCCACCACTTCCTCCACAAGCCTGACCAGACAAATAGATCGCCCTGGTAACATATGAGTTACACCTGACTGAGATAAGAAGGCATTACTCTGCACAGTCTCATCTTTTTAATCTTAATACCAAACAGCGACATCTTACTAGTTCTCCAAGGACACAGATGGTGCAGGAACCACAATACTCCAGGATCAGTATGATCATGATGAAATCAGTATCCTAGTCATCATCTCTGCCATCATCAGCATCATAATCTGAAGGAAGATACTTCCTGTGTATTGGTGCATGATCACAAGCTACAAGCCAATCACAAGCTGGATGATCTTTCATTGGCTTGCAGTGGCGTCACTACAGCATTTGCAATGAATAAAGTTCAAGTCAACAGCCTAGGTTCCTCCATGTTGTTTAATGTCTACCTGGAGTTTACAACTAGCAGAGGATCACAGATGTGAATACCTGTGAGTGAATGTAAAGAATGTAGTGAAGACACAGTGAGCGATACAAAGCCCACCCTAACCTCAGTCCTCATCTAGAAGACTGTCATGGGGGCTGGAATTGGAATGCTGCACAAAACGTTGACATGGCACGAAGCAAGGAAGTGACATCATGCAGCATCCAGCAGCTGGGAGTGACACTGCAGTAGGGAGAGCCCCACTCACCAACCGTACGTTCCTGACAACGTCACGTTCCCTTGGCTACCACAGCAAGAGCATCGCAACAGGAGAGGGCAGAGAGCTCAGGTCAGGGCAAAAGGAAAATCAAGGGTTCAAAAAAGTCAGTGCAGACAGGTTAGAGTTACAAGACAAGAAGAAGCAAAAGTAGAAGAACTTGTGGTTAAGCAGTTATCACTGAATGGTGAGTTAAAACGCCAAAGGACATTAATTACACAGTCGATGCGTTGATGTATTTTTTTCAGTTGAACACATGCAGGATACCAACAAACCCACAAGACTAAGGAGAGAGCGTGTGGGAACACTGCAGCCTCCCCGCTGTCACACAGCCACAGGAGGACTGAAGAAGCAACACAAGGGAGTGGGATGTGGAGGAGAGGATGGGGGAGGAGCCAAGGAGATCAGGGTGTGTAGAAGCAGCAGGGGAGGTCACATCCACTCACCAGAGTCTCTCCAGAGAGAACCTCCAGCAGGGAGATGAGGTTGTGTCCATCTCTCAGGTCCTCGTAGAGGTCTGTCACATGTCGCTGAGCCTGAGGAGAACCAGAGGAACACTTAGACACACACTTGACCTGATTCAGCTTCTTAGTTTTTATAGATACATGCTGTATCTGAGATGGATTTCAAAACAAAGCTGTGTCTGTGAGGAACTCCTGCTGACTGTTTCTTATCCGTCTGTTGTTCTTGTCTGACCTGATGGACAGTCTGAGCACCTCCTGTGTCTTAATGATGTCTTGTTTCATTTGTACTGAGGATCCAGCCTGTTCAGTTTAAACTATGTGAGACTGACTCACCATGTTAGTGTCACTGACTGTTTGTAACCATCGCAGCATCTGAGCTAACTCTGATGAACTTGTGTGTATCTTATCATTGTGTAACACACACAGCAACATAAACACACACCATACTCCACAGGTTACCTAAGAGATGCAATCACAGTGTTTAGTCTGCTTACTGCAAGATGCACCAAACAGATGATTATCCAATCAGGTAACTGATTATAGGACACTGGGATGGCATGATTGGCATTTCAACATGGGTGGAGATTTAAGATACTGCAGAAGCACTTGGTCAAGCTACTAAGAATCTTTTCATTATTTTAACAGCTTCAATGGATTAATAACATAATCATCATAAATCATTCATCTAAAATGAACATGTTTACTCAAGTTTTTAAATGCATCATCGATACAAGCTTGTAATGAATCTGACTTGGAGAACTGGATCTGGAGGGTGGGGAGGTGCTTTTAGAAGGGAGAGCATCACAGGGATGTTAAAGGTTAGCACAGGGAGCACAGCAGGAGGCACACAGCTCTGAAAGACAGCAGCATGTGTCCAGTCAGCACAGGCCCACAGAGAGGGAGAGAGAGACAGCACCTACCTCTGCTCTCCAGTGCTGGAGGGAAAGGATGAAAACACAGAGTCAGAAATAAAGAAGAGGAGATCTGACGAGGCTTCATGTGAACAGTGAGGAAGAACTGAGATGGACAGAAGAGATGAAGAGGTTTGGTGGCTTGATAACGTCTGGCAGGTCTTCCTATGGATGTTTTTATCTGGTTTCAATGTTCTCAGGGTCCAAGCAGCAAACATACAGAGTCTATTTTCATCTGTATCTTCATGATCATTTCCTGTAGCTGTTCCCCTTTAAACAATCCATTTAGACTCATTACAGCTTCCCTGTGTGCCCCCTCCTAGCCCCCCCCCCCCCCCCCCACCTCCACCCCCCTCGCCCTTAACTCCAGTGTCTGCAGCCCAGATGTGGAACCTGAGACACCAACACCCCCTCCCCCTCCCACAGAAGCAGCTTAAACCACACCACATGTGCGTTAGTCACTCTCACACACGCATCAGATATAGCTAGTGAGTGCACTGTATTGTTCTGAGTAGGGCATTCTTTGGGAAAAACATCAACCTGATTACAGGACAAGTTGTTTTAACTTTGGAAACTCTTAGCTGTTGAAATACAGCGTGCACAGCGACTTAATCTGAACATTTGCCAGTTGGATCCCTCTTGTCCAACACTGAGGCCCCAGACAGAAAGCTAAATAAATGGGATGTGATCCTCTGTGCTTCCTGTAGCCAGAGGCAGTGTGGGTAATGCGAGGATGCACACTGCTCCTCTGATAACCTGCTGTTACACACTGCTCCTCTGATAACCTGCTGTTACACACTGCTCCTCTGATAACCTGCTGTTACACACTGCTCCTCTGATAACCTGCTGTTACACACTGCTCCTCTGATAACCTGCTGTTACACACTGCTCCTCTGATAACCTGCTGTTACACACTGCTCCTCTGATAACCTGCTGTTACACACTGCTCCTCTGATAACCTGCTGTTACACACTGCTGCCCCAGTCTGAACACACCAGCAGCTGTCAGATGATGATGATGTCACAGCAGGACTGGAGGGGGTCTGCCACATGGACGCTCACACTCTGCTGCTGGTTAAGTGGAGGTTGGGTGTTCAACTGCTACTGGATTTAGAGGGCAGGGTGTGTGTGTGTGTGCAGAGGATAGAGTGTGTGTGTGTGTGTGTTGTGTGTGTGTGTGTGTGTGTGTGTGTGAAGAGGATAGAGTGTGTGTGTGTGTGTGTGTGTGTGTGTGTGTGTGTGTGTGTGTGTGTGTGTGTGTGTGTGCAGAGGATAGAGTGTGTGTGTCTGATTCCTACCTTCATCAGGTGTTTGTTGATCCATTTAGTGAAGGTCTTTTTCTGCACCCGGTCCCGTTCATCTGTGAAGACAGAAGCTCACTGGATGATACTGGATCATGATACTGGATCATGATGCTGGATCATGAACACATCTCATCACTGTGCAGAGGAAGCTTTGAGTGGGAACCTTAGGCAGCTACAAGTGTAAGTGTAGACTACAAGTTCTGCAAGTGACACTACAGGTGGGGTCTGTTACTGACTAGGGGTCTGTTACTGATCAGGGGTCTGTTACCGACCAGGGGTCTGTTACCGACCTGGGGTCTGTTACTGCAGCTTTCCCAGCAGGTGTTGTGTAACTCAGGTCTTTCTACTCTGACTCTGCAGTGGGAAAATCAACTGCCAAGAATCCTTCTGTTCATCCCATCACTCTCTGATCTGCTCACACTGGAGGTGTTTGTCAAGGCAACAGTCAGTCTGTCTGTCAAACCAGGAGTTGAAATGAGGATTACATCCATTCTTACACAACATGGAACTCGAGACAAAAGGTGGAAACCATTTTCCATCTGATCGCCCAAGATAAGTTCTCAGATCCAAGAGGATCTCTTCGAACAAAAAAGCAGGACTTTAGAAAAGTCACAAATACTTCATTCTTATTATCAGACTGGTGTTCAATCATTAATCCTTCTGTTGTCAGGATTCTTCAGTCTCTCTGAAGGCTTCGTCTGTTTTCCTGACATGTGTGTGCAGAAAGACAGAGGTCAAAGGTGACTCCCAACCAACACTTAACATTCCCCAGCACTTCTCAGTTTCTAACAGGAGAATAAAAGCATGGATGGAGGCATCCCTTTCATGTGCCAGTCTCTCTTGTGTCTGTGTTCATAGACAAGCATTCAGCGGCAGGAATGTAGGCTTCTCTGTTCAGACTTAACAGTAATGTTTGAGGTGAGATACAGAGATAACACTTCATCTGCAGCTCATATGGCCTGTATTACCAAGGAATGGAACCCAACTCCAAATGTCCATGACAAAAATAACTTAATTTGAACAACTAACTTCACACCAACTGGACTAAGGTGGGTGTTTTTGTGCATTTCCATAAAAATGTCTGACACAAAGTACAGATAATAAACATTAACATTTCATAATATAATAATGACTACAAACATGACACTGCATACAAAGCACAGACAAGCAGAATCCCATCCTATCTCAACTGAACAAAGATCCCAGCAGAACTGCTTCTATTCTAATAAACGATACCTTTTCTTCCATCAGTGGCTTTAAGAGCAGCCTGGTAATATCCCATCTCCTCTGAGAAGACAATATCACTGCCCATACTGCTAGAGGAGCTCCTGCATCCTGCCCGTACTGCCATGCTGGGAGAGAGCGGCTGTGCCCCCTGACACGCTGCTGCTGAGGCTGGACTGCTGGGCTGCTGCTGGGCTGCTGGCTGGCTGGCTGCTGAATGGTGGGTGTGTGTAGTGGGATTTCCTCAGTCAAACTATCCCTCCCTGTTTTCCTTCTTCACTCGCTCAAGCTCTTTTTTCCCCTCTATTCAACTGTTGCTAAACGCAGTGCCAGGACCTGCCATTTACTGTGGTATGTATAACAAGAGGAACCTCCCATCTCAACCCACCTCCCCTGCCAGCCCACCTCCCCTCCCAGCCCAGACCAGCCCAGCCCAGGCCACCTCCCCTCCCACATCACCTCCCCTCCCAGCCCACCTCCCCTCCCACATCACCTCCCCTCCCAGCCCACCTCCCCTCCCAGCCCACCTCCCCTCCCACATCACCTCCCCTCCCCTCCCAGCCCCGCCCACCTCCCCTCCCCTCCCAGCCCACCTCCCCTCCCACATCACCTCCCCTCCCCTCCCAGCCCCGCCCACCTCCCCTCCCCTCCCAGCCCACCTCCCCTCCCACATCACCTCCCCTCCCAGGCCACCTCCCAGCCCACCACACCTCCCCTCCCAGTCCAGCCCCGCCCACCTCCCCTCCCCTCCCAGCCCACCTCCCAGCCCACCTCCCCTCCCAGCCCAGGCCACCTCCCCTCCCAGCCCAGGCCACCTCCCAGCCCACCTCCCCTCCCCTCCCCTGCCAGCCCACCTCCCCTCCCAGCCCAGGCCACCTCCCAGCCCACCCAGCCAGACTCCTCCCTAAACTGAAAGCAGACGAGAGGGAGACCACAGCTAAGACGACCAACTGTGTTCAAATATTCTTTAAGACTTTGTGGAATTAGTGAGCCTGCATGATCTCAGCCCACTGACAGCTAGAACTCTTCCTACTTGAGTCAGTTTAATGTGTTAGAACAGAGGCTGCAAGTGTGTCTAGTGAAGGTCCATTCATGTGCCAAAACACATCAGCACAAGTCCCACAGAATGACAGGCCTGCATTGTAGCAGACCAGGCCAGACCAGACGCTACACAATAATACACAATACAAAGGCCTTACAACACACCGACCAATCACAAGAATCCAACAGAGTTAATGTTCCACTTTCCATCCCTCTACAGTACTGAGAATCCTCTTCATTTAGAACGGATGTTTCCCTCAGGAAATCCACACGCACAAACTACAGGTTCGAGCGCCAAAAAGTCAAGAAGCATTTCAACAGCTTTAGTTTTAGAAGAGAAGTTTGAGTTGAAGCATTTGACTTGTGTTTGCTTCTTTAGGTGGTTTCAGATCTTCTCCCACAGCATGTTTTGGAGTGTTTGGCTGGAGGCGGTTCTGCTGTAGATGTGAAGACAGCAGATTGAGATGAACAGACACCCACTGACTGCGTACAAAGCAAGGCATTGTGGGTCTGGAGTGGGAGTTCCCTACAGAATCATATCAGACTTATTTACATCAGCCTTGTCTGGATGATCCCCTACAGACAAATTCATCCAAGAGGAAATAATAGCTGGTTAAATAGTTGATACATTCTGCACAAAACACAGGACTGGGGAGGGGGGGGGTGTCTGTACAGGTCTTCCAGTTTAACATCTGACATCCCCCTCCCTGTTCTCATTAAGCATCTCTCTGTCACCGTCATCACCAGGAGAAAACAGATTTATCTTCTAGAGAAGACATCGCCTTGGAGGCAACGTCTTCATGACAGGCAGTGGAATTCTCTGGATGTTTCCTGACAGCGGTGTCCTGTCAGGGCTTGAGCACAGCGCAGCATGAAGCCTCCAGGACTGGGTTTTATTGTAGCCCACAGATAAACCTGCAACACCCTCCATGTCACACAGTCTCCCATGGGCACAGAGGGTACAGAGGGGGGAGACAGACAGACCCAGGGGGCCAGAGAGGTGACTCTGCAAGAGGCTTGACTGGAACAACCACTGGATATCCAATATATTCCATTACCAGCACAAATGGTGCACTGGCACACACAGATATCTCTCTCTGGCACGTAACGGTATATCACACTAAACTGAGACTTCACCGTAACATTCCTCAAGAAGCACAAATAAATCAGTGTTATTCTTTCACAGCAGTTTTATTGGAGTGATTTAAACACAGCTCTGTTGGCCTGATCCCCCTGCGGTTCAGAGATTCCATGCTGAGATATGTGAAAGGTGATAAAAGGAATCTGAACAGGGTACAGGTGCCAGGACAGACCTGACATCCAGAACATTTCTCCTCAAGGCGTTCCCCTCCCTCTCAAGGCGTTCCCCTCCCTCTCTGCAAAGAGATATTCTCCTGATCACAAACACACAGAGAAAACAAAACACCTCAATTCCTGAAACCCACCAATCCGTTTCATAGCGTGCGCCAACATGACAGCTCAGACTGCACAGGACTGGAATGTTAACAAACACAAACATAACATCGGTCCATAACGAACAGATGGAGACAGTGATTTACTGAGGTGAGGGGTTTGAGATACTGAACACTTCTGACGTGAGGAAAGCCTATAGGGTTACTGTAACCATCACCTGCAGTTCTACCATACCTCTGGTCAGTTCTAACTACTAACAGCCCTGCAACTGGGGGAGACCAGGGGCGATGAACCAGATCTTTCTAGCGATCTTCTTCATTTAAAAATCCAAAGTCCTCATCTCCTCCTGGTTCTTCTTCCTCCTTAGGGACCAGTGATCGCCATCCCAGCTGAACACAGGATGAGGCTTCTCAGCCACTAACCTTCCCCAGTCCCCCCAGAAACTCCTGACTTCTCTCCAGAACTGTCCCTGTGCATCAAGGCTGTCTGCACATGCCCAGAACACGTCCCTCAGTATTGGAGGTGGTGAGTGAAGGGATGTTAAAACTACAACATCACTGCCAGCACACACAAGGCCTGAAAACAAGCCTTCTGCTGACACATTTACAAACACCAAATCCACATCCTTAAGGACAGTTTAGCATTTTCAAGGCAAAACAATGGCTTACAACCATCATAGAGACCTAAAGCAAACAAAATGACTCATACCTACAGAATGACAGGCAATCATTCAGGAGTTACTCTATTATGAGCTTGTGTCAGAGCAGAGGAAATAATCACACACTTTCATCCAAAGCCTTAGATTAAAAGTACATATAATAAGTGTGATGTAATCATGTAATGAATGTGTGTAGTGTAACAGCACTACGGTACATGCTATGAAGCGGTCTGTTGAGCTCTGTGGCGCCCTCTTCTGGGTAAATAGTCGGTTACAGATCTATCACTACAAAGACAAAAATATAATGTTTTTTTATTACTTTACTTACTTTTTACTAACCACTACTAAACCATTGATGTCTCAGCACTTTACTCATCTAAGCTGTGGCTACTGTATGGTTTCTATGTCCAGCTAGGTTGAACTGTGACTCAGATTATTGGTCAATCCTGCTGGGAAAGTTCGTGTTTGAGCGGTTACCAGGACAACAGACCAAAACACCCAGATTCTGGGAGAGCATCAGATGGGTTTTAAATATGTGTGGTTTTAGCTCGAAGACCCAACATTAAGAACAACAAACTTCTTTGTGGGAGTAGAGAGATATTGAGTTTCTTAGTTTCATGAGTAGGCTAGGGCAGGAATCTCCCATGGGCAGCTTAGGTCTAATGGAGACATTACCATAAAACAACATAATCACGTGGTTTGGTAGTAATGCAGTTAATAATACATCTCTGATGAAAACTAAACTGTTTATGACCCTGAAACACACCCATTCTGACAGCAGCTTACCTGCGCAGCACATGCGACTGTACAGGTGAGATCCCACCTCTCCAAGGCTCATCTCATGGATGTAATTAGTGCGTCCAGTCATTCTGTAACAGTCCAGGGAGACTTCAGTGCTCTGCGCCATCTAAACACACCGCTCTTTACACCGCTCCGCGCAGCGCTAAACAGCGAACTTTCCCCTCGAATCTCTCCGAACTGAAGGTTGTATTCGTCCAACGCGTAACAAACGTGAAAAAACAAGGGATCGTATCATATTGCAAGTTGTAAAATCTTAACTTTCCACTGCTCTGCCCATGTTGTGATCAGTGAAATGAGCGCTGCTGAGTCTCCGTCCTTCCCCGGGTGAACAGCAGCTGTAGACCCCGGGACTGTAGCTCTGCTCTGGGACTGAAGGACAGCAAGCAGACAGGCTTCAGGAACCTGGCTGTTTAACATGAGGGGGCAGCCTAATGCCTAATGCCCCCCACTTCCCACCATTAGGCAAAATCCCTCTGGAATGATTGTAAACAGGTGAAGAAGGATTCAGACCTACAACGCTGTAAACATCGAATTTTACGTCTAATATAATTTGTAATACAAACTATTATGTACTAGTTAACGTCAAAAAGCACATCTGCAAAGTAAAAATATGAATGAATCCTCTCCAACAGCGTCCCTTAAGCAGTGTAAAGCAAGGAGGTGTAAATATGACACCTTGGAGGAATGACACACTTCACTTTCTTATGGCAACAAACGGCTTTTAGTCACCTGACAAGACTGTTGATGAAGCGATTAAACACAAAAACAGACGGGTTTTATTATCAGTGTCTTTACCATTCGAAGCATTTCATTTTCTGTAAAAGTATACTTAAAATGTGTTCAACATTATTTTTTTGGAGGCTCATACGGTGACTAACATTGTAATAATCCATGTTACTCATTTGAAAAACAAAGTAGACTTTGGACGTTTATTCTGTGTCTTTTAATGTTATTTAAGACAAATCTGGGGTAAATATCCTGTCCAAAGAAATCATTCCTAAACACTTGGTAATTAAACTGACCTTTTAATTCCATTGGGAAGAGAAGTTCACCACTGATGTATTTAAGGAACTGGATTTCTGAATGTGATTGAGGTTAGAATCAACAGTTATAAAACCATGATACTTCTAAACTGAGCAGTGGCCAATTTGTGTTCATTAAAAAAAATGTCCATAATGTTTTATTTCCTTCATCAAAATGTTTGTATATGGAAAACAGAAAATAGAATGAAAACCTGTTCCTAGTCAAATCCTACTGTCAAGGCCATCCATAAGACTTCAATAGTCATGGTTTTCTTGAATTAGAAAGGTAACACAATATCTCTGAGTCATAAAACAGGACGGCAGTAATCATTTCTGATCTGACTCAGAAACATGCTTCTGTATGAAAAAGTATTCAAACTTGAATAGAATCTATAGAAAATTACAAACTTTTTTTGTGGCTACATGATCATTGTTTCATATTCAAAACACTTCTAATTCCTAATCATACGAAGAATGTACTGAATAGTTTCTATCAATGAACCGATCGATCAGTAAGACACCCTTTTCCTCATAAACGTATAGTGTTGTGTTGATGGTGGATGAATGTCCAGTACAGGGCAGAGGTAGTTGATGTCATTATCCCTGACAAGATTAAGCCAGTTTGGTTTGGGAAAGGGCGTGGTCACTTGGGTAATCTTCATCCTACGAGACACAACAACACTTCTCTCAGACAAGAACCACCTGGAACAGTTCCACTTCCAAGGACAGAGGACGTGCCAAAGTGCAGGAGATGGCTTCTGGAACCACACCTGTGTGGTCTGGCTGTGTGGCTGTGTGGGTGTGTCTGGGTGTGTCTGGGTGTGTGTCTGGGTGTGTCTGGGTGTGTGTCTGGGTGTGTGTGGGTGTGTGTCGGGGTGTGTGTGTGTGGATTGTGTCTAAACATTAGACATCTCTGTCCACGTCATGGAGCCACGCTAAAACAAACTACTGTCATTTCAAGGCAAAACACTACTGAACTGCTACTGAAAGTCATTCATTAAGCACCACAGCCACCATAGCACTAAAACTGCATTTATCAGGGCAGAACGATTGCGATCTACATCTGCAATATAAAAAAAGTACATTAAAGATCCACTCAAACCTTAAGATTCACTGCTTAAAGGTCAGCTAACCTGCTCTTCCAAAGCCTGCAGTCACTCTAATGATTAACCTCCACACAACCTGACACACATTCCCCCAGGGTCTGAGGAACCTGTCCCAAATCATGCCAGAAACTGCTGCTACTTGTTGTGG
Organism: Neosalanx taihuensis; assembly: GCA_030340665.1. Taxonomy (NCBI): domain Eukaryota; kingdom Metazoa; phylum Chordata; class Actinopteri; order Osmeriformes; family Salangidae; genus Neosalanx; species Neosalanx taihuensis. The sequence goes on from CM059306.1 coordinate 12,441,747, forward strand.
CTGTAACTAGGGTACACACACTGTGGTTACCATGGAGTAAATCATCATCCCTTGACCTGTGTGTGTGTGTGTGTGTGTGTGTGTGTGTGTGTGTGTGTGTGTGGTGGCCAGCAGCATGTGTGCTTCATTTAACCTGGCATTGGGTGGACCTTTAGCCTACTAAGGGTGGGGGTTTGGTCTCAGGTTTTGGGGGGGGGGGCATCCCCTCCACCCTTTACTTAGCAGCACAAAGAGGTACGCTAAAACATTAGTGGAGACACTTTTGTCATTGGTGGTGGGGACTATAGTACCCAGCTCCCCCCCTACACCTGCACCCATGCAGACTACCCTCCTCTCTCAGTCCTCCTCACCTACAGCACAGCTGCTATCCCCTGCCTTCCCACAGCACATACTCCTCCCAGTGTGGGCCTGGAATTGAGAGTGATATTTGACTGTTAGTGTCCTGAGGGGACAGGTCATAGTTAGTGTGTCAACATAGAGTGTCTCACCCTCAAACCACAAGCATTACAGCAGGTTTGGTTGGGGACACTGGCAGCAGTGGCTGTCCTGTAACCAGTTCTGCAGCTTGAAGAGACACCTGGTGCACTGAAAACGCTCAACACACCTCCCATGCAAAACAGCTGAACGTTGACACAAGGAAGAAAAGATAGTCTGACCTTGCTTTGCTGTGTCATGTTTGCCAAACATTTTTCCAGTCCAACATGAAACCTACATTTTGGAAACAGCATGTCTGGTTACATTTAGCAGACGCTCTTATCCAGAGTAACGTACAGAAAGTACAGGGACATTCCCCCCTGAGGCAAGTAAGGTGAAGTGCCTTACGCAAGGACACAACATAATTTGGCACTGCCAGGTATTGAACCTCCCGATTACCAGCCTGATTCTCTAACCGCTCAGCCATCTGACTCCCTACTTAGGAGGAGGCCTGAGTGGAACATGATAGAACCCTCCCTGAGTACTGAGGTTTGTTTACAGAAGACAGTCCTGAAAGATAGACTTCACACAGTGGGATGCCAGAGTCACTGTATGTAGAGTACGATGTCTTCAACCAGAGTCTGGTTCCTGTCAGGGTACAACACTGCACAGAGAGAGTGAGATGTGCAGAAAGTCACCAAGCAGCACAAGATCAGCAGCTTTAGTCCGCAACGTAAAACCTGTATGTTTAATGGGTCCTTAGCTGTCTAAAGTGAACAGCTGACTGCCTTGATTCATCGACCTGCTGTCAGGTAAAGAGGCTTTATTGTCTCTGCACACCTGCAGGCTGTCAGGCAGGCATGCAGGCCTACAAGCTGGGAGGGGGGGCTGGAGGCCCTGGCCTACAAGCTGGGAGGGGGGGCTGGAAGCCCTGGCCTACGGGCTGGGAGGGGGGGCTGGAGGCCCTGGCCTACAAGCTGGGAGGGGGGGCTGGAAGCCCTGGCCTACAGACTGGGAGGGGGGGCTGGAGGCCCTGGCTGACAGAGGTGACTTTGACATGACACGCCTGTCTCGCTAAACGACACACACATATAACCAGCGCCCTTTAATTGTTAATAGACTGTGAGAACATTTCTGCTTTCTAACATTGTGAACATACCACACAGGAGTAGAGGTGAAGGATGCTGAATATGTGGATAACCAAAGCACAACAGAGGAAAGATATGCCCAAGCATTGTCCTGTCTCAGATGGCATGTCATATGTTAACCTTCTTCAACAGGTCTGCACAAAGCTGCCTTTAGATTCCTACTCTGATCAACCATGGGTGAGACAGTTCCCCAAACACCAGGACATACACAGAGTTTTAAACTAGAGGTCATTAAACCCACTGGACCGACATTTCTACAGCTGAGAGAGTAACGGAGGCAGACAGTCCCAGAATCCTCTAGGTCCATGTCTCATATTACATCCAGCGTTTACAGGGTTAACATCCTTAGACACAGCAGGAAATGTAGAGGGGGGCGAGCAGGGAGGGAGAGGGGAGTGAGATCTACAAACATTCAAGGCGAGCATGGCATTATGCGCTTTCTTTTTCCTCAAACTTCAACACCCCACCCCCCCACCCAGCTCAGTCTGAAACAACAGCGTCACAGTTCCAGTATTAAGACCTTGAGCAACACTCTCTCTTGCAGTCTTACCTTGTCTCTTACGGATCCTCCAGTTCCAGACTGCGACCAAAGTAACAACATGCCCCACCACCACCAGGGTTGGGAACAGGTTTCCAGGGGGGCTCGCCGGCATTGCGGCCTGAAACAGAGTGGGGCACCCGAACAGTCCGGAGACAGGTGGGAGTGTCGGGAGGGGGAAAGGTGAGGGGGGAGGGCTGAACCAGAGGAGGAAGCCTGGAGGGGGGGGGGGGTGGTGCCGGGCTTAAAACGACAGCAGCAGCCAAGTTCGACTCGCGACTTAACGGAGACACCAGCCCGAACAAACGTTTCCTTTTTTCCTACGTGTGACTCAGACTTCCAGAGCTCCCTGCCCTGGACCACATGCTCCTTCTCCTCCTCTTACTGTAACAATCCCTCCCTCCCTCTCTGACAAGTCCTCTACCCTTCCATGCTTTCGTTTTTGCATTCTTTACTTCTTCACGGTCAAGGACTGGAGTTCCTGCTCCCTCTCTAAAGGAGAAAGTCTCCTTCCCTTCTTACTTACGAAAAGTTATTTATGTAACACACAGTGTAAATACAAACGTAATTCTTCACTTGAATTAATTAATTTAACTGTTATATTTTATTCGAAAACATGGACAACACGGACCACAACCGTCACTCATGGAAATTCGTTCAATTCAGCTCAAATCTCCTCTCATGGGAGCTCCTCCATGAAGTGTTGGTCCATGACGTCATGCACTGGGACATTAACACGTGTGTCCTGTTTAACTCCTGCTGTGTTTAAGAGACACAGAAGGCTGACCTTCACTAATCAAGTATAACTCCACAACATCAAACCCTCATCTTTACTTCTTAGAATCATTCCATTTCAAACAGGAGCAGACTCAGGATCTGAATGTACCCACACTGAGGAGGATAGCTGCTCATCTCCAACGATCATTAATGGAAAACTGCATAAGATGTCATTAAGTCTCAACTGTAATCAGACTTGCCAAATAGTTATTTAAAATAGTTTCCAGAAGAAAACTTCCTACGTCGCCAAACCACTAAAATACCCACATGGTGATTGTTAAATGTCATAGGAACTTTGATTGGAACCAGATTGTGTGTTTTTATGAGACTAACAGAGAGTTATTTGTCAACAAACAACAGAACTGTGCTGAATGCAAAAACAACGATGAAACAAATATCCTCATGGTGGATGTGAAGTTTGGTGGTGGTGTTGTCACCACGGTAACAAGGACTCCATCAAGGTCACAAGCTGCTTGTCTCTGCCAGGAAAGTCTAACGGAGTTGTGGGTGTGTCTGCTGGAAGGACAGCGATCCATCCATCACATCCAGATGAAATCACATACCACAAACTAGAAGTTTGGTTTGCCTGTCAGTTAGGATCTGTAAATAACACAGTGTAACTCAACACCTAAACCCATGAGCCACGAGATTCGTCTCTTAAAAGGGGCTAAAATAACCACAACACGGGGCACACGCACAGTCAATGACAGTGTTATATAAGGCCCAGAATACACAACAGCTGTTTGCTGTATATCTGAAGACAAACTGACCAGCTACATGTGAGTAACTCTGGTGTAGGAACACCCCAGTCAGTCTTACAAACTACAGGTTTGTTACTCTCGTTACTTACTGATAGTTAACAAATACTCAGAAGAAGGTTTGCGATAAACCGTCTCTGGTAGAAGCAGCCAACACTGTTTCTAAGATGTTTCCAGAATGTTCTCTGGATGGAAACCATGAGTTGAGTTGTATAAACACCAGTTGTTCATTTTCGTACAGGATGGAGACTAAAGTACGGAAAAAAATGATTTTGCCAACCAACCGTGAACAAAGAGCTCTTAGTTGGTTTAATGGTTCCAGTATGTGGCTGAACTTCCAGAGAACTGCTGGAGCATCAGACTGGAGCATCAGACTGGAGCATCAGACTGGAGCATCAGACTGGAGCATCAGACTGGAGCATCAGACTGGAGCATCAGACTGGAGCATCAGACTGGAGCATCAGACTGGAGCATCAGACTGGAGCATCAGACTGGAGCATCAGACTGGAGCATCAGACTGGAGCATCAGACTGGAGCATCAGACTGGAGCATCAAACGTGTGTGTTTCTGACACTGTTCATTTCAACAAAGGCAAAGAACACAGAACCACACAGTAGAGCACAGTAGAGCACAGTAGAGCACTGTAGGGCACAGTAGAGCACAGTAGAGCACTGTAGGGCACAGTAGAGCACTGTAGGGCACAGTAGAGCACAGTAGAGCATAGTAGAGCACAGTAGAGCACTGTAGGGCACAGTAGAGCACATTAGAGCACTGTAGGGCACAGTAGAGCACAGTAGAACATAGTAGAGCACATTAGAGCACTGTAGGGCACAGTAGAGCACAGTAGAGCACTGTAGGGCACAGTAGAGCACAGTAGAGCACTGTATGGCACAGTAGAGCACAGTAGAGCACTGTATGGCACAGTAGAGCACAGTAGAGCACAGTAGAACACTGTAGGGCACAGTAGAGCACTGTAGGGCACAGTAGAGCACAGTAGAGCATAGTAGAGCACAGTAGAGCACTGTAGGGCACAGTAGAGCACATTAGAGCACTGTAGGGCACAATAGAGCACAGTAGAGCACTATAGGGCACAGTAGAGCACAGTAGAGCACAGTAGGGCATAGTAGAGCACAGTAGAGCACAGTAGGGCACAGTAGAGTACAGTAGAGCACAGTAGAGCACAGTAGAGGCTGAATTACGACTAAGGGGGGAAAAAGATGGCTAATCTACCCTGAGGACCTGAGTAATGAAACATGACAACTCCATGCCCATCTCTCCACACTGCCTGATGCTGTTCCTCTGTTCCTCCAGCCTTAAGCACTGCCCTCCACAGCGCTACAGATATAAGTCTGTCTGAGAGGGGAAAACAAAATGGCATCCCGTGAGCGTTCCCAGTCCAGAGAACGCCCCTAGGATTTAAAACAGGAACATGATCCCAGTGAAGACCAGACAGGATGCCTGGTGGTCTCCAGAAGAAATGTGACGCTACAACTGAGCCTCTATATCAGATGACCTCACTGGTGAGTAGAGATGAATTCAAACATAGAAAAGCAGGAGTATCTTTAGTTATAGTCAGACACTCACTTATCAAGTCAAGCTTATACTTGTGTTGTGAGGATGTTGAGAAAGTAAACCATGTTTTAGCAACTCCAACATGCTCCTCACACTAAGTGATCCTGTGCTGCGACCCTCCGACCCTCGACCCTCCGACCCTGCAAGCTGTCTTTGTATTTCTATACTGACACCTCTTGGTACAAACACAGAAGTGTCCCTCTGGTAAAAAAACAAAGTTTCCTACCTTGACTCTGATGAATCAGAGCTTCCATGAAGTTTGTACCATCATCAGTTCCGATCATAGCGTGTAAGTAACTCATGCCACAACACCACTAAAACAGAGAGAAGTTCTCTGACTTTAATCCATTAGCCTCCCTCGTCTACTGTTAGGGGTTAGTGCTGCTGCAGCAGGCTGGAGGCTGGGAACACAGGCCGGATTTAAGGTGGCATCTGGACTCCATGCAGAAGTTGAGCCCTCGCCCCGATCAGTACAAAAAAAAGGGAAAAGGGAAAAGCTGAAGGGATTTCCCAATCTCTGCTTGGTCATTTAACAGCCCAAGCATGAAAGCCTTTCAGACTGTGGAGGAGAGAGAGAGACTCAGCCAGAGTCATTCGCTTTACTTAGAAATGATTATGGGAGAGGAAGCAACAACAACAAAAATGTTGTGAGATAAACAAATATTTTATAAATTGTGATTGTTTTAGTTCTTCCCCCCCCTCCCCCATTTTCAGTTGCTCCTTACGAATGTAGAACTTTGTTATGCTGAATCTAATATTACTGAGGTATTCTTTAAATTGAATATTATAAATATTAGTGTTTGTTTCCCATGACATGCAGTAGAGTAGATATATACAGTATGTAGTGTTGTGTTTCTCCGGCAGGTGGCAGCAGGATTTCCATAAAGATCTGCTGGCTGAGGAAACACAGTCCATGAGGGTGTGGAACTTTACTCAACCATGTGGTAACACCTTTTTATATAACTACACGTTTCAGGACATGTTTTAAAAGTACTTTGAAGAATAATCGACTATATCAGAATGTATTTTGTTCATATGGTATCTTTTGCTTGTCACATACAGTATATTCGATATTTCATTCAATTGTATGAAAACTTTCTAAATTCAGGGGCTCTGTTGGTAAATACAATCGTACAAATCGCAGACTGTGCTGACAAGATCTTTGTAGAAAATACACTGAAGCACAACTGATAGGCCTCAAATATCATCCACACTTCTCCACACTGCAGAAAAAAAGTAAATGCACAACCAGTCAGTTTTAACCATCTTATTAGCCATGGGAATCAAACCTTCTGTTAGCTGAAGTTATAAAGATCGGCCCAACTCTGTTTAACTTTAAAATTACATTTGGAACCAGCTGTCACCCCTGTGAAACATACAGCTCATGGTTCTCATATCCGTGCTGACTAGATGATGAAAGAAGCCCAGAAATACAAGCCTGGTTCTGCATCTCTCGGCAAGAAGTTACATAAGCGGCACTTCAGCTCTACTCCCAACTCGTTACTGTTAGCAGGGGGTGTGGAGGGAGACAGAAGCAGAAAGTATGCATTTGTAAATATTTGCAGGATACATAAATCGAGGAGGAGGTTTGCAGGACGGTTGCCCATGCAAAGAGCAGAGGAGAAAGAGGCCCTGATGTACTAAGTAAATAAAAGCACAGCCGAACTTGACCCAGCTCACACTACCAAAAGTGAGGGCTAGTGAGGGCTACAGAGAGCTAGAGAGGACTAGAGATGAATAGAGAGGGCTAGAGAGGGCTAGAGAGGACTAGAGATGAATAGAGAGGACTAGAGAGGGCTAAAGAGAGCTGGAGAGGGCTAGAGAGGACTAGAGAGGGCTAGAGAGGACTAGAGATGAATAGAGAGGACTAGAGAGAGCTAAAGAGAGCTAGAGAGGGCTAGAGAGGACTAGAGAGGGCTAAAGAGAGCTAGAGAGGGCTAGAGAGGACTAGAGATGAATAGAGAGGGGTAGAGAGAGCTAGAGAGGGCTAGAGAGGACTAGAGAGGGCTAGAGAGGGCTAGAGAGGACTAGAGAGGGCTAGAGAGGACTAGAGAGGGCTAGAGAGGACTAGAGATGAATAGAGAGGACTAGAGAGAGCTAGTGAGGGCTAGAGAGGACTAGAGATGAATAGAGAGAGCTAGAGAGGACTAGAGAGGACTAGAGATGAATAGAGAGGACTAGAGAGGGCTAGAGAGAGCTAGAGAGGACTAGAGAGAGCTAGAGAAGACTAGAGAGAGCTAGAGTGGGCTAGAGAGGAATAGAGAGGGTGGCTAGCAAGGGCTAGCTCATGGGGGGGTTGGTGGGGGTATGAAACTGGTTTTTGCCTGGGGGCATCAGAGTGAGGGGAGGAAAGGCCTTCCCCAAACTGTCAGCATGCTTCAAGACAGCCTTCAGTGGGCCTGGCCTGGTCCAAACCCATGCAGACAGCATGAACCATACAGATGTGTTAGAAACAAGCCTCAGCAGAGCCCTGCTATACAACACCAACACCTGGAGGATGAATTCTAACACTGTTTGCTAACAACACGCCTAATCACCCGACATCAATGCCCTTCCTCACTAATGCTCTTCTGGACGAATGGGCGCAAATTCCTGCATCAGTGTTCCAGTGTCTGGTGGGCACCGATCTCCAGGAGAGTGGAGGCAGTTACAGAAGGGAGAGTAGAGACCAGTTCAATATGAGTTTGAAATGAGGTGTTTGACAAGTAGGCCTGTGTGTAGACTGAGTGGATGTTACCGTACCTTTGATCATTATATGCTGTGTCGCTCTTTATAAGGTTATATTTTGGATGTGAATCTCAAGCATTTTGGCAGTCCTCTGTACAAGAGAAAGTATATTTAAATGGTGAACAACATTGACACATACGACACAGAAATAACAATTCAACCGCATGCAAATATTAAAAAAACAGGAAGTAAGACATAAATTTGAGTTTAAAAGGAATAACAATGTAACAGTAGATTGAATTTGTTTTGCATGCATCCACAACCAAACAATATCAAAATAGTCATTGTTTACCGTAAAATGACAAGGCCATTACTTCTAATACTATCAAACCCAATTAACCATTAAAAACCCTTCCAACATATTTACAAACCCAAACCGTTCCCACAGCAACACGTATGACATCAGGGACAGAGGAAGCAGGAAGGAGGGTGGAGGAGATGAACTCTAACCTTCTAGGGAGTCAGGCCAGACCTTAGTCACCTCCTGTTCATCCAGAGGATCCTCAGTGAGGAAGCCCCAGTCTCCCTGAGGCAGGGAGGTCCGCAGGGCCGCCATGGGGCATTCAGAGGGGGCCTCGGGGCCAGCAAAGGAGGCCTCGGGGCCAGCAAAGGAGGCCTCGAAGGAAGCCTGATTCTCAAGCCCAAGGTCCAACACCGTGTTAGTCGTGGTGGAAGTCTCCGTGACAACGTACGACTGAGAAATGGTTGTGGTGGAGATGTCTTCCTCGGTCGCAGTGACGGCGTGTGGCGTCAGCCTGAATGAGGTTTCAGGTGTGACGAGCACGGCGGTCTCCTGGTGGGTGGAGCGTTCGAGCGCAGGGTCCACAGGCTGCTCTGGAAGGTCTGTGATGTCATCTGAGACGGGGGGCGGAGGGGAGGGGAGCTCAGCGTCAGACTCGGGGTCAGGTGTGTCAGCTTTAGTGAGGAGGACAGGTGCTTCCACTTCTAGGGCTTCTGTGTTTCCCACAGGTTTGCTCTCTGCTTCCTCAGCAGGCACGACTGTCTCAGGTTTCAGCTCTTCAGTGGCCTCTTCTGGAACAAGCTCTTTGGGTTCTTCGAGAATCTCAATATCTTTCTCCATCTCTGCTTCCTGCAGGGAATCTTCGTCGGAAGAATCCTCCTCAGAGACATCCTTGACAACAACCTCATCTTCCTCCTCCTCATCCTCCTCTTCATCAGGCTCAGAAGCTCCTTGCGGTTCTTCTTCTTTCTCTTTGACGGGGAACGCCTGAACGACTTCTTCTTCTGTCACTTCAGCAGGCTTGATGGCCTCCTCGCTTGCCTCTTCAGCCAGCTCCTTAACAGCAGGCTTCACATCTTCTTCCAACCAAGCTGAGGCTTTCTCGACAAGTTCCTCAGTAACGTCTTCCTCTTCCTCCTCACTTTCCTCCTCACTTTCCTCCTCCTCCTCCTCCTCCTGCTCTTCTTCCACAGTTGGTTTGATCTCAACCTGCTCAACCGGTTCCACTGCCTTCACCAACTCAACCACCTCCTCCACAACAGGCACAGGCACCTCAGGCTTCACCTCCACCGCAGGGATGACAGCTGGGGCTGCCAGGGCAGGAGGGAACACCTCCACAGCCACAGCTGCAGGGACCAGCATCTCCTGGGGGACTTTAGGCGTCAAAGGAACAGAGACGGGAATCTCAGGAGTGGGTGGTTTGACCTCCCTGGCTGGAGCTGGGGGCCTGACAACAGCCCTGCTCTCTGGAGGGAGGTAAGAGCTTCTGAAGCCTCCTCTGCCCTGGCCTGGCTCCTCAGCCCAGCGCTCCTCTCCCCTGCGGAGGCCTTGGCCTCTCCTGAAGAAGGTCTGCGTGGGCATGCCGGCCTCCCCCGCCGGGCCTCTGGGCTGGTAGGAGCCTCGGAATCTCATGGGAGGCCTTTCAGACCCGGCCTCTTCCTCCCCGCCCGGCCCACGCTTGTGCCGGTAGCCTTGACGCTCCACCATGGCCTCCTGGCTCTCACGACCGGCCCTGGGCTTGGGGACGTAGGAGGTGGGGCCCTCCACAGTCTGGACCCGGGCTGCCCGGCGCATCACATCCAGGGTGGAGGCAGGGCGCCGGACACGCTGCAGGGAGGAAGGCACGATCTCGGCCGGCAGGTGCAGGTAGTCTCGCAGGTAAACGATGCCTTCGTTGGTGAGGTAAAAGTAGGCATGTTTCCAAGCAAATGTCTCCCGGACGAAGCCCCGAGACTTTAGGGAGCCCATGGTCCGGATCACCTTCAGGTTCGAAACCCCCTGGATGTCAGGGTGCATGCACTGGGGGCGCTTATCCTTCTTAGTGACCATGACACCATCCCGGAACAGGAGCTCGTAGATGGATCTGAGGTCCGCTAGGGGCATTACCATGCCAGCCACCATCTTGAATTATTGCCTGATCAACAACAAAAGATGTCAAGTACACCGAGTAGCGTACCTTATGTAAGCTGTAGAGATACTAAAGACTAGACAAGCTACTGGAGCCTTTCAACTGGAACTTCTACCAAAAAGTACAAAATGTTACAATATGTTCCTTTGACAGAGTCTTGTTCTGTCTTGGAATTCAATGCAACAGAACGTACAAAAACAGCCCCCGCCCCTTAAACCAGCCTCCCTGATCCAGTCACTGCAAGTACAAAAGCTACAGTCCTGCAGTAATAAAGTATCTTGGACAGCGTGGAGAAAAGTTAAAACCCCCCCAATCCCTCCTACCTTCTCTTGGATGAGGGGAAAAACAGCCCAAAGTGGAGTCGAGGAGTGAGGGGGGGTGCAGCACGCACACGCAGACAAGGGGAAAAGGAAGAGCGACAAGCAAGCAAGTTAGCTAGAGAGAGAGAGAGAGAGCAGGGACACACCCCCTCTGTGTTAGAGCACATGTGTTCGTACACTGTGTGCCTGAAGAGGACTCCCCAGCCAGGCCTGGACACACCCCCCTCACACTGACCCGGACAAAGCAACAGACAGGCTGTCCAGAACCGCCAACAGACTGAAAGCTTAGCTAACATTTCAGGTCTGTTGTATTCAAACTCAGCCTGCTCACCTCTCTTTCATCCAGAATGCAGATGGAACTGTGTGTGTTTTCCTGTTTCTAACCTTCACATGCTGGTAGAACTGTGCTTCACCTTTGGAAGCACACAGATTAGGATGACAAACAAGCAGGTCAAAACGGGGGGACAATGTCACAGCAGACGTCCAAACTCCACTGACCGAATCCCACAACTGAAAAGTTGCACATAGTAGCGCATGTGTCTGTTCAGGAAAGGAACAGCATGTTCCAGTAGCTAGAGAGAGAGAGAGAGAGGGGAGGGTGTGGGTTCTTACACTGCTGCTCTGAATTCAGCACTGAATTTCTAACTCTGAAACTATCACTGAACTGAATAATCGCCCGCTACAAAGAATGGTTGTGGTTTTAGACTAGTTTCAACACCTCGAATCAGTTTGCCAAGAATGCATCTGTGCAGTATTTGGAATCCAGGTGTGTAAATGTTGGCTGAAACAGCTGGAAACAGCAAACAAACTAAAGGTGTTTCTAAGTAACTCATGAATTAAAATGAATTAATGACAACTTTAAAAAACACACAATCTGGTTCCTTGCATGCTGACCTTATTACGAGCTGTTATAACTGTTCAATAATCACATGCTGTTTTCAACCTGCATGTCTCTGAATGCAGGCGTTTGCATGTACAGTAATGTGTTTAATGATTGATGTGTGTGTGTTTGAGTGACTGATTCAGACCCAGACTGTGTCTGCATTGCAACACTAGCAGCATTCCTCCAACACCTACTGAGGTGTCCATCTAATGAGGGATAGTGGATGTACTGACTGAACAGACCTACTGGAGATCCTTGGTGTCTCTTACACAGGATCCTCTATCACATCATCACCATCTGTGATGGCTACAGCTGGGACTTTCTGTAGACGGAGCCAGAGGGAGAGATCTCTGTTCACACCTCAGAATAGCTGTGGGAAGCAGATGATGATGTCACCAGACACCAGGACTAGAGGAGGCAGGTGAAGAGGCCTTCAGTCATGAATCTGCAGAAGAATCGGATCCAGATCACGTGCTGGGCCCCTCAAACATGGCCCCTCAACCATGGGCCCCTCAACCATGGCCCCTCAACCATGGCCCCTCAACCATGGGCCCCTCAACCATGGGCCCCTCAACCATGGCCCCTCAACCATGGCCCCTCAACCATGGCCCCTCAACCATGGGCCCTCCTGCATGGGCCCTCAACCATGGCCCCTCAACCATGGGCCCCTCAACCATGGCCCCTCAACCATGGCCCCTCAACCATGGGCCCCTCAACCATGGCCCCTCAACCATGGGCCCTCAACCATGGGCCCTCAACCATGGGCCCCTCAACCATGGGCCCTCCTGCATGGGCCCTCAACCATGGGCCCTCACCCACAGGTTCTCACCCACAGACCCTCACCCACAGACCCTCACCCACAGATCCTAACCCACAGATCCTCACCCACAGATCCTCACCCACAGATCCTCACCCACAGACCCTCACCCACAGACCCTCACCCACAGATCCTCACCCACAGACCCTCACCCACAGACCCTCACCCACAGACCCTCACCCACAGACCCTCACCCACAGCCCCTCACCCACAGGTCCTCACCCACAGACCCTCACCCACAGATCCTCACCCACAGATCCTCACCCACAGATCCTCACCCACAGACCCTCACCCACAGACCCTCACCCACAGACCCTCACCCACAGACCCTCAACCACAGACCCTCACCCACAGACCCTCACCCACAGACCCTCACCCACAGCCCCTCACCCACAGGTCCTCACCCACAGACCCTCACCCACAGACCCTCACCCACAGACCCTCACCCACAGACCCTCACCCACAGGTCCTCACCCACAGACCCTCACCCACAGATCCTCACCCACAGATCCTCACCCACAGATCCTCACCCACAGACCCTCACCCACAGACCCTCACCCACAGACCCTCACCCACAGGTCAGGTTGGAAGCCAAGTGCTGCAGAGACCCTAAAGCAGCCATCATTTCTGATTTCAGCACCTTTTGGAAACAGGGTGTCGTTCAAACTATTGTATTTCTATCGCAGCTCTGATGGTTTTTCCATGAAAAGCTGCACTAAACCACTTGTCATGCTTTTCCGGCCAGAGACAACAATGTTGGATTTTATCCTGTACGTTTTCTTTTTCTCAGAATTTCTAAAAAGGCCTTTCTAAAGCACCTCACATCCTGTGGAATGAACTTCATGGCTGTCAGCACAGGACATGTCTGGAAATCTCTTCTGACAGTCAGCACATTCCCAGAGGAGTGACAAGACTCAACCAGACCCCTGGTTTCTACACCATACTCAGTGCTCAATGCTCAATGCTCAATGCTCTAGTTGTTGTTTTCTATGTTGTTGTCATAGAAAACCTGCTGACAGAGCCAGTGCAGCACATCTCTGTCTGTCTGTCAGGAAGAGAAGAGAGAGCCCCTCCCTCCCTCCCTCCCTCCCTCCCTCCCTCCCTCCCTCCCTCCCTCCCTCCCTCCCTCCCTCCCTCCCTCCCTCCCTCCCTCCCTCCCTCCCTCCCTCCCTCCCTCCCTCCCTCCCTCCCTCCCTCCCTCCCTCCCTCCCTCCCTCCCTCCCTCCCTCCCTCCCTCCCTCCCTCCCTCCCTACATTAACACAGCTCTGGCACCATATGACTGCCCCTCTTCGCTCGGACCAGATTTACGGGCCTGAAATCCCTTTAACAGTTTTTAATAACGTGACTCTGCGGCCACATGCTCCCCAGCTGCTGCTCAGTGTGACTGCTCAGCCTCTGGGTGTGGCACCTGGGGACAGGGAAGGACCAGAGGCCAGCTGGCAGTCCTCTTCAGTATGACCCATGAAGAGCCTCCTCCAGAAGGGGACTCACATCAACAAGATTCATGCCTGGATGTTAAGTGGTAAAGTACGCACGTATACCTAGCAACCTGGAGTCTGGAAGCCAGGAGACAGAATAACAACCTCTATCTCATATTTCCACTCCTTTACGATCATCGTTTACCAAACTTATCACACACACATTAGCATTACTGTACCACACACACACACTCCTCACACACACAGACAAGCATTACAGTGCCACTCACACACACGCACACTCCTCACACACACAGATGAGCATTACAGTACCACTCACACACACGCACACTCCTCACACACACAGATGAGCATTACAGTACCACACACACACACACACACTCCTCACACACAAATGACCATTACAGTACCACACACACACACATCTTCCAAACATTGCTCAGATGAACACAGCCCTCTGTCGCTGAGTGCAGGAACAGTCACCCTGCAGAGCGGCTCACTCACTGAAGAACTGCTACCCAGGAGGCATCTGTGACCCTTCAGAGGACCCCAGATCTGAGGCTGAGGGGGCGTGTTTAGAGTGTTGAGGCCCATCTGAGGCTGAGGGGGCGTGTTTAGAGTGTTGAGGCCCATCTGAGGCTGAGGGGGCGTGTTTAGAGTGTTGAGGCCCATCTGAGGCTGAGGGGGCGTGTTTAGAGTGTTCAGACCCATCTGAGGTCTGGGTGACAGGAAACAGGAAGCTCACAGGAAGTAGAGCAGCTTTAAGGCTGCAGGTCTCAGTGAGATGACTGCTGTTCTGTAGACCTCCTGTACAGACCAGACCTATCAAGCACAGTTTAACATGCAAACACTAAGAGGATGACTATGTGAAGATGTCACCATCAATTTGACTTTTTTTCCAAACAAGCTGCAGCTGAAGAGCATTATTTTTATTCGAAACGTGAAATTCCTTTTCTGCAACTCGTTGACCTGCAACTGATCCAGTCAGAACGGAGGCAACAAGAGCTTCTGGTCCTGACTGAGGCACTTTGGGAGGGTTTTCTAAGAAAAGAAAACTTTCCAGCAAACTTGTGAGAACGGCAAAGTGGTCAGGCAGTTAAAATAAGCTTTTTCCCTTTAGCCAGATCCCCCAGGGCATCACAGGCACTGGTGACAGCCCTGCAGCAGGAGAGGCATCACAGGCACTGGTGACAGCCCTGCAGCAGGAGAGGCATCACAGGCACTGGTGACAGCCCTGCAGCAGGAGAGGCATCACAGGCACTGGTGACAGCCCTGCAGCAGGAGAGGCATCACAGGCACTGGTGACAGCCCTGCAGCAGGAGAGGCATCACAGGCACTGGTGACAGCCCTGCAGCAGGAGAGGCATCACAGGCACTGGTGACAGCCCTGCAGCAGGAGAGGCATCACAGGCACTGGTGACAGCCCTGCAGCAGGAGAGGACAGACCCTGGAGGCATCACAGGCACTGGTGACAGCCCTGCAGCAGGAGAGGACAGACCCTGGAGGCATCACAGGCACTGGTGACAGCCCTGCAGCAGGAGAGGACAGACCCTGGAGGCATCACAGGCACTGGTGACAGCCCTGCAGCAGGAGAGGACAGACCCTGGAGGCATCACAGGCACTGGTGACAGCCCTGCAGCAGGAGAGGACAGACCCTGGAGGACAGCAGGCTGGGACAGACAGGGTAGCGGTATATAACACACTATTCACATTTATCTGTTGAACTAAAATAAGACTTAGGAGCAAACCAACGCCTCTCTGTGTGTATGTGTGTGTGTGTGTGTGTGTGTGTGTGTGTGTGTGTGTGTGTGTGCTCACGTTAGTGTGTGTCAGTAACACAGTAAGTATCACTTACTGTGACTCACCACTGAAAACACCAGCAGGGCGTGGTCACTCAATATCCCCGTTGCCCTGACAACAAGCCCCGCCACTGGAGTAAATATGACACACACACACACACAGACACACACACAGACACACACAGACACACAGCCAGCCTGCTCACCAGCGATCACAGACACACCACTGATCCGAACCAGCTGACACTGGGCCCCAAAGTTCAACTGAGAAAATGATTCCAAATGAAACAAGTGTTCATTCATGATACCCAGACAGAGGAGGGAGTCAGTGTGGAGCTCCTCTCCCCAGCCTCTCTTATCTTCAGTCTGGTTCACATAGTTTGGTACTCTGGTTCTCCTTGAACACCCAGGAAGCTCTGCTCCTCTCTGGGAGGGTCTACAGGAATGTGTGCTTGTGTCACACCTCGTTAGCGACAGACATCATTCACCATTGTTCCGGAAAAACATCAATCCTCGCAAGCCCTGGCACAGGCGATAAAGAAAATAACTGATGTGTCTTCAACAATGACTCCTTTGCAAGTGTGAGGCCTCGACCAGAGAGACTGGAGGTCATACAGAAACATCCTTCAGGGTGTGACTAAGGAGCTAAACACAGATTAATACGCCACAACTAAAAATGTATTGGTTCCCCCAGGAGGAACCTCTCTTGGTTCCAGCTCAGCGCACCATAGTGATGGTGTGGGATTTCTTTCATGCAGGACATAAAGAGCGAGTCTCTATTGAGGGTTATTTATTGCGCTGCTTGTAAACCTGATGTTGACAGTGTGAGAACGCCTTTTTCTTTTAAAAGACTCCTTTAATAGTGACACCCCAGACCCCTTCTCACACAGGCCTCTCCCTCTCTATCTCCCTATGTCTGGGTTTCATCACATCACTCCCACTCTTCAAACTGTAATGAAGACTTCAGAGGATCTGGGATATAACTCTCAAAACTAGGGGAGAGAGAAGAGGGAGGAGAGGGGAGGGACAGGGGAGAGAGAAGAGGGAGGAGAGGGAGGGACAGGGGAGAGAGAAGAGGGAGGAGAGGGTAGGGACAGGGGAGAGAGAAGAGGGAGGAGAGGGGAGGGACAGGGGAGAGAGAAGAGGGAGGAGAGGGGAGGGACAGGGGAGAGAGAAGAGGGAGGAGAGGGGAGGGACAGGGGAGAGAGAAGAGGGAGGAGAGGGAGGGACAGGGGAGAGAGAAGAGGGAGGAGAGGGGAGGGACAGGGGAGAGAGAAGAGGGAGAAGAGGGAGGGACAGGGGAGAGAGAAGAGGGAGGAGAGGGGAGGGAGGAGTGAGAGAGGGAGAGAAAGGAGATAAAGAGGAACTGTACATTGAAGGTTTTTGCTCGTGTGGGCGTCACCCTGGCACCTCCAGTCTCTGCTGGCAGACCTCCAGGCTCCCAGGTTTTATAATGTCATGACCCTGCCAGGAGAGAGGGGGGCTGGGCTGGGGACTGGCACAGGCTGCAGGGTCAGGAGTAACAACCAGACGTGAGTGGAAATGTATTAAAGAAAAGAGAAAACTATTGTATGTGAGCAGTTTGACAAACCTCCCCTTAAAACAGTAATCACTCAGTAATCAATCAATCAATCAGTAAAAACTCACCCTCTCCCTCATCCTGTCCCTCATCCTCTCCCTCATCCTCTCCCTCATCCCTCATCCTCTCCCTCATCCTCTCCCTCATCCTCTCTTGAACATCCTCTCCCTCATCCTCTCCCTCATCCTCTCCCTCATCCTCTCCCTCATCCTCTCCCTCATCCTCTCCCTCATCCTCTCCCTCATCCTCTCCCTCATCCTCTCTTGAACATCCTCTCCCTCATCCTCTCCCTCATCCTCTCCCTCAAACTCTCCCTCATCCTCTCCCTCATCCCTCATCCTCTCCCTCATCCTCTTGAACATCCTCTCCCTCATCCTCTCCCTCAAACTCTCCCTCATCCTCTCCCTCAAACTCTCCCTCATCCTCTCCCTCAAACTCTCCCTCATCCTCTCCCTCAAACTCTCCCTCATCCTCTCCCTCATCCTCGCCCTCATCCTCTCTTGAACATCCTCTCCCTCATCCTCTCCCTCAAACTCTCCCTCATCCTCTCCCTCAAACTCTCCCTCATCCTCTCCCTCATCCTCGCCCTCATCCTCTCTTGAACATCCTCTCCCTCATCCTCTCCCTCATCCTCTCCCTCATCCTCTCCCTCATCCTCTCCCTCATCCTCTCCCTCATCCTCTCCCTCATCCTCTCCCTCATCCCCTCCTGAACATCATCTCATCACCACAGACAGCAGGCTGGAACAGCCCCTGACCAGAACAGACCATCAGATGCTCTGGGTCGTTCAGGTCCAGTGTGCTGACACACACACACTCACACCCACACACACACACACTCACACCCACACACACACTCACACCCACACACACACTCACACACACACACACATACACACACACACACAGCCATCTGCTTCCACTCTGTATTCACTAGCTTGTCCCAGCCCAGGGTGGGCAGGGGGGATTAAACACCTTCTAATAGGAGGACTATTCTGAAAGTGTGGATGAGGAGAACCACAGACAGCTGGATTAAAGTGTTTATGAGGAGAAACTGAACAACAGTTGTAAAAATGTGTCAACAGTAAAAAAGTTACGATGTTGACGGAAGGTTAAAACACAACAGCAGTGAGAGAGCAGAAGCAACACTTCAGGACAGGCTGCTGTCAAAAACACACCATCCTTTAGCTACACACTGGATGTAGGGCTACTACTGTGTGTGTGTGTGTGTGTGTGTGTGTGTGTGTGTGTGTGTGTGTGTGTGTGTGTGTGTGTGTGTGTGTGTGTGTGTGTGTGTGTGTGAGTGTGTGTGTGTGTGTGTGTGTGTGGGGGTAACCCTCTGATGGGACAGTGAGACAGCAGAGCTAGCTGCAGCTTCACTGCAGTTTCAGCACCACCAGCGCCCCCTCATGGCAGAATGGTGTCTGAGACTCTAACCTGTTGAACATGTTGTCAGTGAGAAACCTGCTTCTTCTATCCATCAGCCAGCCACAGCTGCTCCATACCTGATGAAGTGATGAATCAGTCAAGGAAGGAATCAATGTTTCCGGAGGATCAGTCCTGTTAAAAACACGACACAGCTGAACACCTGAGATACCTGCCTGCCCATCTTAGATGTCACACTGGTTCCAGAAGCTCCACCCATGACTCTTCTTATTTTGGCGAGCTGCTGCTATTTCCCACAATGCCTCTGTCACACGAGATGCTCAAGTTCATAAGGCTGAAAATAGTTGCATGTTAGTCACCCTGGATTCAGCAAGCAGGAGATATTTCCAGCCTGGTATCCATTCACTGCAGCTATGCTACACCAGCGGTTATTATTAGGAAACTCTGGAACCAACAAACACTTCTATGAAGCTCTACTTCAAACATCTCTGTCTCTCACCTGCTACACACACACTATGGTTTATTCCAAGAAACACTTCACATGTCAACATAGTGAGTGTTACCTCTGTGTGGACAAGATTCAGACTAGTTGTAGTCTGCTCACCCTGGTCTTCCTGGGCGTGGTTATGAGGGTCCAGTATCTCCAGTATTATATAAGTTGGGGGGGGGGGTCACCATGGAGCCACACTGCTTTAAATACAAGGGGAGGAAGGCATCCGATCCATCACTGTCCTTAGTGAATGACCTCTCAGCTGTACATCCCATCAGCGCTGCTGTACATGCAGGGAATCACGCAGGTGAGGGGTCGGGGTCAGGGCGTACCCTACAGGACGTCCCTCTGTCCGTCCTGGCTGAGCTGTGGACTCAGAGACACATCTAACCGTCCTCATGTCTCATGTCCTGCTGGGAGGAAGGTTGTCTCTGTAGCAGGGAGGAAGGTGCCGATTCATGCCTGTAAAGGTCGTCTGTCTGCTGGCTCAGTGAACCAGGACTCTGCTGGCTCTGGGGTGTGTGGTATACACCCTCACCTCCTCCCCCCAGGCCTCACCTCCTCCCCCCAGGCCTCTCCCTAGGGTCAGGGCCTGGCTTCAGCATGTCTCTCTTGCCTCCTGGCCACTGGGGAGATTTATGCCCAAATGTCTTCCTTCCTCCCCTGCTCCAGAGCCCCAGGACCCAGGCTTATCAGAGACCTGGGTGGATTATGTGCTAAGCTCAGAGAATGTAGGCCAGAGCTAGCAGAAGCACACTACCCAGCATCCCAGCTGCCTGGCAGGGATTTGAACCTGCAACCTCTTGTCCTGCAGCCAAATGCCCCAGCAATAAGCTAGGCACAGCATTGTCAGCTCTATGGAAAGAGTCTTGACTTCCTAGATGCCTACAAACTGCTGCTAATGAGGCCAATGGTGAGCTCTCCTTACTGAAGACAAACTGAGCAGGCACCGGCAGACATATTAAGTAACTCCAAGAAGAGCCATTCAATGAAGCCAGCAAGCTTTCTGCATCACCTGCTCTTGGGAAAACATTCAGTGGCTCTGAGTTCCAGGATCACCCTTAGTGTCACTAAGACAACTTAGCAAAGGCAGTTAACAAGCCACACTGTGTCCACTGTGTTTACTGTGTCCACTGTGTTTACTGTGTCCACTGTGTTTACTGTGTTTACTGTGTCCACTGTGTTTACTGTGTCCACTGTGTTTACTGTGTCCACTGTGTCCACTGTGTCCACTGTGTTTACTGTGTCCACTGTGTTTACTGTGTTTACTGTGTCCACTGTGTTTACTGTGTCCACTGTGTTTACTGTGTTCACTGTGTTTACTGTGTTTACTGTGTCCACTGTGTTTACTGTGTTCACTGTGTTTACTGTGTTTACTGTGTCCACTGTGTTTACTGTGTCCACTGTGTTTACTGTGTCCACTGTGTTTACTCTGTTTACTGTGTTTACTGTGTTCACTGTGTCCACTGTGTTTACTGTGTTCACTGTGTTTACTGTGTTTACTGTGTCCACTGTGTCCACTGTGTTTACTGTGTCAAACAGTAAATTTACTGTGTCAAACAGTAAATTTACTGTGTCCACTGTGTTTACTGTGTCCACTGTGTTTACTGTGTCCACTGTGCTTACTCTGTTTACTGTGTTTACTGTGTCCACTGTGTTTACTGTGTACACTGTGTTTACTGTGTCCACTGTGTTTACTGTGTTCACTGTGTTTACTGTGTCCACTGTGTTTACTGTGTCCACTGTGTTTACTGTGTTTACTGTGTCCACTGTGTTTACTGTGTCCACTGTGTCCCCTGTGTTTACTGTGTCCACTGTGTTTACTGTGTTTACTGTGTCCACTGTGTTTACTGTGTCCACTGTGTTTACTGTGTCCACTGTGTCCACTGTGTCCACTGTGTTTACTGTGTCCACTGTGTTTACTGTGTTTACTGTGTCCACTGTGTTTACTGTGTCCACTGTGTTTACTGTGTTCACTGTGTTTACTGTGTTTACTGTGTCCACTGTGTTTACTGTGTTCACTGTGTTTACTGTGTTTACTGTGTCCACTGTGTTTACTGTGTCCACTGTGTTTACTGTGTCCACTGTGTTTACTCTGTTTACTGTGTTTACTGTGTTCACTGTGTCCACTGTGTTTACTGTGTTCACTGTGTTTACTGTGTTTACTGTGTCCACTGTGTCCACTGTGTTTACTGTGTCAAACAGTAAATTTACTGTGTCAAACAGTAAATTTACTGTGTCCACTGTGTTTACTGTGTCCACTGTGTTTACTGTGTCCACTGTGCTTACTCTGTTTACTGTGTTTACTGTGTCCACTGTGTTTACTGTGTACACTGTGTTTACTGTGTCCACTGTGTTTACTGTGTTCACTGTGTTTACTGTGTCCACTGTGTTTACTGTGTCCACTGTGTTTACTGTGTTTACTGTGTCCACTGTGTTTACTGTGTCCACTGTGTCCACTGTGTTTACTGTGTCCACTGCGTTTACTGTGTCCACTGTGTCCACTTCATAACATGCTTAGCCCAGCTTCACAGCAGCATAATCTGAGACTCTGTGCTGCTGTCTGTGTCAGTCTGACTGATGCTGCTGCTAATGTGGATGACTGACAGACACACTGACTCTGTCATCTCCACTACCTGGACACTGAGACAGGAGAGCAGCCTGTGTTAACACTGTTAATGAGAGCAGAGCGATGAGTCTGCACCAAACACAAGAGGTCGAGGAGGTGACAGGCAGAGTTGGCAGTGTTCTGGGCTGCAGAGAGAAGGGAGCTTTCTAAAACGTTTGCCAGGCCTTGGTGCAGTCTGGGACAGTCAGACAAACTCCCCCAGGCTGGCTGAACCCATACAGGATCCATGCAGGACAGGGTCTTCAGGTGGCTAGGCTAGCTAGGCTATCGTTTCTTCAGGAAACATCTTTATATCAAGTGATCAACAATAACAGTTCACATTCTGTCACAGCCAGTGGATCTACTAAAAGCAATAGCCTGCCTCTATCTGAGTCTGCCTCTGAGCCTGCCTCTATCTGAGCCTGCCTCTATCTGAGCCTGCCTCTATCTGAGCCTGCCTCTATCAGAGCCTGCCTCTGTCTGAGCCTGCCTCTATCTGAGCCTGCCTCTATCTGAGCCTGCCTCTATCTGAGCCTGCCTCTATCAGAGCCTGCCTCTATCTGAGCCTGCCTCTATCTGAGTCTGCCTCTGTCTGAGCCTGCCTCTATCTGAGCCTGCCTCTATCTGAGCCTGCCTCTATCTGAGTCTTGTTGTTGTGCTGGGGTGGCTGTGTTCTCTGTCACCACGGGGATATCCCCCCACTAAGCAGAACAGGGGCTGGCCGGATGGCGCAGCGTTGCCGTGGTGATGCAGCAGCCCTTTGCCGCATGCTGCAGCAGAGAGCACACACACAGCAAACACACACGCACCAGCAAACACACACACACGCGAGCAACACTCTATCCCTGCTCACCAAACACCTCTGGTCTCACTAACACTGGTCTGCTGTCAGACTTGGCAGTGTTCTTTCACACAGAGTTGGAGGACACAGATCATCTTCATGCTAAACTACGGAACATTCTACAAACTTTCTCCATCGGCAAGGTGAAGGAAGTCCTGTGGGAAGAGTTTGGGGGAAAAAAGGGGGAACTGATGACAAGCAAACACAACCAGGGAACCAGAGAGAGGAGGAAGAGGAGGAGGAGGAGGAGGAAGATAAGGAAGAGGAGGAAGAGTACCTTTGAGAGAGGAGATTTCATGCTGGATAGATCGTGCGCTGTCCATGCTGTGCAGGTCCTGTTCCTGGAGTGAACACTGTGGAAGGTCAGCCCACTGCTAGGCTGGCTGCTGCTGGAGGAGAACAGATCTGAAACCACTGTGTCTCCTCAGGTCTGCTACAGAACTGCTGCTGCTGCTGCTGCTGCTGCTGGGAGGAAGCTTAGCTGCTGTGTTTTGGTTTTCACTCTCTCTCTCTCCCTCCCCCTCGCTCTCTCTCTCGCTCTCTCTCTCTCAATCCTATTCAGCAAAGAAACTGTGAAAAGTCCAGCCTCCCCCTCCCATCCCGTCTCTCCCCTTGACAATAGCCTATCCCATTCCCTTAGCTTTACATAGAAAAGTCCCTCAGCCAATCACAGCCTAGGGACCTGGCATCACATCTCCCTGATGCTAGAGGAGGCTCCAATGGGCCGCAGCAGATTAGCGGACAGTAGAAACTGCTGTTTGATTGACAGATGGGCAGAGATGAGGCTGCAGAACACACTGTGGCCCAGACAGGCCCCGCCCCTTCCTGCTGAGCGCTGCTCAGGACAGTGACGCTCTGCTGGACCAGAGCTGCTTCATATTTCATGAACACACTGCGGAGGGATGAAACCCCTGCAATGATACAGCACTTTCCTAAACATGGAGGATCCAAGTTCAGAGAGATGCTCTCAAAACATGTCACCTTTGACTTCACTAAGAGCATGTGTGAGTGTGTGTGTGTGTGTGTGTGTGTGTGTGTGTGTGTGTGTGTGTGTGTGTGTGTGTGTGTGTGTGTGTGTGTGTGTGTGTGTGTGTGTGTGTGTGTGTGTGTGTGTGTGTGTGTGTGTGAGAACTGAATCAGGGTTAGTAAAAAGCCCCAAAAGAAATAAAATATTAATAACCACCACAACTAGAACTCACCTAGACAAGTGCAAAGACTAAATATACCTGAACAGAGAGGAATCCAACTAAATAAGAACATCATGAGCTCAGTCTAATTTGTGCTTCTGTCAACTAGAATAACTTCAGGTCAAACTGACTGATCTTCATGGTTATATTGGTGGTGAGTGTTCGAGTTACCAGGTTATATTGGTGGCAGGTTTTCAAAGGAAAGTGACAAGGACATACAGCTCAGTCCATTCTCTGCCTGAGGAACTCTAACAACACAGATCTGACGCTCCCATCGTCACAGACCCAAACTTCATCTGATCCCACTCACATCACTAAACTAGAGCTTTCATGACAAAATACTTGGAATAAAACCAAACATTTCTTGTTTTGACACTAGTTTCTCCAAACAGTTTGGATGGCTGATTGTTAACGCCCAGCATGCAGTTCACTAAGTACCTTTAATACAGTTTTAATACTGAGAGGGACTATGAATCACACTTCATCCTCACTATGAAACTACAGTGACCTCATGTCACCCTGACACCAGCCCAGATGGGTAACAGACCTCAGAGGTTTCAGCCAGAGGAGGCTCACAAACAGATATTTACATGTATTAATTTAGCAGACGCTTTTATCCAAAGCGACTTACAGTAAGTACAGGGACATTCTCCCTGAGGCAAGTAGGGTGAAGTGCCTTGCCCAAGGACACAATGTCATATAGCCACAGCCGGGGATTGATCTCACAACCTTCCAATCACGAAGCCAACGCCTTAACCCGTTGAGCCATATGACCCCCCCCATAAACCCCCCAGACTGTGTTCACTAGCTGGTCCCTGTGCCCAGTCAAACTGTGTTCAGCTAGCTAGTCCCTGTGCCCAGTCAGACTGTGTTCAGCTAGCTGGTCCCTGTGCCAAGTCAGACTGTGTTCAGCTAGTTAGTCCCTGTGCCCAGTCAGACTGTGTTCAGCTAGTTAGTCCCTGTGCCCAGTCAGACTGTGTTCAGCTAGTTAGTCCCTGTGCCCAGTCAGACTGTGTTCAGCTAGCTGGTCCCTGTGCCCAGTCAGACTGTGTTCAGCTAGCTAGTCCCTGTGCCCAGTCAGCCTGTGTTCAGCTAGCTGGTCCCAGTGCCCAGTCAGACTGTGTTCAGCTAGTTAGTCCCTGTGCCCAGTCAGACTGTGTTCAGCTAGCTGGTCCCTGTGCCCAGTCAAACTGTGTTCAGCTAGCTGGTCCCTGTGCCCAGTCAGACTGTGTTCAGCTAGCTGGTCCCTGTGCCCAGTCAAACTGTGTTCAGCTAGTTAGTCCCTGTGCCCAGTCAAACTGTGTTCAGCTAGTTAGTCCCTGTGCCCAGTCAGACTGTGTTCAGCTAGTTAGTCCCTGTGCCCAGTCAAACTGTGTTCAGCTAGTTAGTCCCTGTGCCCAGTCAGACTGTGTTCAGCTAGCTGGTCCCTGTGCCCAGTCAGACTGTGTTCAGCTAGTTAGTCCCTGTGCCCAGTCAGACTGTGTTCAGCTAGCTGGTCCCTGTGCCCAGTCAGACTGTGTTCAGCTAGTTAGTCCCTGTGCCCAGTCAGACTGTGTTCAGCTAGCTGGTCCCTGTGCCCAGTCAAACTGTGTTCAGCTAGCTGGTCCCTGTGCCCAGTCAGACTTTGTTCAGCTAGTTAGTCCCTGTGCCCAGTCAGACTGTGTTCAGCTAGCTGGTCCCTGTGCCCAGTCAAACTGTGTTCAGCTAGTTAGTCCCTGTGCCAAGTCAGACTGTGTTCAGCTAGCTGGTCCCTGTGTCCAGACAGACTGTGTTCACTAGCTGGCCCCTGTGCCCAGTCTGATTGTTACTGTTGTCACACAGAGTCATTTCCTGGATTCCAACATATCTGATTGTTGAGAAGTTTTTGCCCGTCCTGCTGACTGAGGCTGCTGACAACATTACACAGCTGCATGTGTTCGTTAGTTATGGTTTATGATCCCTCAGAAATAGACCCTCATCCACAATCACACAGCAACTTACCAGCAACACAAAGATGTTTAAACACCGTCCAGTATCAGTGTGGAGCCTGAGGTACAGCAGTACTGCATAGCTGCAGTTTATCATAGCCTTGTAGGTACTTCTGAAATACAACACATCTCTGCCAATCAAGACCCGCTACTACATTCAGACCAAGCACACACACACAGACACACACACAGACACACACCCCCACACACACACACACACACACACAGACCCCTCCAGGTACTTTCCATGAGTTCCCACCCAGGCTTGATGTCTGTCTCCCAGCTGGCAGGACAGAGCAGCAGTGTTACCTTTGTACTTCTCTCTGACGTTCTCGTAGGCCTGGACGTAGTCTTGCTCCTCCAGGTGAGCTGGCTGCAGCCCTGCCCCACATGGCAGAGACATGGCAGGTCAGAGCAGGTCAACTTCACCACGCTGCTGCTCTCTCTACAAGGCTGCTCTCTCCTCCCTGCTGCTCTCTCTAGAAGGCTAGACACAACTGTCAATGTCTGTCTGTCTGTCTGTCTGTCTGTCTTCTCCAATCACGCTGTCTCACTCATACAATAGTTATTCCTTCCTCAGCACTGAGGCAGACCACCAAAGCACCACCACGCCTCTCCTCTGGCTGAGAAATACCAACACACATGTTGAGCCCTCCTCTTAAAGGCACAGAGACAAACACAGCAACCCTGACACCAGCAGAGCACAGAGACAAACACAGCAACCCTGACACCAGCAGAGCACAGAGACAAACACAGCAACACTGACACCAGCAGAGCACAGAGACAAACACAGCAACCCTGACACCAGCAGAGCACATAGACAAACACAGCAACACTGACACCAGCAGAGCACAGAGACAAACACAGCAACACTGACACCAGCAGAGCACAGAG
Organism: Neosalanx taihuensis; assembly: GCA_030340665.1. NCBI lineage: Eukaryota > Metazoa > Chordata > Actinopteri > Osmeriformes > Salangidae > Neosalanx > Neosalanx taihuensis. The sequence continues at coordinate 12,468,259 of CM059306.1, forward strand.
ACAAACACAGTAACACTGACACCAGCAGAGCACAGAGACAAACACAGCAACACTGACACCAGCAGAGCACAGAGACAAACACAGCAACACTGACACCAGCAGAGCACAGAGACAAACACAGCAACACTGACACCAGCAGAGCACAGAGACAAACACAGTAACACTGACACCAGCAGAGCACAGAGACAAACACAGCAACCCTGACACCAGCAGAGCACAGAGACAAACACAGCAACACTGACACCAGCAGAGCACAGAGACAAACACAGCAACCCTGACAACAGCACCGTTTTGCCCCTGGATCACACCCAGGCCTGCTGGCCTCCCCTCCCCTCCCCTGGCCTCCACCTCCACCAGGAACTAATAACTGATCAGTGTGGCGTTACATGAGTAGCTGGAAGACACTAACCCAACACAAACAAGGTTCAAGCATATCAGATGTGCTGTATGGAAATGTTTCCCCCTCTGTTTTAATGAGCTGCACTCCACAGAGCTGCTCTGGAGCGTCAGAGAAGGACCAGGCCAGAGCACCATACCTCTGCAGAACCCTGACACCCCCAGGACAGAGTCACGCTTGTTGTCCGTCAGAACACATGGGTTTGTTTTCAACTGAACCATGAAATCTGGCCAGGAGTGGATTTCAGCTTGTACTGTAAGATATATTAGACGTCCATTTAGTGACGGCGGTGCCAACGCAGGAGATTGATATCTGCATTAGGCTTCAGTCAATAAACAGGCAGTACAGGAAGTCTATCTGCCAAAAGAACCCATTCACACTCCTTATCAACATCTCAAAGGCCTTCAAGCTGACTGTTAGGGCTTGGAAATGTGCTGTGATTGGAAACAATTCAGCAAACTGTGAGTCTGCAGAGTTTTGCTCATGTCCTGTCAGACATTGGAATTCGCAGATTCATGTGTGCTATTATCTACACTGCAGAGTTATAGTGAAGACATCTTTACACATACAAACACACAATGTTTGGAAACATTTGTCAAAAAGTGTCAAACCCAGAAATGTATTTGCCTTTAGAACAGAGTTGTATCATCTAATATTATCTCAACCAGCTTCATATATTCGCTTAAAAGCAACCAAAGTATAAAGGTCACAGTGAAACTAGCTCAGTAATTGGCTCCCCTCAGATCATCCCTGATTGGACGGCTACAGAGACAGTAAATTGTCCGTAACTTCCTCCTCTTCCTCGGTCACAGGAAAGTCTCTCCCAGACCAGGAATGTGACCTGTTGACCTTTCCTGCCAGCAGAAGAAATCCCATCATGCTGTGCAGCTCCAGAACAGCGGTTGGAGCTGGAGGTAACCTGAGGCTTAACTCATACTAGTTTTTATTTGGCTCCTGTCCTCTAGTGGTGTGACTCAGTACTTCACACACACAGCACCGCTTCCTCTTCCTGGGTGTGTCTGAATCGTATGGTGAATCATTTAACACCCAGACTTCACAGTAAAAGTCCAGATGAGGAGTTCTCAGCCTGAATCGTTGATTCAGATCACAAGCAGGTGAAGGAGAAGGAAAGGAAAACAGGAAGTCTCAGTGTAGACTAACATACTCTACTGATTAAGCACCATGGGAAATATTGTGTGTGTTTAGTTAACCTGTGTGTGTGCGTTCAGTTTGTAGAGGCATGTGTGTTCAGTCTGTGTGTGTGTGTGTGTGTGTGTGTGTGTGTGTGTGTGTGTGTGTGTGTGTGTGTGTGTGCGTGCGTGCGTGTGTGTGTGTACCTGCTATGCGGATGACAGCTCTCTCCGCAGGGTCCAGGATCACCCCAGAGGCAGACTTGGAGCGCTTCAGATGGTGATGTTTGGGCAGGTTCCATGGCAACGTGTCTCCTGGCGACGGAGAGCTGCTCATGCTCAGTTCGCTGGCGCTGTCCTCCGATGCAGCTCTGACCAGCGGCCTCCGTTTAGGAGGAACTACCTGCTCTGTCATCACCTGAGGAGCCAGAGAAACACCTCAACACTACACTCTGGTACACCTGAAGAACACCTCAACACTACACTCTGTTACACTACACCTGAAGAACACCTCAACACTACACTCTGGTACACCTGAAGAACACCTCAACACTACACTCTGGTACACCTGAAGAACACCTCAACACTACACTCTGTTACACCTGAAGAACACCTCAACACTACACTCTGTTACACCTGAAGAACACCTCAACACTACACTCTGTTACACTCTGTTACACCTGAAGAACACCTCAACACTACACTCTGTTACACTACACCTGAAGAACACCTCAACACTACACTCTGGTACACCTGAAGAACACCTCAACACTACACTCTGGTACACCTGAAGAACACCTCAACACTACACTCTGTTACACCTGAAGAACACCTCAACACTACACTCTGGTACACCTGAAGAACACCTCAACCCTACACTCTGTTACACCTGAAGAACACCTCAACACTACACTCTGTTACACCTGAAGAACACCTCAACACTACACTCTGTTACACCTGAAGAACACCTCAACACTACACTCTGGTACACTACACCTGAAGAACACCTCAACACTACACTCTGGTACACCTGAAGAACACCTCAACACTACACTCTGTTACACCTGAAGAACACCTCAACACTACACTCTGGTACACCTGAAGAACACCTCAACACTACACTCTGTTACACCTGAAGAACACCTCAACACTACACTCTGGTACACCTGAAGAACACCTCAACACTACACTCTGGTACACCTGAAGAACACCTCAACACTACACTCTGGTACACCTGAAGAACACCTCAACACTACACTCTGGTACACCTGAAGAACACCTCAACACTACACTCTGGTACACCTGAAGAACACCTCAACACTACACTCTGGTACACCTGAAGAACACCTCAACACTACACTCTGGTACACCTGAAGAACACCTCAACACTACACTCTGTTACACCTGAAGAACACCTCAACACTACACTCTGGTACACCTGAAGAACACCTCAACACTACACTCTGTTACACTACACCTGAAGAACACCTCAACACTACACTCTGTTACACCTGAAGAACACCTCAACACTACACTCTGTTACACCTGAAGAACACCTCAACACTACACTCTGTTACACCTGAAGAACACCTCAACACTACACTCTGGTACACCTGAAGAACACCTCAACACTACACTCTGGTACACCTGAAGAACACTACCCCTATGTACTATGTACTGTATGTCTGTTTGTACAGCCTCTGCACCTCTCTCCTCTCTCCCTCCACCCCTCTTTCATCTCCCTCCCTCTCTCTACTCCCTCCTTCCACCTCTCTACCTAGCTCTCTCTGTCTATCTCCCCCCCCCCCCTGTTAGTGTGAGGGCATACAGCCTGCCTGTTTCAGCTGAGTCATCACCACCAGCAGGGCGCTAAATTATGATATCAATATTTTGAGGGGAGATAAGGGGTAAAATATGCTGAATAAAAACCCTGAGATGATTGATTCATCTGCCTGGATCTAGAGGGCACTTGGAGAGTGTCATTCTCTGTCAAGGGTTGAGTTGATAATGAGGAACAGTGTTCCTAGCATCAATCAGATACTACTTAGCACTCACTGTAACTAGTCTGAGAGGCCATCATCTGGATATTAAAAGCAGATATTAAGGGAATTAAACCATCACCTTGTGACACATCTATATCAGAAGCCTGACATCTGATCCATGTCTAACTCAAGCAAGGTCAGAGGGATGGTAGGTATTTACCCCAAGTTACCCTGAGAAGATCCTGCTGTGAGTTGAGAGCAGGACCTTGCGACTAATGTAGGACAACTTGGATTGACTGATTTACGATCGTATTGGCACCGGTGTCAATTACATATAAACATTGTGTAAGAAACTACAACAACACTGTACAACAGCCGCTAGATAACGTCAACACGCTCTCTGATGCAGGATACCACCGTGATACTGCATCAGTCTGGGCCCATGCACCTGCTTTACTGCTTTAGACATTAGGCAGTAATGTCTGTTATATCTGACACATTTCTCTTGTAATCCCGGTATCGACATTAAAAGATTCACACTGGCTTTAAACGCAGCGACGATGCAGCACAGTAACATCCTGAACGGTGCAGCTTACAGGACTTTACTTACGGTGCTCGGTGCTGGGATGCCGCCCCTGTAATCCTGCGGTACGGTCACTCCCGGTACGGTCACTCCCGGTACAGTCTCTCCCGGTACAGTCACTCCCGGTACATTACCGGACACACACGCGTG